>CM062811.1:406594193-407114705 GCA_031772625.1 Pinus tabuliformis | reverse complement strand
TTGAAAAAAGGACTTAAAAGAACATAGAAATTAATCTAAATGCAAAATTATTTTAAGATGCAAGCAAAATGAACTATTTTTAATCCTATCTCAATTAGGCAGATATAGATCTAACCCAATTAAGAGCAAGATATTTAAAGTATTGGGATTTAAATATGTTGGCTTTAAATGGAATATCAAGATAACGAAAGTAGTTCAATTAACTGACATTATGAATACCAAACACATCCTATTGAGACCTCTTAACTGAAATAATCAATCAACAACACTCAGGAAGAAGTTCACATCGTATCACTATTCAACAAATCAGTTTTATAAGACAAATTTCTGAGTAAATAGTTACTCAGAAATCAGAATTTAATCCATAAGAGTAGAGATACATAATAACATAAAATTAAGACAAATTACCCATACCGACAAAAGTGCACAAATATGAAAGTGAATTGACACATTCTTGTCATCATAAAATGAAACAAGTATTTAAAATAATAGTATTCGAAATACCAATTTTATTGAATCCATTCTCTAGCT
Organism: Pinus tabuliformis; assembly: GCA_031772625.1. Classification (NCBI taxonomy): domain Eukaryota; kingdom Viridiplantae; phylum Streptophyta; class Pinopsida; order Pinales; family Pinaceae; genus Pinus; species Pinus tabuliformis. Next base: position 407,114,174 of record CM062811.1, on the reverse strand, counting down.
CCGGTCTCCAACAAGCTTTTACAGTGCCTAAGATTCTGCTTTCAAAAGCAGAGCTACAATAGTGAAAACTCTGTTCATTATACATAACTCAGAATGTAAAAGAAAAACCTCAATAATCCCCAGATCTGAGATTTCCACTCCTCCCACCTACAACTCTAAATCCCTATTACAAAAGTGCTTTTAGAATTCCAGAATTGCAGAGGAGAGAAGCCCTTATTACATTTTGCAATCTGTTATTTATAATATTTGCAAAGGAATTCTTAACAAGAAAGTTTGTTGAAGAAGAGATCCACTCAATCAATTTTCATTTGCTCAAAATTTCATTCTTCAATTGTTGGAGAATTCTCATTGATTGAAATCTTGTTCTCCTCATCTTTTCAATTGTTTTCCTGTAAAAACAAATCAAAACAAAATTAAAATGTAAAAATAAAATCAAAATGACAAATATGGAATTAAAACAAAATCTAATCAAATTTAATTAAATAAATAATTGAAAAGGAAATCCAAGCTTTGTATTAATACCTGTGATTATTTAATTAGCCAATGATATCATTGACGAATGGATTTTCATTCAGAAGAGGCTTAGGCAAATGAAAATGCAGAAAATAAAACTCAGGAAAATTAGTTTTATTCAAAATTCAGAGCTTGATCTTCTGCTGGATTTTAGACCCAAAAAATGATCAAATCTGTTAGTGAAACCTTCTTAGAAATGTTCTCCTTGATTTTATCTTTCCAATGAGCCGTCCTGGGCCTCATTTGGCCAAGTAAAACTTATTCTATGAACCTCCAAAGTTGATGAGTCAAAACTGCCAGAATTCTGGAATTTCAATTGTTAAGCTAAAAATCAGAATTTATTTAATTAAATTCTAATCCTAAATTAGATTTTAGTTATTAATCTAATTAATGCTATTATTAATTAATTAATAACAATTAATTATAACTATATTATTTATTAATTAATACTAATCTAATTAACATATAATTAATTTTAATTTAATATATATATTTATATATATTGTATATTAATTAATTAATTTATATTGAAATTAATTTACATTTTATAACATAAGTTAACATAACGTTTCATAGACCATTTACTAAAAACAAATTCAATTTAAAACAAGTGAATGTGAGAATGAAAAATGAAAGTCATGGTTTAACTTTGATCGCATCGCATTAAACTTTCGTATCGCAATCGCATGAAACTTTCGATCGGGGTTTGTAAAATATTTTCTTTGTAAATTTGCGATGTGATGGACCTAATAGATTTTATAGAATTTTATATATTTTTAATTGGGGTCCAGGATTGTTGTGTATTGGTAGAATTATGGAGATGAAACAAAGTGGGGTCTACTTAAAGTGGGATTCTCCTATTATAAACTACAACCACTTTGGTAATAAAAAAGAATGAACTTCAACCACTTTGATATTTTAAGATTTCGGGATTGATAATTTGTTTTAAAATAGGAAATTAGAATAAATTACCGAGATTCCGAAAAACGCGTTTTTAAGTGTTCTATGATTTGGTTGGGTTATTTAGCAAGATCGTTAGAGAAAAATTAAAAATTAAGTGAAATTCAACTAAAGATTAATATTTACAATAAACGATTATTTTAACTACAATAATTAAAATATTGGTACATTTAATACATTTTCTAACTTAGGCGACACAAATGATCAAACTCCAAAAGAGTGTCATTTACAAATCGGTTGGCCAAATGGAGCGAAACAAGTATCGTTGGAAAGCTTGTGAAAAATTAGATTCAATGAAACAATCAAAACCTGAGTCTGACAAAAATTAGAAAATAAAAATAAAAATAAAAAAAATGATAAAATTGTACGACAATCTTAAATAAAAATAAAAAAGATTCTTAGTCAAAAATTTATAGAAAGGGTCCCCATTATTGAAGTACATAAATTAAAAAAATGGGGGAGGGGATTGTGTTTTACCACAAGAATGGTGACACACGGGAGAAGAACCAATTATCTCTGTTTTATATGAATAAGATTTTCCTAAAATTAAAGTAAAAAATAATTAAAGAAGAGAAATTTATTTTGGAATGTTTGACTAAGTTCATTAGTCAGAATAAAAACAAGAATCATTTAACTGTAATTTTTCTTAAAATTCCTCATGAATCAAAATATCTCATAACTCTATATTAGTGTTTAATTAGTTGTAGAGATAAAGCAGGGGTCACTTTACAACTTAGCTTTTAAAATATACTCATTTGTCACAGGTAGAGCCACTGTTGCCAGCAAACATCTATAGTCTCGACAAGGTTACCTTTTAATCATCAATGATTCAAAATCCCATCTATTTAAGAATTATTGACCTAGAGATAAATCCATTTATATATGTTTATTTTCTTTGTATTTGTTTTTATTTTTTAATTCTTAAAAGCCATTGTCCTGGTTTGGTAGCCAGATAGTTGACAATTCCATTCACTGGTTATAATTGGACTGAACAAGTTGGCTCGTGGTGAGACCCATTGTCTTATAATTGTTTGCAATCATAAGCCATTACCCTGGTTTGTTTAGCAGTGTTGGTAATGTCAGCTTATTTTCCCCCTATGATCATGGTAAGCAGGCTCATGACAAGACCTCTTATCTTTTAAGTTTAAATATATTTTTGGATTACACTCTAGAAAAACAAGACTTTTTGGACAGGGAGATTTATTAACTCCTTAAGAGTTAAGAATGACAATTTTAGAGTTAAAGATGTTTCGCTGTAAAGTGTCTTTACTTGGTTAAAAATAACTTTTCTTGACTGATAATAAAATTTTTAAAGATCTTAACAAAATATTGAAATCTTAAAATAATTACAATTTTGATGAAAAAGGAAATTTCTCAGCTTTTATGATACTTTGTCAACTTCTCTTGTTTTGTAATCTCTTCCCTAAGTATGTCTACCTTTATAATAAGAAAAATAATCTTTATTAAGAGATTTAAGACAAAGCAAATAGTAGACTATTAACTTTGTTTTTTTGCGTATGCCAACCATTGTTAGGTAAAAAAAAGGCCTTTCGTATAAATTATGGCAGAGTCTCCAAACTCAAAAATGAAAAATAATAGGAAAATAATTGCTAACTTGAATTGACAAAAGAAATTAACAAACAAAAATAAAAATGAAAAAGGTAAGAGTAGAAAGGAAAATCCAAGTTTTTAAAAGATAAAATCCAATAAGAATGTTTATACCAATGTCTCAACAAAATGAAGTAAAAGAAAATAATCATGTAACCATTCCTTATGTTATGGCCACAACCACCACCCTATCTGTTATCACCCCAAGAAACTCTCCTAGGTTGTATATCAGAGATTCTCAGGAACATTACAAACTCAACAAAAATGTTGGAAAATGGTGGATGAATGGAAGGAATGATGCATATTCAAGCTAGATAACCACTTCTACTATGCTTAACCCCAGACATGGGTGAACACCCTCAGACTACAAGGCTTTACACCACCAATTACTCATAGTTTGATGATAAGGTGAACATGGAGAATACTGATTACACCAGCAGATGCACAGGACCCTGTGATGACCAGCTGCAACCAGTAGAAAGGTCTGCAAATCTGTTTCCTAATGCACAGACAGGATGATAGCTCTCTGGCATTAAAATAACAGAAACCTACATATACACTCAATGATACATACAAGATTCTAACACAGAGGTGGGATGACAACTCCTCTAATGCTAAACATCAAGAGTACATGAAAACACATAACAGGCACAGCCTGGAACAAAGAAGAAGTGGAAAGTGAGCAATTAACAGTAAAAGAAGCTTGCATTAGCTGAAAATGAAGACCAGACGCTGCACGTATCACAGTAGTTACAGTCTCCATAAGTTGAACTTTACATCAAAATAACATTCATCAACCCTCATTACATCTTGATTTTGGGTATATATGGAGGTAATTACAAAAAATAACTGCTACCCTATGCGTGGAGGGGTCATAACTAACCACCAACCACATTAACTATTTAATATGGGTCTCTGCTGCAAACTGTGTGCTTTAATGAACAAAAATCGGCGTTTTTAGATATTTTGATGTCCTTCTTGAGCAGGCGAAGTACCGTATGGAAGAAATTCCATAACTGGTAAATGTGTTTATCTGCTCAAGGCTATCCTTCTCGTCCTTCGATGTACAATGCATTTAATGCGGTCATTGAAGCTTAACTGCACAGAGCTGGTAGACGATCGCCTTCATCCCTTGTAAGCATGGTAAAGGCCAAACACGTGAAAATTGCATGGAAACTCAGCGAAGGGATAGGAATAATGATAGCCATTGGATGGAACTGGTGGACGGCTGAGATTTCATGGCGGGAGGTGATGGGAAGACGCGGGGCAGAGCAACTATGAACCGTCGGATCACATATACGGACGACCGAGATCATTTGACAGGGAGTATCGGGAGGACATGTGGACGGACAAACGAGGGCCGTCGGATCATGGGCAGGTAGATCCGACGGCTGACGGACAGCTAACAAGCGTGGGCGATAGCGCGCGGGAATCGTACAGGACAGCGGTAAGCGGTTTCCCCGCACCGCTTATCAGAGGCGGGCGGTATTCGTACGCAACCGCGCGATCGAATACAATAGTGACACGTGGCAAATGTGATGGGCGCAAAACCGTTCTCCCCGCGAGTTATCGCATGCGCGGTTTGCGGGATGAGGATCAACGAATTCCGTCGGATCATATGGCAGGCACGATCGGACAGTGGGGGGTCTAACATATATGTTTATTGGTTGATGTGACAGGGGAGGGCCTCGGCGATAACACTTTTTGTATGCATGCAGTTATATGACCATGGTTTCATAGATTTAGCTTTGCGCCTGGGACCCGAGGGAAAAAGGGTTTATATGGGATTTATAAAGGATTAGAGGAAAACAGTAATAACGGGGTTAAGGGAAAATAAGGAGAACGGAAGGGGAGGAGGAAACGGAGGTAGCGGGAGTTATAAGGGTATAAAGCAAATAAAGGGGGAAGGATCAAATGAACTGCTGCAAGCTCCCTTTTTGCAAAAAACACACGGACACAGTGCCTTTGACCTGGCAAAAACCAAATTAGTGTAGCAGAGCTAACACTGGCTCCTTCTGGGGATGAGATCCTCCCTGTGAGGTCTCAAGAACCTATAGATCAATGCCTTTCCAGTTGAAAACAAATTAACCAAAAATTCCTAGTGTTCCATTGGGCATGGAGTCTACTTTGCCTATACAAGACTGCTAAAAACCAAATATTTACAACTTTTAAGGCCAAAGACCGTAAACCACATAATTCTTAAGAAAACACCCATTAACTGGGCCATCAAAAACTGCCTCTCCTCCCATAATTTTCAGTATGAAGGTGTTGTTCCCTTGAATCTGAGAAATGATGAAAGGCCCTGTCCAGAAAGCATCAAATTTCCCATGGTTGCCTTTCTTTTCTTTCAATGCATCCCACTTCAACACCAAGTCCCCAACCTGAAAATTATCTATTTTTGTCTTCCTGTTAAAAGCGTCATTGATCCTTTTCTGATGTGCTGCATCCCTTTCAACCAGTTGCTCTCTAACCTGATGTAACTCTACCAAATCAGTGATCCTTTTTGCCATGTCTTCTTCTTCATTCTGCTCTTCTTGAAGGAATTTTTCCACAGGGAGAGTTAACTGAATGGGGAATATAGCCTCAGTGCCATATACCAGCTTGAAAGGAGAATTCCCTGTGGATTTCTTAATGGTCACTCTGTTAGCCCACAGTGCATACTTGAGCTTGGAATCCCAATTCTTTTTATTATCCTCTAACAACTTCTTAATTATCCTTATCAGGCTTTTATTAGAGGATTCTGCCAGACCATTTCCCTGAGGATAATATGAGGTGGAATGAACCAGTTTAATACCTATTGAATCACACATTTCCACCAATTCTTTTTCCCTGAAGGTTGCTGCATTGTCTGTGACTAATTTATATGGAACAACCAAATCTGGTAAAGATATTTTCAATTAAAAACTTCATGACCACATTATGATCAGCCTTCCTGGTAGGAACTGCTTCAATCCACCTAGTGAAATAATCAGTAGCTATTAATATCCATCTGTGCTGGCCACTGGAATGTGGATTGATTTCTCTAATGAAATCCAAGCCCCACTGCTGAAAAGGTCCTTTTGCAAGTATTGGTTTTAAGGGCAGGGACTTCAACTATTGCTTTCCTTCAAATCTTTGGCACCTATCACAAGATTTAACAAATAGAAATACATCAGAAAATAAAGTGGGCCAATAGTACCCAGCTCTGAGAATCTTATGGGTAGTGGTTTTCCAATAATGGTGCCCTCCACACATGCTGGAATGAAACTGCTGCATGACTTCTATTGACTGTTCTTTGTCCAGACACCTCAAAAGCACTCCAGATGGATCCCTCCAATAGAGCAGATTTTCATAGATACAATATTTTGCTGCCCTAAGCTTTATAGTTCTGGCTTGACTTTGAGTAAGTTCTGAAGGGATTGCTAGCTTCAGCAAGAAATTAATTATTGCAGAATACCAATCACAAGAAGCTATATTTTCAGCCACTAACTACTTTCTCTCTGGTTCAGCTACTTCCTCTTCTTTATCTGTCTGACCAATTTCTACAATTGTGCACAGGAAATCAATATCCAATGATCTGCAATTTTCTTCAGCCAATAATTTGGCAAGACCCTAACCTCTGACCAGCTTGATGGCTTCAGTTCTATATTGAATTCAATTAGCTTTGCAATCCATTTAGCCCTTCTTCCATCAACATCAGGCTGTGTTAAAACATATTTTATTGCAGCAGAGGGTACATATGCAATTATCTTGGAATGCAAGATATAAACACTGAAAGATTTCAAGGATTTGATAAGAGCATATGCTTGTTTTTCAATAATATCATACCTCAGTTTAGTAGCCCTTAAGTTTTTGCTGAAAAATGCCACCGGATGCTCTGAACCTTCTTCATCTGCTTGCAATAAAACTGCTGCAATGGTGTCTTCAGAGGCAAATGAAAATATATGGAACTCCTTGTTGTAATTTGGGCTGCTTAGAGTGGGAGCTTCCATAATGGCTTTTTTAATAGACTCAAATGATTTTCTTGCTGCATCAGTCAACTTAACCTCTGCTCCTTTCTTCAACATGGAGGTAATATGCTTCACATATTCAACGAAATTCGGGATAAACCTCCTTACAAAGTTAATCTTGCCCAGAAAGGACTGGATATCCTTCTTTGATCTCGGGACAGACAAAGCCTATATTGCTTTGACTCTTTCTGAGTCAATTTGAACACTTGCAGCAGAAACAACATGTCCTAACAGCTTGCCTTCTTCTAAAGAAAATTGTGATTTTTTAGGATTTATTGAAATCCCAAACCTTCTGCACTTCAGAAATACTTTTTTCAAATGCTGCAAATGATTTTGATGGCTACTGGAGTATACTGTTATGTCATCTAGGTAGATGAGGCCAAATTTATCCTTCTCTCCTACAAATTCTATATCCATAGCTCTCTGAAAGGTAGCTCCAACATTCATCAATCCAAAAGGCATCTTGGCATACATAAAAGTGCCCCAAGGAGTGGTAAATGCAGTCTTCTCTTGATCATCTAGATGCACAACAATCTGATTAAAACCTGAAAATCTATCTAGGAAAGACATCACTTTGGCTCCTAAGACCTTCTGCAACAAATGCTCCATCTTCGGTAGGGGATAATTGTCTTTCTTTGAGCACTTGTTCAAGTTTCTGAAATCAACACACAGTCTGATTTCTCCACTTTTCTTCCTCACTACCACCAAATTGGCTACCCACTTGGAATATCTGAGAGGGACTATAATCTTGGCAGCCAACAACTTTTTAATTTCTTTTTCAATTAGAGGAAGAAGCATAGGATTTATTAGTCTCAGCTTCTGTTTGAAAGGAATATTGTCTTTCTCTAGAGGGATTTTATGCTGGATTATGTTCTTATCATACGTTTTTAGATCACTATACTCCCAGGCAAACACATCAACAAATTGCCTCATTAAATTGCAGTATTCAACACTTTGATCAGCAGACAGATGAGTGGAAAGATTTATGTATCTAGGCTGACCTGGACTTCCTATATCATGCTTACAGACTGCAGATTGATTTTCTTTTTGGGCAACCTTGTAAGGCACATCATTTTGGTCAAACAATGTTTCAAGAGGAATTAGACCCTTTGGAATATGATTACTAGGAAGCTGGACAATGCTATTTTTGCCAATTTTATTTCTAAGCTGGGATTGGGGGTTTTCTTGCAAGGCTTCATTCTCTTGGTCAATTTTCATTTCAGAAAATTCATCAATGACTTGAAGAAACCTATTTATCTCATCATCATCATCAAAAACTTTCCAATGCTGGACATTATCAAGCAAGGATGGTCTATATTTCATTTGGACTTCATACACCAGTCTGGGAGGCATGGGAGGGATGAATAGACTAGCAGAAACTGCAAGGGAGTCATCAAGCTGATTTTTGGCTCTAGGCATATATGAAATACATAAATTTTCAAAGGAATCTTTGAGCCTCCATACCTCATCTCTGTACGCTTTCAGCCTTGGGTGCTTTACTTGAAAAGTTTTATTTACTTGCTGAATGATCAGATCAACATCTCCAAACACATTTATGTATTTGATTCCTCTGTCTTTTGCTACATTAAGGCCTAATAGCAAAGCCTCATACTCTGCTATATTGTTTGTGACTTGAAAAACCAGCTTAAAAGATAGCTGTGTGCTTTCTTTCTCTGGAGATACTAGCACCACCCCTGCTCCTGCAGTCTCCTTAGAACATGCTCCATCAAAGAACATCTCCCAAACCTGACTTCCTTGCTCTTTTTAGGCCTGAACTGTTGGTTTCCTGATTTGCAATGAGGCCTTCTTGGATTCTTCTATTTGGAGAATACATGCTCCAAAATTAGTGTCCATAGCATAAATAGGATGATTGGTAGGATTTTTCTCATCACTAATGATGTATGCCAGTTGTGCTTCTCTGTATAATCTCCTTCTTTCTCCTCCAAAAACTGGAACAGTGGCATAAGATAGATCATTCTGTAATGTGCCACCTAGTCTCTTAATTCATCCTTTGGACAAGAACATGCCAAACTTAGGAGGGACATCTGCTACCACAATATCCATCATCATACTCTTCATGGGCAGCTGAGTTAGGGTAATGGCCAGGTCTTTGATTAATCCCAGGCATTTCACTTTCCTTGAATCAATTTAAGAGAATAAATCATGATATGGTTTGGTGATGTCAAGGCCTAACTCTTCCATGACACCTTTAGGCATCAAATTGTGGCTGGCCCCTGTCTCTAGCAGGCAGTTATGGAGGATTTTGTCATGAATGGTCAATGAAACATAAAAAGATGGAGAATTATTATCAGCAGGTTCAATCATAGAGCTGAGCACAACAATAGGCTTATCATCTTGCAAATTGATGGAATCAGTGGAGGTCTGTGTGGTTTCCAGCTCAAGGGCTTCAAGGATAGGCTTTCTAAACATTTCACTCTTTACCAACTCTACCAGAGGCACTGAGATTTTGATCTTCTGGACTTATGACTCAAAGTTTAAAGAAAAAGATAACTTATCAGAACCTTTTACCTCTTGCACTGGTGCTTTGAGGATGACTGGATCAGCTGCTGGCCTTCTCTGTCTGATATTCTGTGACTCTGTTTGGGCAGCAGCTCTTTGGGCAGGATTCTCCTTGACATTCTTTGCATTTGACCTCAAATTATATCTTCGCTGCTCCTCAGTTTGTAGAACAACTTCTCTGTTCCACTCCTGACTATCTTGTTCCTGCAGCAAAGATTCTTCATAAGCAGACAACGTCAAAAATGCAGCACTGCCTTTATTTTCCATGCAGTGAATTTCATCCTCATCTTCAAATTGTTCCTCCTCCATGACTACATTTTGGAAAGGAGCTTTAACTTTCTGTTCTTCTTTTGATTCTTCACCCCTCTGAATTATTTGTAACTGCTCATTTGCTCTTCTGAATGGATTTGGATTTCTTGGAGCAAATGTATTCTATTGCCTTGTTTTTCCTGAATTTTGCTCAACATTTAGCTTAGAAATTTTAGCAGCCAATGACTCTATCATCTTAGTCATTTTGTCTAATTTAGGCTTTGAATATAATGCAGAGGAAGTAGAAGCCTGATGTCTTGTCCTCCTTCTGTCATCTTGACCTTTGAGCTTTTCTCCAGCCATGATATTAGACTCTACTTCTAGGGCTGCATCCTGCATGTCTGCCAGAGTAGCACATCTCCTTTCTCTCAACAACAGGTAGAAATCAGAGTCAAAAGCATTGGCATAAGTGAGTTTGGCAGAGGTGGGGGTAGGCTTTACCTCAGCTGGTATCTTACTATACATACGATTGAATCTTTTATTAAAATCAGGCAATGATTCCCCATTTTCCCTCTTCAGATTACCAAACTCAGTATGGTAATACAACAAGTCCTTTTTATCTCCCCAGTGCTTCAAAAATGCATCATCTAAGGCTTCAATATCAGCAATAGATCTAGGGGCTAGTTCTCTGAACCACTTTCTGGCCTCTCCATCAAGGCTTTGGACAAAAACTCTCATCCACACATCGTTTTCACTTATATCTAAATTATCAACATAACTGTAAAAAGCTTCAAGGTGTTCTTTAGCTGTTACTCCTTTGTGCCAGTAAATTTAGGCATATATTTCTGATATTCTCCCACAGGCATAGGATTCAAAGGGACAGGCAAGACCAAAGGTCCATATCTAGCAGCTACAATTCTTTCTATCTTCGTGGGTGCTTGTTGGCCTACCACGATTGGGATATGTGGAAGGATACTAGCAGATTGAGCAGTATGAAACAATGAAATGGATGATAGAGACAAAGGGATGTTCTGGACTGTATTGGAAACTTTCTTTGGACTAATATTCAAAGGGGAACTAACTGAACAAGGGGCTGAATTAGTCTCTGAAGGGATTTCCTTATTAACAGTGCTGAGCTCTAAGTCTTCAAACTGTATATCTTCAGCTATAACTTTATCTTTTAGAGATACATGAGATTTGTTAGGCTTACCTGATCCTGACACCCCTTTCTATGATGCTTTCTTCAATTTGACAGTCCTCTCAGGGTCAAGCACTGATTCAGCTAGTGATTTCTGAGGATTTCTTCGAGTATGTCTCACAAACTGAGCCAGAACTTCAATGTGGAGTCACCAAAGGTTGGTCTTCCTCCAGTGGAGTCACCAGATAGATGATTACAACCAGAAAATGTGCCCAGACCTTGTCTATCATCAAAATCTGGAACTGTATCGTTCTCCTAGGGAAGCTGAGCTTCAATCTCCTCTCCCCGACAACGGCGCCAATTAATGTTATCACCCCAAGAAACTCTCCTAGCTTGTATACCAAAGATGCTTGGAAACATTACAAACTTAACAAAAATGTTGGAAAATGGTGGATGAATGGAAGGAACGATGCATATTCAAGCCAGATAACCACTTCTACTATGCTTAACCCCAGACATGGGTGAACACCCCCAGACTACAAGCTTTAGACCACCAATTACTCACAGTTTGAGGATAAGGTGAACATGGAGAATATTGATTACACCAACAGATGCACAGGACCCTGTGATGGCCAGCTGCAACCAGTAGAAAGGTCTGCAAATCTGTTTCCTAATGCAAAAACAGTATGACAGCTCTCTGGCATTAAAATAATAGAAACCTACATATACACTCAATGATACATACAATATTCTAACACAGAGGTGGGATGACAACCCCTCTAATGCTAAACATCAAGAGTACATGAAAATGCATAACAGGCACAGCCTGGAACAAAGAAGAAGTGGAAAGTGAGAAATTAACAGCAAAAGAAGCTTACATTAGCTAAAAATGAAGACCAGACGCTGCAGGTATCACAGTAGTTACAGTCTCCATAAGTTGAACTTTACATCAAAATAACATTCATCAACCCTCATTACATCTTGATTCTGGGTATATATGGAGGTAGTTACAAAAAATATCTGCTATCCTATGCATGGAGGGGTCATAACTGACTACCAACCACATTAACTGTTTAATATGGGTCTCTGCTACAAACTGTGTGCTTTAATGAACAAAAATAGGCCTTTTTAGATATTCTGATGTCCTTCTTGAGCAGGCGAAGTACCGTATGGAAGAAATTCCATAACTGGTAAATGTGTTTATCTGCTCAAGGCTGTCCTTCTCATCCTTCGGATGTACAATGCGTTTAATGCAGTCATTGAAGCTTAACTGCACAAAGCTGGTAGACGATCACCTTCATCCCTTGTAAGCATGGTAAAGGCCAAACACACGAAAACTGCATGGAAACTGAGTGAAGGGATGGGAATAATGTTAGCCATTGGATGGAACTGGTGGACGGCTGAGATTTCATGGCGTGAGGTGATGGGAAGACGTGGGGCAGAGCAACTATGAACCATAGGATCACATATACGGATGATCGAGATCATTTGACAAGGAGTATCGGGAGGACATGTGGACGGACAAACGAGGGCTGTCGGATCATGGGCGGGTAGATCCGACGGCTGACGGGTGGCTAACAAGCGCAGGGGATATGGCGCGAGAATCGTACAGGAGAGCGGTAAGCGGTTTCCCTGCACCGCTTATCAGTGGCAAGCGGTATTCGTACGCGACCGCGCGATCGAATACAACAGCAACACATGGCAGATGTGATGGGCGCGAAACTGTTCTCCCCATGGGTTATCGCGTGCGTGGCTTGCAGGATGAGGATCAACGAATGCCGTTGGATCATATGGCAGGCATGATCAGACGGTGGGGGGTCTAACATATATGTTTATTGGTTGATGTGATAGGGGAGGGCCTCGGCGGTAACGCTTTTTGTATGCACGCGGTTATATGACCATGGTTTCATAGGTTTAGCTTTGTGCCCGGGACCCGAGGGAAAAACGGTTTATATGGGATTTATAAAGGATTAGAGGAAAACAACAATAACAAGGTTAAGGGAAAATAAGGAGAACGGAAGGGGAGGAGGAAACATAGGTAGCGGGAGTTATAAGGGTATAAAGCAAATGAAGGGGGAAGGATCAAATGAACTGTTGCAAGCTCCCTTTTTGCAAAAAACACACGGACACAGTGCCTTTAACCCGGCAAAAACCAAATTAGTGTAGTAGAGCTAACACTATCAATTCTTTTTGTTTTCAAAACCTGTTTCTATTGGTAATATAACTTTGAATTAGCTCTCATTTGGTTTTTTCTGTTCCCTCCAGGGAACAACTGTTGTTCCCTCAAGGGAACAACACTTTTTTGAGTTTGTTGTGGCCACAACCACCACCCTACTAAAACTTGCTCTGGGGGAAAATTTGAATGGGTCCCTTGAGAAGTTTGATCTTTCGTCTCTCCGAATGATAACCGTAGTTTTCAGATGGAATTATGTCCTCAAAGCTGAATGGTTCAATGGTTATTGATTATGGTTGCAATACGTTTTTAATCATCAATCCCCAAAAAATCACCGCGCCCTCTTGAGACTTAGAGCCCGAAGGACTCACAGAGCTCCTAATTACAGAGTCTGCCTCTTTATGAGAGTTTTAATGAAGGCAAGGTTTGTTTTTGGGCGTTTCTATCATATCTCTCATAATCATAGCTAATGTTAATTATTTCTGCAGGCAAGGACCAAAAGAAGAAAAGGGAGGTCGACGAGTTGATGCATAAGCATCAGGAATGGCTGCGGGGAAAAGATGTAAGTGATACCTAGCCGAAAAAGAGGAATTTATGACAAGCAACAGGGAAGGCATACACAATGGGGAGCTACGCAATAGACTACGATGATTTCTTGTTGCTTATACTCCCTCCAACCCTTCCACTCTTGTAACAAAGCATTCAATTGCAACTACTGACTTGCAAAAGGATCTTACATCCTGAAATACCTGTCCAAGAAAAGGACGTACGGGCTCAGAGATTTGTTTCACATGTATAGTGTTTTGTGGATCCTAGAAAAACGCCTTCGTCTGCTAGATCTATGCAAGTTTGATAAGGCTCGATGGACGAAAACAATGGCACAACATTCTACCTTGCAATCTGTCAAAGAAACGTATGAACACATCGAAGAAACTCTGAATAAGTATGAAGTCATTGTTGATCGCTGGCTTGAATGCTCGGTTGATTTGAAAAATGCAATCACAGTCATAGAGAGGTAAATACACATGGACAAAATATAGCTAAACTCTAAAGAATACTTCGAGATGCAAAGGGATCGGAAGGTGGTAATGAAATTCGAGAAAGCAACACAGCCTTTAAATGATCATAGCATGAACAGTATGCCTAGTCCACATGATACCTCTACCAGCTGGATTTTGTTGCCATTTGTCGTGGTTTTGGGACAGAATGGGGTAGGATGTCCTAAAATTCTGAGAAGACAGGAAGTAGAACAAATGTTGGTATAAGGGTTCTTGTGTTTCTTTGGGGACTCTAGATGACACCTTTGCATCATCTATGTCGGTGTTGCAAAGACTTACTCCACAAGAAAGGGATATGGAACCACCACATTGTATAATGGAGGCATGTTCTATAGTAAGTAAAGGTACTCCTGATAGAGCAAATCCATAAAGTTATTATTACCTCCGGATACACCTTAAATCAAGCCAGATGTTAAAAAATGAGCATACTGTCTGCATTTGCATTCAGGGAATAAAAAGGAATAACATTCAGTCAATATGTGTTTAAAGGGATGGTATGCAGTCATTCCTCTTTTTACCGACATCTGTTCATTTTTCTTCAGGAAATAGAACGCTCCAGTATCAATGGCTTCAACGTGTTCGTTGTTTCATTAACCGTTATATTTTGTATATTTTTAATTTGAATATGGAAAGGAAGAGGGAAGGCCGAAGGTCGGGAGAAAGCGACGGTCAGTTCTCTTTCTCCATAAGTATCACCTCTGGATGAAAAAAATGGACTTTGTTTTGGCAGAAGAGGGGTCGTCTTTATTATGCTAATAAAGAAGACTATTTCGGTCAAGAAGAAGCCTTTTTTCATATTCATTTTCCTTTTTCTTTTATGTTTGGAAGAAGGGTGTTGTGACTGGCATGAGGATATATATGTTTTGTTTTTGTGTACAGTGGTAACAAACAACTTATGATTAGTCTTGGTTATCCAAATATAATTCGTTATCATGGTTAACTCATGAACGGTCTCTGATTCGAAGCTATATTAAAAATCAGTTGCAATTTTTATCTGTAGGAACAAGAATGTGTATTCTTGTATGAATAATTAGATTGCAATTGAGCTTAAATACAGTCTTGTTCATTAGTGAATTCAATAATTGATTCATTTGGACTTGGAATCTATATATGATGTTTAATCTCATTTATTATGCTCCTGCAGGATAGATTAGAATAGTTAGGACTAGCAAAAGTGGGTAGAATCAGTATAGATAGGACTTGATACATATAGGTTAGTTGTTCCATTTGTTGATTTAATGGAAGTATTCCTCTGGGGAGCAATCTTTCAACACCTATAATAGTTTATGGGATCCTTTAAAACCCGTCGAAACTAGCCATTCCAAACGAAAGCAGATCTAATCGGGGTTTGCGATCGGGTTGGTTCCCCTTTGTTGGCACACAAAAATTCGTCGTGTCAACAAATTTGGCACTAGAAGGAGGGCTTGAACTGCCGTCCACAACTTTTAGGATTTCATCTATAAACGTCGCGCATGGATTCGAAAAGATTGATGTATGGATCGTAAAGGTCGAAAAGATCCTTCCGCCCATTTAGAAGAGCCTAATTTTAAAGAAGCAGAGATCCCTCTAAGTCCCATGTTTGGGTCACCCAAGGAAGAGAGACTGTGGGAGTATCCTATCACTCAGGAACAACCAGTCAGAGTACTTACTCGTGCTTACGCTCGTTCCCTATCTCAGCTTCCCATCTTTCATTCTTTACCTCTAACAACTAAAAGAAAGCCAAGGATCTGTCCCATAAATGAAGAGACATCTGCAGCCCCTTCTCTTGAAGATATTGTGCTAGAGTCCTTGCAAAGTATCGACACTCCTTGGGAAGAAATTCCTGAGGACCCCCTCTCTAAAGATAATTCCTGGCTCGATTTGGGAAATCCTAACAAAGAACACCCGGGGGAAACCTTCAACCAGAACCTCCCCAACCATAATATGGCTAACGTTCCTCCTCCATGTGGGAATCAACCTCCATCGCCTCCTCCAGGTGGGAATCAACCCCCACCTCCTCCGAGAGCACTCCCTCCCTAGCTTTCACAGGATGCCGTAGCGGTACCTGGGCAACAGCATGCCTTACCCAAGAACGCAGAAAGATTATTGCCTAAATTCAACCCTGAGCGGGGAGACACTGTTTATAACCATATTCACTCTTTCTTCTTAGCCGTGTGCATGTTGGGGGAAGCCGATGAAGATGTGGTATGTCGCTTGTTCCCTTTTACACTGATTGGTATGGCTTCCACATGGTACTTTAGCTTGAGAATAGGATCGATCACCTCATGGGGTGCCTTTCAGCAGGCCTTCTTAAACAAGTTTAGTGATGACATCACTGCTCTCCCTGTCCCTACTACGATGTGGGTCAAAAGGAGTAAGGCACAAACCTTACAGGGTGCCATTGATGAAGCAGTAAAAGTTGAGAATGAAATGATCAGTCTCATGACATGTCATCATACGACCGAAGAAAAGAAAGCCTCTCAATCATCAAAGAAGAATAATGGGAATGATAACAAAGTGGATAAGATCAAAGAAAAGGACCCCACATATGTGGAAGGTTTGCATCGGATCATTAAGAAATTGACGAACACAGTCATCGATATGAGAAGAAATTCTGGAGAGAGTACAAGTGGGAATGGAGGAGATTATAACAACAAAAGATCCTTCAAACCTTTATATCATAAGAAGACAGAAGGTGGTCATGGTCAACTTGCGTTGCCTGCTCCACCCAACGAAAGGAATTTCAATATAGAAGAGCCGATGGACGAGGTATCTCAAGTCAATGTACTGTGGGATTTCTATGCAAATGGGAACGATGACAACGAAGAAGATAGTATAGAAGAAATTCACACTAATGAAATCCACACACGAAGTAAAGGGCCACTTGCAGATGTGGTGAAGCCTATAGACCAGACAAAGAGAGATGTTCACCCTTCGAAGACATCCGTTTCCAAATTTCCTGTTGAGAAGAATAAACCTAGTGGTGATTCCAAGAACATTCCAGTCGTGAACTATCCAAAGAAAGATAATACATCTCCAAATGCAACGAAGGCGACTCAAAATGGTAAACTCCCACCTAAGAACATCAAAACTGGTATGTTTACTCTGCCCTACCCTGTTTATAACATTGATTACAATATTGTAGATGATCTTAAGAAATCTCGAGCTAATATCACATACTTCGATTTGTTAAAGTTAACACAGCAAAGAGATCTACTTTTGAAAGCTATGAATGAACGGAATTGCAAATCTCCCACCAATCTGAGTAGCCAAACCAAGAAGTTAGCATCCAGCCCTGTTAGAACCCCCAGTACAACCCAAACGCCATCAGCCATGGAAGCCACTCTGTCAAAAATGAATCGAACGCCCCAAGATGTCAGTGCAGCCATGATAGGAAGGAAATAAAAATCCATGCCTCCACCTTTCCTTATCACATTTGAAATCTTCAACATGAATGTACACAATTGCCTAGTAGATTCTGGTGCCTTGTCCACTGTTATGCCTTATGCTGTTGCTAAAATCTTCATGCAATTCCCGAGAAAACTGGAACTCGAATTATGCAACTGGACAAAATGAATGTAAAAGTAATTGGAGAATTGAAAGATGTGTTGATTCGGATGACTACCAAACCACAGTACACACAAGTCATTGACATAGTGGTAGTCGATATACTCGAGGCATATGGAATGCTTCTTAGTAGGGACTGGTCAACAAATTTGAATGGATATTTCTCAACTGATTGGTCCCATCTCTTGTTGCCTCAGAAAGGAAAAGGTGATATGCTGAGAGTTGATCGAGAAAGATATATGAAGTATGTAGTGACAGAACTAAATGACCCCAATGAACCTATAATGTTTACCAACTCTATCCTTGGGAATTATAGTTTTGACATTTGTGCCATGGAAACCTATTTTGGAGAATTCCATGCAGAGACAGTTGAAGAAACTGCAACGAACACACAGTTGGAAGCTCTCCCCTGTAGTCCAACTGATGAACTATCCTATATTATAGTAGATGATAGGACTAATTTCGTAGAAAGTAGTTCAATTGATGTAACATTAGATTCTATATTTTGGACACTCTACTTTGATGGCTCTAACTGCATAGAGGGCACAGGTGCTGGGAGCATTCTCATTGACCCACAAGGGAACCAACATTTGATGGCCAGCCACTTGGAGTTCGTGTGCATCCACAACACGGCAGAGTATGAAGGCTTGCTGCAATGCCTGAATAAAGCCATTGACATGAAGGTGAAAAATATTAAAATTTTTGATGATTCATAGATAATTGTCGACCAGGTAAGGAAAAGGATACATTGCAATTCACCACACCTGGTAAGATACCAACATGGGGTATGGAGCTTAATTGACAGTTTTGATTATTTTAATATCACATACATACCTCGAGGGCGATTCCAAGATGTCAATATGATGGCTGGTATGGCTTCAAAACTTTTGCCTGACCTTAGATTAAACAAGAATAAATATTATGTTGAATGGATTTTCAGACCATCCGTACCTAATAACATCTCAAATTGGCAGGTATTCGAAGGTGACAAGCAAATCCTTGAGTCCCTGCATTGCAAAAAGACATTCAAAAATGCACACATTGATGAAAAAGAGCATGACAAGCTTATGAATGAGAGTGAAGATGAGGAAAAATATCAGTCCAATATAATTCCCAAGTCAGTTGTCAAGATGGAGAACTTTTATGACCTACATGATAAATTTAAAAAGCCAACTAACTGCAAAACGCATAGCTCACCCATGAAGCATGATTCAGTCAACCTTGGAACTGAAAAAGACCCAAAAAAAATGTTAATTTGGGCTTAGGATGCTCTCCACAAGAAAAGGTTGTGTTTGTTAAGCTATTTAAAGAGTACAAGGACGTCTTTGCATGGACATATGGCGACTTAAAAACCTTCGATACCGGCATCATGCAGCATGTAATTCCTTTGGAAAAGGATATTAAGCCCTACCAACAAAAGCTTCGTAAGATGCATCCAAGCCTGGAACTATTGGTAAAGAAAGAATTAAACAAAATGTTGGACGCTAAAATCATTTTTTTGGTTAGGCACACCCGCTGGATAGCCAATCTCGTGCTAGTAAGAAAAAAAAATGGAGACATTAGATTACATATCGATTTTAGAAACCTGAACAGAGCATCGCAGAAGGATAACTATCATGTCCCTTCTATGGAACACATTCTTCAATACATTTCTAGGTCTGAAATGCTGTCCCTATTGGATGGGTTTTCAGGATATAATCAATTGTTTGTGTCGAATGTAGATCAACTTAAGACAACCTTCAACACTAAATGGGGCACCTACGCATATCGTAAAATGCTGTTTGGACTTATTAATGCAGGCACCACATTTCAAAGCGCTATGGACATAGCTTTCCGAGGATTGATTAACATATCAGTAGTGGTTTACATGGACGACATTATTGTGTATTCTTATTGCAAAAGGGATCATATTTATCTCCTGAAATAGATTTTCGAAAGATGCTGAATGTACGGAATATCGTTGAATCCCAAGAAGAGTGTTTTCGCAGCTACAGAAGGGAAGCTACTGGGTTATATCCTCTCCAAGGAAGGAATTATTATCAATCCTGAAAGAATAGAGACCATCATGAGAATACAACCTCCTGCAAATAAAAGAGCAATGCAATCTTTTTTCGAGAAGATTAATTTTGTTAGGAAATTTGTTTCAGGCTTCGCGGAAATAGTGCATCCCATTCAACTGATGATGAAGAAAGACGTCGTGTATAGGTGGAGCGATGAAGCTAAGAGATCGTTTCAGTGAATTAAGGAGGCCATCGCAGAAGCTCTTGCGTTGGTTAGCCCCAATTTTGACAAGGAATTCCTCCTATACACTTTCGCTTCTGATGTTTCATATGCCACAATCCTCACCCAAAAAAATGATAACAGCAACGAAGTCCCCATTTCTTATATGAGCTCTAATCTTCAGGGGTCATAACTGAATTATCCTGACATGGAGAAACAAGGTTTTGCAGTTTTTAAAGCCGTGAAACATTTCTGCCCTTATTTACTGAAAGCCAGGACCAAGGTGATCGTTCCCCACCCTACTGTAAGGACCCTCTTCGTGTAGAGGGAGATGGGAGAATGGAGAGGGAACTGGATAATGGCTCTTTAGGAATACGACCTTGAGATTAAACCAACAAACATAGTTCTAGGGCAGGGGTTATGTAAGCTTGCAGCAGAAGCCATGGCAGGTAAAGAAGGGATGTCAGAGGATCTAGAAACTCAGTGTGCGCGGAATGCTCAAGTAGCATTCAGGGAAGAGCCCAGATGGGACAACGAAATGTTAATATATGAGCGCAAAATATTGGAAGTCCCATTGGACTCTAATTCGTGGTATTACGACATACATTTTTATCTAACACGGGATCATGTCCTGAGCACATGGACGCATCACGAAGAAGAGCACTCATATTAAAATCTAATCAGTATCACTTGGCCAATGATACATTATACAGGAAAAATTATGACAGAGTTTGGCTGAGGTGTTTGGAAAAGGATGACGTTGATCATGTCTTGAAAGAAATGCACGATGGCCCAGTAGGTGGTCACTATGGCGGAGAGACCATTGCTCACAAAATATTACGAGTTGGGTATTATTGGCCCACAGTGTTCAGAGACTCGCATGCCTATGCTCGAAAGTGCAAGGTATGTCAAACTTCCGTAGGGCAAGAAAGAAAGCCAGTCGTTTCCCTCAGGCCCGTTATGATTTATCGCCCATTCCAAGTTGAGGAAAAAATTGGTTAGGGAACCTACAGATTAAAAACTTTACATGGAGAAACTGAAAAACTCCCTGTTAATGGCCAGCATCTTAA
Source organism: Pinus tabuliformis (assembly GCA_031772625.1). Taxonomy (NCBI): domain Eukaryota; kingdom Viridiplantae; phylum Streptophyta; class Pinopsida; order Pinales; family Pinaceae; genus Pinus; species Pinus tabuliformis. Next base: position 407,093,130 of record CM062811.1, on the reverse strand, counting down.
GAAGTATTTCCAGTAGCCACCACATTGTGGTTACCTCCTGAATAGGTTAGGATTTATTTTATTTGCTATTAGCTGAGTTATATTTTTCTTTCCTTTTTCCTTTTTTTTATGCAAAGTTTTATCTTCCTTTTGTTTCGAACTTCAGTCTCTTTCAGCCATTTGATTTCGGTCTTTCAATTTTGTTTTCACCTTTTGTAACTTTCTTTTGATTTCCCTCATTCATCATCTTCAGCATTTTTCTTCCCTCACTGGCCTGTTGACGAGTCTGCAGATCCTAAATTCATTATTACCTTGCAAGTCAAACGAACCTTTGATAAGCCTCTGAGAACTGGAAAATCAAGGGTGAAATTCGAATCGAAACCACTCACTAGCATCTATTGGGAACTAGGTAGGCTCTGTTGATAATCTGGATACTTGAAGCATGTAGGGACATCTTTATAAAACGAAAAAACATGTAAGCACGGTTGGACTGGCATGGCGGAATGATGCATTTAAAAAAAAAAATCCCACCTAGACCTAGCCTATACTTGCCTATAAGATTTGCAGTCATTCTCCATTGGTTCTGTCCACCACACTAAATTTCCAATATCTATCATCTACAAGTAAACCTCCTTTCATGGGATAAGCTCACTGTCGTATATCCTATGGCAGATTTAATTATGCTCTAGTCCTTATGCCCGAAATTGGAAGGACTTATTTAAAAGAAAATGAAATGTCGAGTCCTTGTGCCAATCTGGAAGGACAGGTTGTTTGGGAAGTTGGTTGGAGTAGGGACTGTTGCTGGACTCAGAGTACTGGTTGACACAGCAAGCCCAACCTTGCTTAAGCGGTTTAAAAATATGGCACGATCCATGACTGCACCCCATTCGATCATACGAAAGTATAACACTAAAAATTCTTACATAAAGTGTGGATAAACATATCTACATATATTCATCAAGCTTGATGCATGATAAAGAGCTGAGGTACACACCTAAACAGGTATTGAAAAACCGGTGATGGCCTCGGAAGTATTTTGAAAGTAGAAAACAGGTAAAGGAGGGTCAATAAATCCCATAATACGACCATTGGAGAATGCATGTCAAAACCCTATCAGTAAGTAGAAGCTATTTGTCTTTATCCTGCCTAAAGTGATTAATGCTAAAGTGGAACCCATGCCTATCCATCTATACAGTTTGCATTTTGACTTTATCTTAACACCCTGACGTTCTAAGGATCAAAGTTTATTTGGTAACAGAGATAACTGGTTCGCCCAGCGGTTCGCCATTTTGTTGTGGCCACAACCACCACCCTATCAATTCTTTTTGTTTTCAAAACTTGTTTCTATTGGTGATATAAGTTTGAATTAGCTCTCATTTGGTTTTTTGTTGTTCCCTCCACAGAACAGGTGTTGTTCCCTCCAGGGAACAGTTGTTTTTCCCTCCAGGGAACATTTGTTGTTCCCTCAAGGGAACAACACTTTTTTGAGTTTATTGTGGCCACAACCACCACCCTATTAAAACCTGCTCTGGGGGAAAATTTGAATGGGTCCCTTGAGAAGTTTAATCTTTCGTCTCTCCAAATGATAACCGTAGTTGTCAGATGGAATTATGTCCTCAAATATGAGCGGTTCAATGGTTTTTTAATATAGTTTCAATCTGTTTTTAATCATCAGTCCCCAAAAAATCACCACGCCCTCTTGAGACTTAGAGCCCGAAGGACTCACAGAGCTCCCAGTTATAGAGTCTGTCTCTTTATGAAAGTTTTAATGAAGGAAAGGTTTGTTTTTGAGCATTTCTATTATATCTCTCATAATCATTGCTAATTTTAATTATTTCTACAGGCGAGGACCAAGAGAAGAAAAGCGAGGTCGAAGAGCTGATGCATAAGCATCAGGAATGGCTGCGGGGAAAAGATGCAAGCAAGACCTAGCTGAAACAAAGGAATTTATGACAAGCAATAGGGAAGGCATACACAGTGGGGAGCTATGCAACAGACGGTGATTTCTTGTTGCTTATCCTCCCTCCAGCCCTTACACTCTTGTAATAGAGCTTTCAATTACAACTGCTGACTTGAAAAAGGATCTTACATCCTGAAATACATGTCCAAGAAAAGGAGGTACGGGCTTAGAGATTTGTTTCACATGTATAGTGTTATATGGATCCTAGAAAAACGCCTTCGTCTGTTGGATCTGTGCAAGTTTGATAAGGCTCGATGGACGGAAACAACCACACAACATTCTTCCTCACAATCTATCGAAGAAACGTATGAACACATCGAAGAAACTCTCAATGAGTACAAAGTCATTGTTGATCGCTGGCTTGGATGCTCAGTTGATTTGAAAAATGTAATCACAGTCATAGAGAGGTAAATACACGTGACAACATATAGCTAAACTCTAAAGAATTCTTTGAGATGCAAAGGGATCAGAAGGTGGTAATGAAATTCGTGAAAGCAACACATCCTTTAAATGATCATAGCATGAATAGTATGCCTAGTCCACATGATACCTCTACCAGTTGGATATTGTTGCCATTTGTCGTGGTTTTGGGACAGAATAGGGTAGGACATCCTAAAATTCTGAGAAGACAGGAAGTAGAACATATGTTAGTATAAGGGTTCTTGTGTTGCTTTGGGGACTCTAGATGACACCTCTGCATCATCGATGTTGGTGTTGCAAAGACATACTCTACAAGAAAGGGATATGGAACCACCACATTGTATAATGGAGGCACATTCTATACTAAGTAAAGGTACTCCTGATAGCGCAGATTGTAGTTGTATCACTTATTAATATTGTTGTGCCCTGTTGCCCCCATATTTTTATTACTGTGCCCCATAGAATCCCTCTATTGTTATTTTTGTGGCTTTATATTATTATTGTTAGGTCGGCTGGGTTATATTGTAACTCCTTAGACTCCTATATATAGAAAGGAGGTTTTGTCATTTGAGTAATCGAAGAATTGCTCATTTATGTAATGTAAAGGAGGTTTCCCCCTCGAAGAGGTTGAATTCTAAGGCGTGGATCTCTCTTTTCTATCTTTTTGTGAGTTGGTTTCATAACATTTGGTATCAGAGCTTTGGATTCTAGGGTTTCGCTACTCCAAACAGGTCATCGTGGAATTTTTGCTATAACTTTTTTTCTGTGACGTTTCAGAAGTTAAAAAAATAACCCATTTGAGAATAAATCACGCTGAATCTCGAATCTGAATTTCAGAGCTTTTCGCGCTATATTTGCGGAGATATGATCTGAAGAAGTTGGTCTTTTTACAGACTCCTGAATTACATTCCAAACAGGTGACCTGGGAAAATCGTCATAACTTTCTCTCTGAGCATTGGATTGAAATTTCGTAAGAAGGTACAGAAATAGGACAGACTTTAGTTTCTTGTATATCTTTTTCAGATCCAAAGGTCGAAACAGTGACTCGTGGCACGTCGTACAAGTTCGCTCTACTGAACTAGTCTATAATCAGGTCATCTTGGGAGATTGTGCATAACTCTTCCTTGGAGAATCCAACTTGGATCAGACTGGTGGCATTGGAAAGAGGACACAGAGGGCTACTACAGATCGCAATTTCAAAATTGGATGATCCGAAATTGCAGAGATACATCAGATTCAATATCAAGCTTCTACAAAGTGAAAAAAGGTGTGTAGTTTTTTTTAAATTTTTGCATAAGCTTGGTTTGAAAAATTAGTTTGAATCGGTAATTGATGCCCCGAGGAAAGAAAATGCAAACACCTAGTAAGCAACTTGAAAGCTCTAGCATGACTTATGAAGAAGAGGAAGAAATGCAACATGATATATCAAAATTATGAGACCAAGTGCAACAAGTGTCACTTGCACAAAAGGCAACAGAATCTAAGATGGATGGTTTCAGGAACGATGTAGAAGCTAAGATGGATGGTTTAAAGAAAGGTGTAGAAGCTAAGATGGATTGTTTAAGGAAAGGTGTAGAAGCTAAGATGGATGGCATGGAAGCTAAGATGAATAGCATGGACACTAAAATTGATGGCATGGATGATAAGATGGAAGAATTGAAGATAAATATGAATAAGTTGCTCCAAGAAATGGTCATTAATGGTGAAAGGGTAGTAAAGGAAACTCATGATGAGAACAAAAGAAATGTTAATCATGATTCCATAGACTCTAATGTTGGATCGAAGACCCACCATATTCCAAAAATTGATATGAGGAAGTTTTATGGCAAGGATCCCACAACATGGATATTACAGATGGAGCAATTTTTTGATCTCAATAATGTGCAAAACACACAAAAGGTACATATTGCAACTTTATATTTGGAACCAAATTAGTTTTTATGGTATCAATGGCTTTGCTCTCGTAAACAAATTATCACTTGGGTAATTTTTACGGAAGAATTGACAGCACATTATGAGGATACAAAAAGCAACACTTTTTTTAGCCAATTGATAAGTCTCAAACAAAGGGGTTCAATAATGGAGCACATTGAGGAGTTCCAAAAATTGAACATAAGGGTAAAAAATATTCTAGAGGAGCATAGGATTGATGTGTTCATAGGGACTTTAAAGGATAATATCCAACATGATGTTCGCCTTTGGGAACCCGATTCATTAAAGAAGGCATTCAAGTTAGCAAGAAAAATGGAAAGCAAAATTATGGCAACCAGGAAGCATACCACTCACAACTATAAAGATGGAAGTGTTGTTGCCCCTAGTCTTCCACAACCTATAAGGTTGACACCACAACAATTGGAAGAAAAAAGAGCAAAAGGGCTTTGTTACAGTTGTGATAGCAAATACACTAAAGGTCATAAGTGGGCTGAGAAGAAATTATTCTACATAGATTGTGAAGAGGAAAAATAAAAGGAGCAAGAAAGGTCAAAAGAAGAGGATATACTCCAGGAACAAAGCCTAGATAAAGAAGAAATGAATCCGACCATATCTTGTAATGCATTGGCAGGAATTACCGCTCCTCAAACCATCAAGATAGAAGGACAAATCAATAAGAAAAAGGTAATAGTGTTGATTGATTCAGGAAGTACCCACAATTTTATTCATTGTAAGGTATCAAAATAATTGAATTGCTTCTTATATCCAGCACCAGAGTGTCAAGTGATGGTTGCAAATGGAGGAACAATAAATTGCTCTGGAAAGTGCCATAATATCAAGCTATCCATGGGAGAATATGTATTGACTAGCCCAATGCTTTCCACTCCAATGGGAGGTGCTGATGTTGTACTAGGATTCCAATGGCTACAATCCTTGGGTACAATAGCTTTTAGTTTTCAAGAACTTTTCATGAAATTTTCTATGGAAGGAAAGGAAGTTGAATTAAGGGGTATTGCAGGGAAACCGGGAAAGATAATCAGATCTAACGGTATGAAAATGCTTCTAAAAAAGGAACAAAGAGGTGTAATTGCAAAATTATGTTCTCTAGATGTTTCCACATTGGAATCATCTATTTCTCCAGATATCCAAAAAGTCTTGGACAATCATTCCAAGGTATTTGAGACTCCCAAAGGTCTCCCACCTATTCGTGATCATGATCATGCTATTCATCTGATTCCAGGAAGTGTTCCTCCAAACATTAGGCCGTACAGATATCCCTATGCCCAAAAGAGTGAAATTGAACGTATGGTTGCAAAAATGCTAGAGGCTGGTATAATTCAACCGAGTCAAAGTTCTTTCTCTGCTCTAGTAGTATTGGTGCACAAGAAGGATGGATCATGGCGCATGTGTCCGGATTATAGGGAGCTCAACAAGCTCACTATTAAAGATAAGTTTCCCATTCCAGTCATTGATGAATTACTGGATGAATTGCATGGATCAATTTACTTCACCAAGTTGGATCTTCGTTCAGGATATCATCAAATCAGAATGAAGACTGAAGACATTCCGAAAACAACATTTAGAACTCATGAGGGTCATTATGAATTTTTGGTCATGCCTTTTGGCCTTACCAATGCACCTTCAACATTTCAAGGTTTGATGAATTCCATTTTCAAACCGTTCCTTAGAAAATTTGTGTTAGTATTTTTTGATGATATACTAATCTATAGCAAGTCTTGGAAGGATCATGTTGAACATGTTGATAGGGTGCTACAATTATTGGAGGAGAAACAATTATATGCAAAAAGATCCAAATGTTTCTTTGGAGTACAAGAGGTGGAATATTTGGGTCAATATCAACTTCATATATATCTATATATAGAAAAAAAATAAGTTTTTATGGTTAAATTTTTTATTTGGTCATATATATATTTTATTTAGTAATCAAAAATAAAATTTAAACAATGAAAATAACACATTGTATTTTTCACTCTAAAAAAATTTTGCACTTGAAGAAATTTGATCCTTCTCGACTCATGTTAGATCTGTACAGTGGAGTCTTATATAAAACTCCAAGGTTCCTAATATTCCTCGTACATAACATGTTTTTAACAGACAGTGGAGTCTTATGTAAAGCTCCAAGGGTGCTAATATTCCTTATACATAACATGTTTTTACTCGTAAACTACCGAGGTTTCCAAAATAGTTGTTTCTTTCGTATATAGATGGTTATGTAATTCTTCACTATTTCTGATAGTGTTTTTTTTAAAAATCAAATTTTGTTGTTGTCTATTTAGAATTCATTAGTATCCTTATAAAATGTATGCACGCTTCACTGTCTAGCCTCTATTTGGATTAGGATTTTTATGAAGTGTAATATTTATTTGGAAGTTTTACAATAGAGTCGTTGAGCCAAGAGGTTCATTCTACAACCTAGTATGATGTGTCTAGCCTCTATTTGTATTAGGCATTTTTATGAAGTGTAATATTTATTTGGAAGTTTTACAATAGAGTTGTTGAGCCGAGAGGTTCATTCTAGAACCCATATGATGTGTAAGGTCATCAAAGTTGAAATTTTGCTCATGTCCGCCAAAATTAAAAAATAAAATAAAAAAATAAAAAAAAAATAAAAAAATTAAAAATTAAATAACTATACAAAACATTTAAACAATGTTGGCTCATAAAAAAATTTGCATGTGAAGAAATTGGATCTCTCTAGACTCATGTTAGATCCGTTTTTAAGATGGATCTATGCTGGTTTTAAAGGTCACTCAATAATAAATTTAGCACTTCTCTCCAAGCCTACACTTTTTAAGACTTACAAATGGAAGGATTTACGACATATATACATGAGCACTCTAAATATACTCTTAAGGTTTGGTAAATATTATTTGATTTTAAATTATTGTTGATTTTCTAAATTTGAAATTACTACAATATTATATATTATTATTAAAAATATATAAGTATATGGATTTTTAAATGTAATCTAAAGGGTCTTGGCTCTTTCAATATATTATTTTAAATGATGGTGAACCCTTAATTTCTTACAATAATTTAGATTAGATTTGACATCAAATCTAATGGTTGTTATTAGTCCTTATCTAGGTAGAATTTTAGTAATTGATATAGTGCTTATATAGCATTTGAATAGATAACAAAACATTTTCAAGATAAAAAATAGTTTTTTATATAGCTTCTTGTTGTGTGTACAAACTTGGAATTATCTTGGAATTACTTTCTTCAATAACAAAAGGAAAGGTAATCAACAAAATCATTTATTAGAAAAAAATGAATATATTTATACTATTGAATAGTAAATATTTAGAATAAATCATTTAACAATTAAAATTAGTAATACTATAAATTGTGACGATTGAATAGACAAATAAGTGCTAGAATGACACTTTTTTGTTGTTGAGTGTAGATTCAACTATGTGGCTCCTTACACCATGATGGAGACTTGAAAGAAGGGAGGTATCGATCTAAAAGAAGGAAGGTATCTGGATGTTATTGACTTTCAAATGCATCAAGTTGTTTGACCAATTCATCATATTGAATTTTTACATAAGTTAACGTGTACAATTTCTTTATTTCCAATCTTCAGGTTTTCTATTTGTGCAAATTCAATGTACCTTGATAGACGATGTTTATGTTAGTGTAGAATCAATTACATTCTATGTAAATTTTGTGTTGAATTTGGTCTCAACTATCTCTAGATTTAAAGTTATCTTATTTAAGAAAAGTTATCCCAAGAGTTTGGATATTTCTACAATATCCTAAATCTTAAATTTTTGTTGTTGTTAAAGTTAACAAAATACATAGAACTTTGATAATACAAGGCTAGCCTAAAATATCCACAATAGATGTTGGTCATGGACAATAGACATTCAATAAAAGCAGCAAGAAACTATTGAGTAAGTTCTTAATTGGAAAAAATTCAACCCATCAAAATTTATGCAAATCCTTGTCCTTTAGTAGGCAATTAATTTTCCCACTTCAATTATAGGGAATACGATGTGCTTGTTTTATATTACAATAATTGAGATTTTTTTTATATTGTGTAGTGTTAGAAACAACAACATTAAACCCTATCCTTATTCAATTTGAATAATTTAAATCTATATTAGAAATATATAGAGAAATATTTATGTTATAAAATTAATTTTATGATGTTTAAATTTTAAAAATATCATACTTAATTTAACAAAAATTTTGATATTTAATTATAACATTTTCATAAAAATAAATTTAATCTCAATAAAGAAAATGAGGTAAGAAGTGTATTGCTTAAATTATAAGTTATAATCTATCTTTGGATTTGCTTAAATTTTATTTCATGTTTAAAAAAATTGTTGCAAGCCCAGTGTTCGAAGTTATATTGCATAAATATGATAAGTAAATCCCTAAAAAGCTATATTTTTCTTATTCTAATTTGAATTTTAATATATATTTGTTTTCCACATAGACTTTATTTTCAACATATATTTGTTTTCAAAACTATGTCAATTTTTTACAGTATCTTTTTTTTCTTTGTCTTGACCCTAAATTTCAACATACATTTGTTTTCAAGAACGTAACCCTAAATTTCAACATACATTTGTTTTCAAGAACGTAACCCTAAATTTCAACATACAATTGTTTTCAAGATAACAAGAAATTTATGTTGGCCCTAAATTTCAACACACATTTGTTTTAAAACCTAACCCTAAATTTCAACATATAATTATTTTCAAAACCACAATAAATTGATATTATAGTTCTACTATAAATAGCCATTGAAATTGATGCCTAAGTATTTATTAGATTAAACATTTTTAAATTTTTTAAATATACAAAGTTTGATGATACATTATTTTACCATACTCTTAAGTTTATGAATATTACTGGTAAATTTCATATTCTTAAGTTTATGAATATTAATTGTAAATTTAGAGTTTCTTAGAATTTTTGAGAAAAAGAAAATCACCGACCTATAAAATAAGGATATTGAACATTATTTATCATTACCAACGTATCCAAGGTTCCTAATATTCCTCGTACATAACATGTTTTTAACGGACAGTGGAGTCTTATGTAAAGCTCCAAGGTTCCTAATATTCCTTATACATACATGTTTTTACTGGTAAACTACCGAGGTTTCCAAAATAGTTGTTTCTTTCGTATATAGATGGTTATGTAATTCTTCACTATTTCTTATAGTGTTTTTTTTTTTTTTTAAATCAAATTTTGTTGTTGTCTATTTAGAATTCATTAGTATCCTTATAAAACGTATGCACACTTCACTGTCTAGCCTCTATTTGGATTAGGATTTTTATGAAGTGTAATATTTATTTGGAAGTTTTACAATAGAGTTGTTGAGCCGAGAGGTTCATTCTACAACCTAGTATGATGTGTCTAGCCTCTATTTGTATTAGGCATTTTTATGAAGTGTAATATTTATTTGGAAGTTTTACAATAGAGTTGTTGAGCAGAGAGGTTCATTCTAGAACCCATATGATGTGTAAGGTCATCAAAGTTGAAATTTTGCTCATGTCCGCCAAAATTAAAAAAATAAAAAATAAAAATAAAATAAAATAAAAATAAAATAAAATTAAATAAAAAATAAAAAATTAAATAACTATACAAAACAGTTAAACAATGTTGGCTCATAAAAAAATTTGCATGTGACTTACACTTTTTAAGACTTACAGATGGAAGGATTTACGACTAAAAAATAAAATAAAAAAATTAAAAAAATAAAATAATAAAATTAAAAAATAAAATAAAAAATTTAAAAAAAATTTAAAAATAGAAAAATTAAAAATTAAATAACTATACAAAACATTTAAACAATGTTGGCTCATAAAAAAATATTTATGTGAAGAAATTGGATCTCTCTAGACTCATGTTAGATCCGTTTTTAAGATGGATCTATGCTGGTTTTAAAGGTCACTCAATAATAAATTTAGCACTTCTCTCCAAGCCTACACTTTTTAAGACTTACAGATGGAAGGATTTACGACATATATACATGAGCACTCTAAATATACTCTTAAGGTTTGGTAATTATTATTTTATTTTAAATTATTGTTGATTTTCTAAATTTGAAATTACTACAATATTATATATTATTATTAAAAATATATAAGTATATGGATTTTTAAATGTAATCTAAAGGGTCTTGGCTCTTTCAATATATTATTTTAAATGATGGTGAACCCTTAATTTCTTACAATAATTTAGATTATATTTGACATCAAATCTAATGGTTGTTATTAGTCCTTATCTAGGTAGAATTTTAGTAATTGATATAGTGCTTATATAGCATTTGAATAGATAACAAAATATTTTCAAGATAAAAAAATAGTTTTTTTATATAGCTTCTTGTTGTGTGTACAAACTTGGAATTATCTTGGAATTACTTTCTTCAATAACAAAAGGAAAGGTAATCAACAAAATCATTTATTAGAAAAAAATGAATATATTTATACTATTGAATAGTAAATATTTAGAATAAATCATTTAACAATTAAAATTAGTAATACTATAAATTGTGACAATTGAATAGACAAATAAGTGCTGGAATGACAATTTTTTGTTGTTGAGTGTAGATTCAACTATGTGGCTCCTTACACCATGATGGAGACCTGAAAGAAGGGAGGTATCGATCTGAAAGAAGGAAGGTATCTGGATGTTATTGACTTTCAAATGCATCAAGTTGTTTGACCAATTCATCATATTGAATTTTTACATAAGTTAACGTGTACAATTTCTTTATTTCCAATCTTCAGGTTTTCTATTTGTGCAAATTCAATGTACCTTGATAGACGATGTTTATGTTAGTGTAGAATCAATTACATTCATTTCATTTAGCTTTTCTATGTAAATTTTGTGTTGAATTTGGTCTCAACTATCTCTAAATTTAAAGTTATCTTATTTAAGAAAAGTTATCCCAAGAGTTTGGATATTTCTACAATATCCTAAATCTTAAATTTTTGTTGTTGTTAAAGTTAACAAAATACATAGAACTTTGATAAAACAAGGCTAGCTTAAAATATCCACAATAGGTGTTGGTCATGTACAATAGACAGTCAATAAAAGTAGCAAGAAACTATTGAGTAAGTTCTTAATTGGAAAAAATTCAACCCATCAAAATTTATGCAAATCCTTGTCCTTTAGTAGGCAATTAATTTTCCCACTTGAATTATAGGGAATACGATGTGCTTGTTTTATATTACAATAATTGAGATTTTTTTTTATAATGTGTAGTGTGAGAAACAACAACATTAAACCCTATCCTTATTCAATTTGAATAATTTGAATTTATATTAGAAATATATAGAGAAATATTTATGTTATAAAATTAATTTTACGATGTTTAAATTTTAAAAATATCATACTTAATTTAAGGAAAATTTTGATATTTAATTATAACATTTTCATAAAAATAAATTTAATCTCAATAAAGAAAATGAGGTAAGAAGTATTGCTTAAATTATAAGTTATAATACATCTTTGGATTTGCTTAAATTTTATTTCATGTTTAAAAAAATTGTTGCAAGCCCAGAGTTCAAAGTTATATTGCATAAATATGATAAGTAAATCCCTAAAAAGCTATATTTTTCTTATTCTAATTTTAATTTTAATATATATTTGCTTTCCATATAGACTTTATTTTCAACATATATTTGTTTTCAAAACTATGTCAATTTTTTATAGTATCTTTTTTTCTTTCTTTATCTTGACCCTAAATTTCAACATACATTTGTTTTCAAGAACTTAACCCTAAATTTCAACATACATTTGTTTTCAAGAACGTAACCCTAAATTTCAACATACAATTGTTTTCAAGATAACAAGAAATTTATGTTGGCCCTAAATTTCAACACACGTTTGTTTTAAAAACATCACTGTAGATTTCAACATATAATTATTTTCAAAACCACAATAAATTGATATTATAGTTCTACTATAAATAGCCATTGAAATTGATGCCTAAGTATTTATTAGATTAAACATTTTTAAAGTTTTTAAATATACAAAGTTTGATGATACATTATTTTACCATACTCTTAAGTTTATGAATATTACTGGTAAATTTCATATTCTTAAGTTTATGAATATTAATTGTAAATTTAGAGTTTTTTAGAATTTTTGAGAAAAAGAAAATCACCAACCTATAAAATAAGGATATTGAACATTATTTATCATTACCAACGTATCCATTTTGTAAACATTAATCAATTTTATTTCATATAAATATTGAAATAATATAAACTTATTTAACATTAATTAATTAAAAGGCAATTATTGGGTTTAGGCACTTTTTACATCTTAATATGAAAGAGATGTATCATTCTTTCCATATTAAAAATGAAATTGAACATGTCATATAAAAAAAATATTAATAACAACAAGATATTTCAATATTGATCATAAATAAAATATTAAGTCAAATATCCAATTTCATATATATATAAACTCAAAGCAAATATATATCTAGAATATGGAGTTGACATGTAGCCTGAATGTGGGAGAACATAAATCCATCTTAAATTTGGATCTATCATGACTTTAGAGGAGAGGGATCAAGTCATCACAAGGCGATTTTTTTTTAGATTAAAAGAAATTAAGGAAAGGTTTGCACCTCTTACACACCCACATATTTGATCCTCACAGTAGGATGTGTAATTCCTCCTATCTTAAATTTAGAACTTGACAAGTAGTGTGTGTAAAAAAGCAACATCTTAAATCCATTTCAATTCCAAATTTATTATGTACCAAAAAAATCAAATTAATCAAAGTGAAAAATAAAAACCTAAAAAACTTTAAAAACATTTAGGCTCAAAAAAAATTATTCCCTCCCATCTATAATAAATTCAAAATTAAAATAAACATATACAAATAAAATATTCATTAATTATTTTTATATTTCATTTTAATAATTTCTATATTATATAAACTTATTTATTTCACTTGTGACAGATGTATTAATACCTAATTATAGATGTGATTAAAAAACATGACATAAGCAATGCATCAGCAATCAAACAGAGTGTGGTTGAGGGTCAATTTAAGGTCGCGGGTTTAATTGAATAAGACAAATTGCTATCCCTTCCAACTACAATTAATACCTAATTATAGATGTGATTAAAAACATGACATAAGCAATGCATCAGCAATCAAACCGAACAGAGTGTGCATGAGGGTCAATTTAAGGTCGCGGGTTTAATTGAATAAGACAAATTGCTATCCCTTCCAACTACAATTAAACAAATTTTGAGGTGACATATGGTGAAGGAAAGCATGACGTGACATATATTGAATGAAGGAAAGGATGACGTGACATAGCGATGAGACACATGAGAAACTGCCACGCATACACAGTTCGTATCATCTTCTCTGTTTTTATCGGTGGTTATAATTTAGTTACTGAGAATTTTTAAATTTCAAAAAAATTCAAACCATGTTTTGTGGATAAAATCCAAATATTATGGATTTATTTTTCTGAAGCCAATGTTAAAACAAAAAAGTTTTAATATTATAGTTAAATGGTTTATTGGACAAATTAATTGTAATTCAATTTGTTTATTAATAAATAGTTATAATTATTATTTAATTGGGAAGAAATATGTTTTTTAAAATAATTAAATAGTTGTTTATAAGAAAGTAAATTTTTACTCTTATTATATGTTTTAGATTTTAGATTATTAGGGTAATTTTTCAAGAATTTTGTTAGATAGAGTTTGCTTGAACTAAGTTTGAGTTTTGTTTTTAGAATTTAAGTGTTTTAATTTTTTTTTAAAGTGTTAAATCCATATATGCATTAAAAAATGTATTTTAAACAATGAAAATTTGCAATCTTTTGAAAAAAATTATCACTAGATTTAGCTCTAAAAACAAAATATCTATTAGTCAGGTTGTGTGTTTTTATTTTATTATTTTAATTTCTTTCTAATGAAGTTATTAATAAATATTTTCCATTCCTGTTATTTTGCATATTAATTTTTTTAATTATTTTTTAAAATGAAAATATTTACTTATTTTTATTAAAACAAATAAAAATTGCAAATTATAGAGTTATCTAAACATAATAACAAGTTAGATTTAAAAATAAACTATTTCCATTTTCAAATTTTAAATCTCAACTTTATAGATTGCTTTTCAAAGTTCAATACATAATCTTCAACCAAAGACTAATTACTTTGCAATTATTCTTCTAACTAGTTTAAATTTAAAGATAAAATGTTCCAAAAACTAGTGAACACTTGATATTCTTTACAAAATATAAATTTTCACAAAAATGTAAGTAAAGGCCTTTCAAAAACTTACAACAAGGCCATTAAGACTTCTGAAAGAAAGGACAAAAGTAGTTCACATGATTTAAAGGTTACTACAAGTTAACCTCGCCAAAAATGGAGCAATGCCGGATTTGTCAGACTTGCCAAAATTGCCACCAAATTAATCTGTGCTTAATTAATGAATAAACATGGTTTAATTACCGTTAAACTCCACTTAGCACATTAAGCACATGGTTAGCATTAAGCACCGGCCTTTGGTTTTGAGGTGTTGGTCACATGCGGAGGGAGCTGGCCCTCTCCCCCATATCCGCCACACATTATGTCTTAAAACACAAATTGCACCCATTGTAAGTTAAGAAACGTTGTCGCGGCATAGTGGTAAGGCTTTGGGTTTGTGTGGGCGAGGTTGCAGATTTGATTTTGCCAGCCTCCCAAATAACATTTTACCCAACCTTTGAGAGGGCACGTGGCGGCCTCCGAGATTTCCACGTGTCAACCTCTCATTGGTCCACCTCAGATGCCCTTGACCAATAATATGTCGACACTTGTCACAAACCGATTGAGCCACCTGTGGGAATATTTTGGGAATATTTCTTTGAATATTCCAAATAATATTTCTTGGAATATTCTTTTTGTTGACTGGGTTGTACGAATGCCTAGTCAACATCCTAGTCAACCCTGTACCCATAATTTTCCCTGTTTGACAGAGTAGACATAAGTTTCTATCTTTCTCATACGAGCTTCGTTTTGAGTGAAACAAGCTGCGTTGGGATCGTATCGCCGAGACGAACGCGGTCATTCAAGATTTTGAGCAATTCTGAGCACTTTGATTTTTGAGCAAAAATTTGCCCCTAATCCAGATTCTAATCAGTTAAACTTTTGACACGCAGTGTGTGTAAAAAACAAAAGTCTTAAATCCATTTCAATTCCAAATTTGTCATGTACTAAAAAGAATCAAATTCTTCAAAGTGAAAAATAAAAATCTAAAAAAAAAAAAAAAATGGGCCTCAAACAACCACATATAATAAATTCAAAATTAACATATCTAGCAATTGCACCAGATGTTGCAAAGGAATCGTCGTAAGGCATACATTTGAGAATAATCGTGACATATAAAAAAATCATTAAATATAAAAAGTAGTACATTTGATGCTAAGATTGTTTCCTTCCACACATGTTTGGTGCATATTTCTTTCTCCTCTTCTAGTTGTTTCTCACCATTTTTCAATATTGAACTGTCTCACTTGAACAAAATCTTCCAATCCCTTACATTCTACCTGCACATAATTTGTTTCTAAATGTGTTGATTTCTGCATTATTGTATGTCAAGGTCTAATGAAGGATTAGTGTCATATGAAATTTCCAAATGCCAAGGCTTTTATCTTAAACTTTTCTACAAGTGAATACTTTCTTCCACCATTTTATGCAATCTATGCATAAATTAAAGGTGTTGGTAATTGTCAATCACAATTTTAAGCGTGCCACACTACAAGGAATATCAGTCTTGTCTTCATTAACATGACTAAAAGTTGTTCAGTCAGAGAGAGTAATTCTTCCTCCCCTTGAAAAATACTTTCAATCCTAGAAAAAATTATAGAAGTTATCGTTCATTCTATGTGAGGGTTGTGGAAATATGACCAAATTATATAGAGGGTTGTTTTTGAAGTTCCCCAATCTTCTCGAGTTCATTATTCATCATTGTAGCAATTTGGAGGAAATGCCTTCAAGTATATATAATATGACTTCCCTTCAAGAGGTGTTCGTCACAAACTGCCATGATCTTCAAAAGTTATCCAATGATATAGAATATCTCAACTCACTAAAAATGCTCAAATTGTACGCACGTCCAAGTTTAGAATAACTATCGTATTCAATTTGTAAACTTAGACAACTACATTCCCTTGATATTTCATTATGTGGTTGCCTAAATCAATTCCCAGATCAATTGGGGCAATTATCTAGCTTAAAAGAACTTGATATGAGGGAGTTTTCTCATGTGAGGAAACCTTTTAAACTCGCTAGAGACTTAAGGTCTCTGGTGCATGGCATCTGTGATCAACAGATTGAGCATCAATGTTTAGATATCAAGTCCTCTAACATATTTAGTGTTTGGGTGGAAGTTACATAGGAACACTTCCACCTAGATTAGCTTGATGATTGATTCATTGATCATATTTATGAAAATCACTTAGAACAATTCTCTGTTATGTTTGAGCCTTGAGTTTTGCTAGTTCAACACTAGAACAAAATAGAACCTCAGCATAATAAGTCAAGAGGGAATAGGGCACAATTTTTCGAGGAGGTCCTGGAGATATGTTAATGTCAACCCTACAAGGCTATTCGCAATGAATAATAGAGACAATTAATTGAGTGTGGGCATTGGAATTTTGTCAACTGATGTAAGGTTAATTATGAAGTATAAATTTTGTACATGATTATTTTATTGTCTTATCAAGTTTATATCATGTAATATGAACAATTTTTTCCAGCGTTAGTAAAGAGAGTATACTTCTTCTTGCAAATATTGATTTAAACAATTCATTTCATTGTCTTACTTGTGTTTGAAATGTTTCCTCTCTATATGTCATTGCACTGGGTCAACTAAATTCAATAATGTTTCTTTGAGGAGGGTAGCTCTTCACAAAGAAAAAGCAACATAATTTTAACATTTAACCGTCAAATAGATAACAAGGTAATGTAAAACATTTACAAAGAGAGCACTGCTAGGCCTCAAAATCTACAAGATGAGGATAAAGGTACATGCATCAAGTAAAGCACAATGAGGGCATTATCAATGGGGGTGAATATGTTAGGCATGTATTATACATATATTTCAAAGTTATGATCCCATATAATTGGTTGTCCTTCATTTTAATTTCATCTCTCGTATTCTCTCATAAAATTAGCCCATTTATGCTAGCAACCATGCATAATACACACATACACTAGCATACTTTCAAAAACTACAAAGACGTATTTTACATCATTCTACTCTGCTCAATGTTTGCAATCATTTTTCTGCATTTCTTCACTTCACTTTTCGAAAAAACTAAATTTCAACAATACCATGTGTCCTAGGGTTTCACATAAAGAAAATAATGGCGATGTTTCTCACTTTATTTAGATGATCAATGATAGAAAAGTAAAACTACCTTGGGGAGAGACTAACATTACACTATAATTCAATCAAATTTTCCAATTCTTGTTATGCATTATAATAGACAGACTATATTCTAAATGAACTTTTCAAAATAATTCATGAAGCACTCCAACAATAACCCTTTGTATAATGATTGCACACACTCTGGGAAATGACTTAAACTACATCCCTTTTTTCTTCTAATATTTTGATTGAGGTATATGTAAACCTCCAACTGCAAGCGTGGCTATTAAATTCAAGGGATTTGACTACATTTGACCTTGTTACCTATGGCAGTGAAAAAGTTAGAAGCAATAAGGTAGTGAGTATAAATTCAATGTGTAAAAGAAAATCAAGAGAGCCAGCAAAAATTTGAGTACATGAAGATGTTGAAGAAGCTTTAGAGGTTAGAGGGAAATAATAATAAAAGATGATGATATTGAGTAGTGAAGAAAGGAAATAAAAGTAAAAATGCTTTTGAATGTTTTTCAATTTTTATGGAAATTGTTTTTTTAATATGAATCAAACATGGTATCATCTTTTTTAATTTTTTATTTTTATTGTGCAATTGGTAAACACTAAGTATTTTTTTCTATAAGAGAAAAGTAACATGATAATTTGAAATGTCATAACGAATGTTTAATTGATGTATCTTTTCTGATGTCAAATCCTTTAAAGGAAATTTCATAAGTGAAGGTTCATTTGTTAGGTACCTTTTGTGAGTTATCAGTGTTCATGCCATTTGTTGAAACAAGCGGGAAGAGTTGAGGAGAGAGTTAGGGTATTATGTCTCATGTAAAATCATTTCAAGGAAATTTCATAAGAGAAGGTTCATTTGTTAGGTATCTTTTGTGAGTTGTGGGTGTTCATGCCATTTGTTGAAACAAGGGGGAAGAGCTGAGGAGAGAGTCAAGGTATTCTATATTATTCTTCAATTTGGTTTTTCTGGTGTTGTTGCAACTTGCAACTCTAAATGTGCATTAATGGAAATAATTTTAGTCATATATATTAACTAAAAACACACCAAGGGCTTGATTGGTTGCTTAAGTGGGGATGGTGATATCCTCCCAACCAGAGTTCAATTCCTGATAAGTGTGTGTTTTTTCCCATCAAACAGTGTGGTTGTTGTGGCCATTTTGTCTGTATGGGTGTGCATTTTCTCTAAAGTATGATACAATATCCCACATATTTACATGTGCTTAATGTGCAACCCTTAAATTATTATAGAAGCATTTTCTTCTTCTACTTCACCTTTCTATGTTCCTAGTGATTGAAAGATATATGGATTTGACATGGTGCAATTCTTCACATGAAGAATAATATGAATGTTGATGTTTCCATGACCTGTTTTTTCTGTTAATTTATAAGCACTCTTATGTTCTTTATTTTCAATGTCCTAAGAAAATGGTCTCAGGTTATCACTAATGACTTGGTGTATAGACAATATTTGTACATCATATTTTGTTTGTCTTAAATGACTATGGAAGTGAAGGGTTATCTATGTGATTTTTCCATTAGTAACATGTTTCCTTTGATTGAAAACACTATGATCTTCCTATCAAGTCATATGTGGGGCAAGCACTATGATCTTCCTATCATGTAATATGTGGGCAAGAACTTTCTCTCCTATTAATGTCTCCTGTTATATGTTGAATCCTATGTCCATGAAGTAGCACTAATATTCTTCATCTTCAGTCTCAAATTTTCTCTATTATGTGTCTTAAGTTGATGCAACGATCAACAATAGAGTTCTTGGGCCAGAAGCAAACTTGTCTTCAGGCCCTTTTCCCTTCATCTTTTACCTATTTACCAAATTTCCTTCCTATCAATCCTTCCATTAGTTTCACAAACACCATGTTGATCATTATTGTTCTGTAGTTCCCTAGGTTCTTCTTCTCCATTCCTTTGAATATTGATATAATAAGACTTGTTGTCTAGTATGCTAGAACTTGAAAGGCCTTCCCAGATCATTTCATTGAGTATTGCTGATAAGCATGGTTAATATATTCTTGCCCTAATTCTTGAATGGCCTTCCCAAATCATTTCATTGAGTATTGCTGATAAGCATGGCTAATATATTCCTGCCCTGATTTGAGGTGTTCTTCTTGGAGGCATTTGATATCCTTTGCTTTCCCGGTAGCTACCCTTTTTATACCTTCTTCTAGTTCCTCTCTTGTCAAACATTCCCTTGTGGATGTACCAAAACTACAAAGGATCCAAATATATTTATGAATCTTCAATTATAATTTTCTTGGATGATAATGGGATCATATTGTTCCATTCCATTATGTTGTTAAATAGTTTGTGAACTTTTATTTCAACCATATGCACATTTTAAAGCTTACCCCCATGCCAAAGCAATAAAAGTATATCATCTTGAACCAAATTGTTAAATGTTATGGACTACTACTATTTGCACTTCTTCCCAATTGCCCCATTCCCTATACCTTGCTCAATTTGCACACACAAATGCCTATTCAATAATTTCTCATAATTCCATTGTTAAGTTAAGTTGAAGTTCTCTACAGGGGATGTTTGGTCTCTGCATGGCTTTGAACACAAAACATAAAAGTTATATACATAATCTGTGCACATAACACAAAGGGAAAGATTTCCACTAAATAATGATTCACACTAATGGTCTAGATACCTACATGATGGTTGATTCTAATAGAGTTGTACTTATCCAAATGATAAAATTTACAAATAATACTTGCCTGGTTGCTAACATAGCTTTGTATGATGATTCTTCTGTGCAACAATCAATGTGATTTTAGGCTTATAACCAACCTCTATGTGATTGCATGACTGGTAGATCAAATAACCATCTATAGTTTATAGTTTAAACTAAGGAATGTTAAAATGAATAAGTAACCATATGAGAAATTTGTGACTTCCCATTACAAATAGAATGGAATTGGATAAAAATTTAACATAAGCTTTTAATTCAAAAGCATGTTGAAGATGCATTAGTGAAATACAAAACAAAACTAACAACATTTGATGTAGATTGATTCAATTTTGAACTATGTTTGCTTACAAGTGATTAAATGTCTTGTTCTAGTCAAAGTATATTTTATCACTGAACTCCCAATTCAATGCATGAAATATTTTGTATCCATCATTAAATATATATTAGTATGGTGTCATAACCAATATTATTTCCCTTGAAATATTAGTGAGGGTTTGTAGAAACAGGAAGTAGGTAGGAAGCAAAGAAAAGATCTTATTTAAATTGAGTAGCATTTAATATAAGGTGGGTGCCTTATTGAAAGTCTCTTTCTTTAAAAAAATGGAACATGATAGGTAATGATATGTAAAGCAAAATAAATTGTACTGCTTATACTAGTTAGAATTTATTTTCTATTGTTATAAAATTATTTTACTATTCCTAATGTTATCTTCAGTATATCAAAAAATTCTTTCAATATTTTACCAAATTGCTCAAATTCAAGGGAAAACCCTCCGAGGATTTAAATATTGTTCTAAATATGGAAATTACTGTCTAACTTTTAACAAATTTACCTAAATTCAAGTGCAAAGATAGAATTTATTTTCTCTTGTTATAAAATTAATTTACTATTCTCAATGTTATCTTTGGTATATCAAAAAAATCTTTCAATATTTTACCAAATTTGTTCAAATTTAAGGGAAAACCCTCTGAGGATTTAAATAGTGTTCTAAATATAGAAATCACTACCTAACTTTTAACAAATTTACCTAAATTCAACCAGTGTTCTAAATATAGAAACTATTGTCTAACTTTTAACAAATTTACCTAAATTCAACCGCAAAGATTCCTCTGAAAGGTTTATTTAAGTAATTCAATAAAGAACAAAATAATTTTATATAAATTTGCAACTCCTGAGAATATTCTTGATTTCTTAAAGATTTGCAGGCCATAATCACATGAAATTTTAAAGCAGGATTGGTTCCTTAATATAAATAGGCATAATTGCTCTCGATTCACATATCTTACCTGATACATTAACATCCTAAACACTAACATAACACTAACATTAAACATATCAAAGGAATGAGTTTCGGTATCATAGCCATAGAGACATAACATTGGTAAAAAGATAATAAAATCTCTCAGGGTTCTGGGGCTCCAAACCCTTAGCACCCTAAATTAAATCCTATGGTCGTTATGTCAAACATACGAGAAACAAAGGGAGACGCTAAATATTGAAATGCGTTGTCCAATTCCCAATGGAAGGGATTCATTTATGAATTTTACACTATGGTAGGATTCGAATCACATTATATCCAAAATAATTCGGAAGGAGGAAAGAAAAACGTATTACCTTGCTGATTCTGGAGGTGATTCCTGAAACTTGAAAACAAATTCCAATATTGTCGCCTTCCTTTATAACCAAGAAAGGAATTGAGTTAAGGTCGTTAAAAAAAAGGGAAATGGTAACGATTGTGAAGAAAATCCAGTGCGATGAATAGTTACCTGGGATAACATCTTTTGAGAGTGATCCATTGTACCACCCCCCAACAGGGTCATATGTGGAACTATGGTAATTGCGCTATGGGAAGTTCTCTAATGGGGAATGGGTAGTAATTGTGCAATGTGTTTCAGGCTCAACTATGTACTTGTGCTTAGGGAATGTATTGAAGACGTCTCCTATCATCATTGATGTCAAACCTCATCAGTTAAGTGGGCTAACTTTATAAGATCCATTGTCCAACCCAACCCCAGTTTGCATCTCCCGAGAATATTCTTGATTTCTTAAAGATTTGCAGGTCATGATTACACAAAATTTTAAAGAAGAATTGGTTCCTTAATCTAAATAGGCATAATTTCTCTCGGTTCACATAACTTACCCGATACATTGACGTCCTGAAAAAATTCGTGAACAACACCAAACACTGAGGTACCTGACTGCATTATGTTAATGGGTTATAATTATTTTTATTTTAAATATGAACAAGTTGAACGGTTGCATATATCAAGATTTTGTTGACAGTTAACCTAGTGGGATCTAATGGTGGAAGAAATCCCAATCGTCTAACAACGAATCTGAGGGTGAAGAGTGGTACAGAGTGGGATCTCGGGGAGTTCTTCTCAAAGGGAAACACCTTACAATGTAAATATATACAAATAATATATTCATTAATTATTTTATATTTTATCTTAATAATATATTTTTAATAAATTCTATATAAAAATTATATGAGTTGTCTTTAGTGAGACTTTTTGGAAGCTTCTCCGGTGGCTTTTTCCAGTCTAATTTCTCTACCCACGAGACTGTGGTTCAAACCTCATTGAGTATAGTATCCTGCTATGTTCTGGGCTCAAGGAGTAGGCTCCCCTTATCTGTGAGTCTCAACTCTTGCTAAATCATAAGAATTTGGTATATCTAGCTTGTAGGTTGTTGGATATACTCTTGGTGTTATAGTGGTAGCAACGAGGGTTGATCCTAGGTCTCCCTTAGATTAGTCCAAGCAGTTACCGATTCACCATGTGGTTAAAAAAAATCTAAAACACACACATATATAATAACCATATATATGAAAGTGTATATATGTTGATATAAACAATATTAGTTAATCATATTTCTAAATTTTTCGTGATGACATTTAACAATACAATCTTTTATTATTTGTTTTATTTTTGTGTTTATTGTTTTTTAGTTTAATTGAGTTATATTTAAACGAAGCAATAGGTACTAGCTACTATGTAGCAAATTATGTAAATTCCCTACTTAGCATGCTCTATAAATATAGAATGTATTTAATATTAGTTTATAGCAAAAATAAAGAATTCAACCCAAAAGAATAAATGGCATCTACTTAGATATCTCATGGTTTGCTCCATTACTAAGATTCTTGGCTCTATTTCATGTTATTACTATCCATTTTTCAACTAGACATATATTGTTGTTGTATCTAAAAAGAATTTTATTTAAATCCTATTGTGCTTTTGTTTACTTTTGGTGCATCTATTTGAGCTATTGTATCCAAAGCTAAAGTATTGAGCATTATTACTGTAGAAATTCCTTGTAGATTCAAATTGCAAATTCTAAAATTCTAAAACAATTGACTTGAATCTACTCTACTCATCAGCAGAAACAATAAACAATCGTGAAATCACGAAGCATACAAGAGAAAGACTTCTATCACACATAACAAAATGATTTTTTGGGGAAAGCCACAACTAAAAAACCCTTGCTATCTGTATATTGCATTAATCAGAAAATATTAGAATATTACAATGATTTTATTAAGCCCGAGCAACCTCTGCACTATCTCTATCTATCTCACTGCTTCCTAGACAAGATCAAGCCAATACTTAACCAATTTTGTGCTTACCCAAGTCCCTATTTCCTTGTGTTTTTCCCTTTGGAATTAGTCCCTATTTAATGGGGAAATTCCTCAATTATGAATTGTACAATCCTGATAGGCCTTCCTCTGATTGCATGCACCATCTGTTTAATTTAGATGATTTTTACAACTGATAGTACACTGTCCCTGAAATCCAATCTCAACTGGGTCTTTATTTGATCTGACATGCATGAGTTGATTATGAGTGAATCTTAAGTTTAATGGTTGATCACTGCAGGAAGCACCACACTACACTTCAGGCAGTACCTGACTATTTGACATGCATCACCACACTGTACATTATGCAACACCACACTAGACTATAGACAACACCCCACTACTGCAGGCTGCAACCCACTACTGCGGGCAACGACCCACTACTGCGGGCAACGACCCACTACTGTAGGTTGTACTCCACTACTGCAGGTTGCACCCCACTACTGCAGGTTACACCCCACTAATGGACTTCCCACTAATTTCTCCATTAGTTGCAACTAATTTAATTGACTTTAACTCAGTTAGACTGAATTAAATAATTACAACTCAAAATAAACTCAACTAGTCTCCTAATTGTAGGAAACACTCTACATAACTCTAGTTAGACCTTCAACTCGAATTAACTAAGCCAACTAAGTCAAATTAACTTAGTTAACTATTACAAGTTGTCATGAGATGTGGAATTACAATTTTATTCCCAATTTAATTCAAGGACAAAGTTAAATCAGTATCTTTCTTGATGTTGTTTTTAACATTTCTTGTTGTTATTTTCAACATTCCCTCTCAGCAAGAAAGGGATTCACATCTATCCCAATCCAGTACCTTTGGAATGTTCTACATGCAACTCTTTTCATTGTTGGTGTTGCTACTATAACACCTACAACCCAAAAAAAAACATCCAAAAATAAATTGAATCAATTGTGTCTGCAACTGTCTACTGGGAAAACCGTGTTTCTACTGACTTTGCTACTGATTCTCTTTCTTTGTTTTCAACACTTCTCTGCACTCCTCAGTATCTGACTGACATTGATTCTCTTGCTACTAAATACCGTGGGCCCCCAGAGCAAGGTAATGATCCATGAGACAAAAAAGATCTCAATGGATCCTGCCCAATTTTTTTCACTCTTGGGACTATTGCTTTGCATCGCCCCACCTCTCAAATGGAGGTATAGCTACATGTGCTCCATTTTCTCACTTGGCTTGAAATATCCCCCTACTAGAGGTCTCTTCCTAAATTGATGTCTCCACTCGGCTTCCTCTTTGCTTCTCCAATTATGGCTGCTCCACAACTTGCTGAGGTTTCTTTTGAGGCTACATGTTGAAAGGTAATTCATGCTCCCTCTCAACAACCAAGTATCTAACATTTTCCTTGCTCCTCAAGGCTTTGCATGCATGAGATAAATCTGATCACTCCTATTGCTGATGTTACTTCTTTGTTGCTACTTCTACACTATTGCTACAACTACTGCAATAGTGAGTCTAATCTCCCCATATTCTGAAGTACTAGCTTCCATAAGGATGTTCCCTTTGAAATTAGACTCCCTCTGAGTCTTAATCTCAATGTGGGAAATTTCTCTGCTCCACCATCTACCAATATCAATTACCAAAACTCCTTTTTGTGTCACTAAACATTGGATAATGATTTTCCCACTAGCAACCTTCTAGCTCCATTAAGAAGTCTGCACATAGGGTCTTCTAGATCTTCCTTGAACTAGAGCTCCATCAATCTACAAGGGCAACTTTGAATTCTTCTCTTCTATTGTGATTTCAGCTCTGATACCATGTAGAACTTCCTTGTAGATTCAAACTAAAAATTGTAATATTCTAAAACAATTGACTTGAATCTACTCTACTCATCAACAAAAACAATAAACGATTGCAGAATCATGAAGCACAAAAGAGAAATAATTCAATCACACATAACACAATGATTTTTTGGGGAAATCTAGAGCCAAAAATCCTTGCTATCTGTATATTGCATTAATCAGAAATATGAGAAGATTAAAATGCTTTGCTCAAGCCCAAGCAACCTCTGCACTATCTATATCTATCTCACTGCTTCTTAGACAAGCTCAAGCCAATACTTAGCCAATTTCTCGCTTGCGTGAGTCCATATTTCCTTACGTTGTTCCCTTGGGAATTAGCCCAAAGGAAACTTTTAGGGGCTAATATTGGCAAGTGGGCTAATTTTCCATGTTTTTCCCAAAAACAAAATCACCAATATCCATATTTTTGGAAAATTATTCGCCCATTTTTTGTTATGAAACCAACTCACGTAAAGATAGAAAAGATATATCAATGACTTAGAAATCAACCTTTTCGAGGGGGCAACCTCCTTTACATTACACAAATGAACAATTCTTGGATGGTACCAATGACAAGACCTCCTTTCTATATATAGGAGTCTAAGGGGTCATAATATAATTAGAGCCGACATAACAATACTAATGTAAGGGCACAACAATAACAATAGTGGGCTTCTATGGGGCACAATAATAACAATATGGGGACTACATGGGCACACCAATATAATAAGGGAGTTGAACTAATAATAATAAGGGGTTACACTAGTAGTATAGAGACCTAACATGCCCCTCTCCTTCGAAAAGTGTTGTTCTCAACGCTTGAGTAGTTTTGGATGCTTCTGTATAAAATTCTCATCCTCCCATGTGGAATATTCAACGGGTAAGTTCTTCCACTTGATGAGATACTATGAAATTGATCAATTTCATAGTTGTCGAGTTCTTGTTTCCATGATTGCTTCAGGTTCCAATATGATTTTTCCTTCCTCGTCAAGTTTCAACAATATTGTATGAACTGGGATCTTGTCACCTATAACCTTCTTTAAGAATGAAACATGGAAAACTAGGGGCACTCGGGAAGACGCAATAAGCTCCAATTTGTATGCCATAGTACCAACCTTTTGCAGCACCTTGTAAGGACCATAGTACTTTGGTGATAATTTATTATCCTTCTTAGTTTTCTTGAGGGAAATTTGTTTATATGGTTGTATTCGTAAAAATACCTAGTCGCCTATATCAAAACTTCTTTCACTACGATGTTGATCTGCCCGTTGTTTCATTTGATTCTACACGAAAGTGAGGTTATCCTTTTTCTTATTGATATGTCCTTTTATCTTAAGAGTTCAAGGAGTGGTAATTCCTGCCAATGCATTACAAGATATGGTCAGATTCATTTCTTCTTTCTTTAGGGTTGGTTCCTGGTGTATATCCTCTTCTTTTGACGTTTCTTGATCATTTTCTTCCTCCTCTTCAGAATCAATGTAAAATAATTTCTTCTCAGCACACTTACGACCTTTAGTGTGTTTTCTATCACAACTGTAACAAATGTCATTTTCTTCTTTTTCTTCCAATTGTTGTGGTATCAACCTTGTAGGTTGTGGAAGGCTAGGAGCAACAACACTCCCATCTTTATAATTGTGAGTGTGTTGAAGCCTCAAAAATTGCTGCAACAACATGGGGGATGACCACCGGGTCAAGACCTTAAAGCAGCTCCTTTTCCGTTTGGAATGGTGGTTCCAACTGGTTCAACTAGGTCCAGTTACCTTCTCTCAATCTCCAATGGATTTAAAATATGAATTTCATTCACCAATGGAGAAGAGACATCAGATCAACCCTCTTGCTGATCGAGCAAGAAAGTGTTCCTTAAGCTGATTTGGGGCTCAGCCAATCAACTACTAAAGTTTGCCTCTTTGGGAAGAGGACTTAAAAGAATATAGAAATTAATCTAAATGCAAACTTATTCTAAGATGCAAGCAAAATGAACTATCTTAATCCTATCTCAATTAGGCAGATATAGATCTAACCCAATTAAGAGCAAGATATTTAAAGTATTGGGATTTAAATATGCCCGACTTTAAATGAATATCAAGCTAACGAAGTAGTTCAATTAACTGAGATTATGAATATCGAACACATCCTATTGAGACCTCTTAACTGAAATAATCAATCAACAACACTCAGGAAGAAGTTCACAAAATGATATTGATTATTTAATCAGTAACTTGAATAATTAAATAATAATATGTGGAAGAAGTTCACAACGTATCGCTATTCAACAAATCAATTTTATAAGACAAATTTATGAGTAAATAGTTACTCAGAAATCAGAATTTAATCCATAAGAGTATAGATACATAATAACATAAAATTGAGATAAATTACCCATACCGAAAAAAGTGCACAAATATGAAAGTGAATTGACACATTCTTGTCATCATAAAATGAAACAAGTATTTAAAATAATAGTATTCGAAATACCAATTTTATTGAATCCATTCTCTAGCTCCGGTCTCCAACAGCCTTTTACAGTGCCTGAGCTTCTGCTTTCAAAAGCAAAGCTACAATAGTGCAAACTCTGTTCATTATACATAACTCAGAATGTAAAATGAAAACCTCAATAATCCTCAGATTTGAGATTTCCACTCCTTTCACCTACAACTCTAAATCCCTATTACAAAAGTGCTTTTAGAATTCCAGAATTGCAGGGGAGAGAAGCCCTTATTACATTTTGCAATCCGCTATTTATAATATTTGCAAAGGAATTCTTAACAAGAAAGTTTGTTGAAGAAGAGATCCGCTCAATCAATTTTCATTTGCTCAAAATTTCATTCTTCAAATGTTGGAGCATTCTCATTGATTGAGATCTTGTTCTCCTCATCTTTTCAACTATTTTCCTGTAAAAACAAATCAAAACAAAATTAAAATGTCAAAATAAAATCAAAATGCCAAATATGGAATTAAAACAAAATCTAATCAAATTTAATTAAATAAATAATTGAAAAGGAAATCGAAGCTTTCTATTAATACCTGTGATGATTTAATTGGCCAAGGATATCATTGACGAATGGATTTTCATTCAGAAGAGGCCTGGGAAAATGAAAATGAGAAAAATAAAACTTAGGAAAATTAGTTTTATTTAAAATTCAGAGCTTGATTTTCTGCTGGATTTTAAACCCAATAAATGATCAAATCTATTAGTGAAACCTCCTTAGAAATGTTGTCCTTGATTTTATCTTTCCAATGAGCCATCATGGGCCTCATTTGGCCAAGTAAAACTTATTCTATGAACCTCCAAAGTTGATGAGTCAAAACTGCCATAATTATGGAATTTCAATTATTGGGCTAAAAATAAGAATTTATTTAATTAAATTCTAATCCTAAATTATATTTTTGTTATTAATCTAATTAATGCTATTATTAATTAACTAACAACAATTAATTATAACTATATTATTTATTAATTAATACTAATCTAATTAACATACAATTAATTTTAATTTAATTTAATTATTTATATTTTATATTATATACTAATTAATTAATTTATATTGAAATTAATTTACATTTTATAACATAAGTTAATGTAACATTTCATAGACCATTTACTAAAAACAAATTCAATTTAAAACAAATGAATGTGAGAATGAAAAATGAAAGTCATGGTTTAACTTTGATCACATTGCATTAAACTTTCGTATCGCAATTGCATGAAACTTTTGATTGAGGGTTTGTAAAATATTTTCTTTGTAAATTTGCGATGCGATGGACCCGATAGATTTTATAAAATTTTATATATATTTTAATTGGGGTCCAGGATTGTTGTGAATTGGTGGAATTATGGAGATGAAACAAAGTGGGGTCTGCTTAAAGTGGGATTCTCCTATTATAAACTACAGCCACTTTGATATTTTAAGATTTCGGGATTGGTAATTTGTTTTAAAATAGGAAATTAGAATAAATTACCGAGATTCCGAAAAACGTGTTTTTAAGTGTTCTATGATTTGGTTGGGTTATTTAGCAAGATCGTTAGAGAAAAAATTAAAATTAATTAAAATTAAACTAAAGATTAATATTTATAATAAACGATTATTTTAACTACGATAATTAAAATATTGGTACATTTAATACATTTTCTAACTCAGGCGACACAAATGATCAAACTCCAAAAGGGTGTCATTTACAAACCGGTTGACCAAATGGAGTGAAATAAGTATCATTGGAAAGCTTGTGAAAATCAGATTCAATGAAACAATCAAACCCTGAGTCTGATGAAAATAAAAAAATGATAAAATTGTACGACAATATTAAATAAAAATAAAAAAGATTCTTAGTCAAAAATTTATAGAAAGGGTCCCCATTATTGAAGTACATAAATAAAAAAATGGGGTGGGGGTCGGGGCGGGGGTAGGGGCGGGGGGAGGGTTGTGTTTTACCACAACAATGGCGACACACGGGAGAAAAACTAGTTATCTCTGTTTTATATGAATAAGATTTTCCTAAAATTAAAGTAAAAAATAATTAAAGAAGAGAGATTTATTTTTGAAATGTTTGACTAAGTTCATTAGTCTGAATAAAAACAAGAATCATCTAACTATAATTTTTCTTAAAATTCCTCATGAATCAAAATATCTCATAACTCTATATCAGTCTTTAATTAGTTGTAGAGATAAAGCAGGTGTCACTTTACAGCTTAGCTTTTATAATATACTCATTTGTCACAGGTAGAGCCACTACTGCCAGCAAACATCTATAGTCTCGACAAAGTTACCTTATAATCATCAATGATTTAGAATCCCATCTATTTAAGAATTATGGACCTAGAGATAAATCCATTTATATATGTTTATTTTCTTTGTATTTGTTTTTATTTTTTAATTCTTAAAAGCCTAGCCAGATAGTTAACAATGCCATTCACTGGTTATAATTGGACTGAACAAGTTGGCTCGTGGTGAGACCCCTTGTCTTATAATTGTTTGCAATCATAAGTCATTACCCTGATTTGTTTAGCAGTGTTGGTAATGTCAGCTTATTTTCCCCCTATGATCATGGTAAGTAGGCTCATGACGAGACCTCTTATCTTTTAAGTTTAAATGTATTTTTGGATTACACTCTAGAAAAACAAGATTTTTTGGACAGGGAGATTTATTGACTCCTTAAAAGTTAAGAATGACAATTTCAGAGTTAAAGGTGCTTTGCTGTAAAGTGTCTTTACTTAGTTAAAAATAACTTTTCTTGACTGATAATAAAATTTTGAAAGATCTTAACAAAATATTAAAATAATTACATTTTGATGAAAAAAGAAATTTCTCAGATTTTATGCTACTTTGTCAACATCTCTTGTTTTGTAATCTCTTCCCTAAGTATGTCTACCTTTATAATAAGAAAAATAATATTTATTAAGAGATTTAAAACAAAGCCAATAGTAGACTATTAACATTCTTTTTCTGCGTATGCCGACCATTGTTAGGTAACAAAAAGGCCTTTCGTATAAATTATGGCAGAGTCTCCAAACTCAAAAATGAAAAATAATAGGAAAATAATTCCTAGCCTGAATTGACAAAAGTAATTAACAAACAAAAATAAAAATGAAAAATGTAAGAGTAGAAAGGAAAATCCAAGTTTTTAAAAGATAAACTCCAATAAGAATGTTTATACAATTGTCTCAACAAAATGAAGTAAAAGAAAATAATCATGTAACCATTCCTTCTGTTGTGGCCACAACCACCACCCTATCAATTCTTTTGTTTTCAAAACCTGTTTCTATTGGTGATATAACTTTGAATTAGCTCTCATTTGGTTTTTTTCTATTCCCTCTAGGGAATAGCTACTGTTCCCTCAAGGGAACAACAATTTTGAGTTTGTTGTGGCCACAACCACCACCCTACTAAAACCTGCTCTGGGGGAAAATTTGAATGGGTCCCTTGAGAAGTTTGATCTTTCGTCTCTTTGAATGATAACTGTAGTTGTCAGATGGAATTATGTCCTCAAAGCTGAACGGTTCAATGGTTATTGATTATGGTTGCAATTTGTTTTTAATCATCATTCCCAAAAAATCATTGCGCCCTCTTGAGACTTAGAGCCCGAAGGACTCATAGAGCTCCTAGTTACAGAGTTTGTCTCTTTATGAAAGTTTTAATGAAGGCAAGGTTTGTTTTTGGGCATTTCTATCATATCTCCCATAATCATAGCTAATGTTAATTATTTCTGCAAGTGATTACCAAGAGAAGAAAAGGGAGGTGGACGAGCTGATGCATAAGCATCAGGAATGGCTGCGAGGAAAAGATGCAAGCGAGACCTAGCCGAAACAGAGGAATTTATGATAGGTAACAGGGAAGGCATACACAATGGGAGCTATGCAATAGACTACAGTGATTTCTTGTTGCTTATCCTCCCTCCAGCCCTTCCACTCTTGTAACAGAGCTTTCAATTGCAACTACTGACTTGCAAAAGGATCTTACATCTTGAAATACCTATCCAAGAAAAGGAGGTACGGGCTCAGAGATTTGTCTCACATGTACAGTGTTCTATGGATCCTAGAAAAATGCCTTTGTCTACTGGATCTATGTAACTTTGATAAGGCTCGATGGACTGAAACAACCGCACAACATTCCACCTCGCAATCTATCGAAGAAACGTATGAACACATAGAAGAAACTCTGAATGATTATGAAGTCATTGTTGATCGTTGCCCTGAATGCTCGGTTGATTTGAAAAGTGAAATCACAGTCATAGAGAGGTAAATACACATGGACAACATATAGCTAAACTCTAAAGAATTCTTCGAGATGCAAAGGGATCGGAAGGTGGTAATGAAATTCGAGAAAGAAACACAACCTTTAAATGATCATAGCATGAACAGTACGCCTAGTCCACATGATACCTCTACCAACTGGATTGTGTTGCCATCTGTCGTGGTTTTGGGACAGAATGGGGTAGGATGTCCTAAAATTTTGAGAAGACAGGAAGTAGAAAAAATGTTGGTATAAGGGTTCTTGTGTTGCTTTGGGGACTTTAGATGACACCTTTGCATCATCGATGTCAGTTTTGCAAAGACATACTCCGCAAGAAAGGGATATAGAACCAACACATTGTATAATGGAGGCACATTCTATACTAAGTAAAGGTACTCCTGATAGAGCAGATCCATCAAGTTATTATTACCTCCGGATACACCTTAAATCAAGCAAGATGTTTAAAAATGAGCGTATTGTCTACATTTGCCTCAGGGAATAAAAAGGAATAAAATTCAGTCCATATGTGTGTAAAGGGATGGCATGCAGTCATTCCTCTTTCTATCTACATCCGTTTATTTTTCTTTAGGAAATATAATTCTCTAGTAGCAATGTTATGAAACTAGCTCACAAAAATATAGAAAAGAGAGATCAACGCCTTAGAATTCAGCCTCTTCGAGGGGGCAACCTTCTTTACATTACACAAATGAGCAATTCTTGGATGATTCAAATGACAAAACCTCCTTTCTATATATAGGAGTCTAAGGAGTCACAATATAACCCAGCCGACCTAACAATAATAATATAAAGCTACAAAAATAAGAATAGAGGGATTCTATGGGGCACAGTAATAACAATATGGGGACAATAGGGGCACAACAATATTAATAAGGGATACAACTACAATAGTAATGGGGTAATCACTTGTATTATAGGGACCCAACATGCCCCTCTCCTTAAAAAAAAGTGTTGTCCTCAATGCTTCAGTAGTTCTGGATGCTTCTGTATAAAATTCTTATCCTCCCATGTGGAATCTTTAGCAGATAAGTTCTTCCACTTGATAAGATACTCTGAAATTGATCGATTTCATAACTGTCGAGTTCTTGTTTCTGTGACTGCTTCTGGTTCCAATATAATTTTTCCTTCCTCGTCAAGTTCTGGCAATATTGTTTGAACTGGGAGCTTGTCACCTATAACCTTCTTTAAACATGAAACATGGAAAAATGGGTGCAATCGAGAAGCTGCAGGAAGCTCCAATTTGTATGCCATAGTACCAATCTTTTGCAACACCTTGTACGGACCATAATACTTTGGTGATAATTTATTATCCTTCTTAGCTTGCTTGAGGGACATTTGCTTATATGGTTGTAGCCGTAGGAATACCCAATCACCTACATCAAAACTTCTTTCGCTGCGATGTTGATCTGCCTGTTGTTTCATTCTATTCTGTGCCAACACGAGGTTATCCTTTAAGAGTTGGAGGACCTGTTGTTGATGTTCGATGTGATGTTCCATTGCTTGAACCTTAGAATTTTCTCTTAGATATGATGTGATGGATGGTGGCTGATAACCATAAAGTGCCATAAATGGGGTCATTTTTGTTGCCGTATGGAAGGAAGTGTTATACCACCATTCAGCCAGAGGCAACCATTTGACCCATTGTGTTTGTTTATCAGATACAAAGCAACGAAGATATCCTTTCAAACATTTGTTTACTATCTCATTTTGCCCATCAGATTGAGGATGATAAGATGAGCTATGAGCTAAATGAGTACCAAGACAAGAAAATAATTCTATCCAAAAATTTCCAGTGAAAATGGGATCTCTGTCACTTACAATAATCTTTGGGTTTCCATGTAGCCTTTGAATTGTTTCCATAAATGCGGTAGAAACTGTACTGGCTTTAAATGGATGTGATAATGCACAAAAGTGTGCATACTTGGTAAGTCTGTCAACTACCACCATGATGACGCTCTTTCCATCAGACTTGGGTAAACCTGTGATAAAATCCATTGAAACCTCCTCCCAATGTTGGCTTGGAATGGATAAAGGTTGTAATAGACTCCGTGTCTTAATTGTTTCAACTTTATTTTGTTGGAAAACCAAACATTCCGCCACAAAATTTTGAATATCTGATTTAAGTCCCTCCCAAAAAAATTCCTTCTTAACCCTGTGGTAAGTTTTTAAAAATCCTGAGTGCCCTCCTAAGGGAGAAGTGTTCAATTCCATAAGAATCTTTTGTTTTATCTGGGAATTCTTACAGAGGTATAAGCGATCTTTGTACCATAATGAATCATTTTGCCAGCTAAATTATCATACGTACTGGATTCTTGTTGTAACTTTCGAATAAGTGCCCACACTTCTTTGTCGTTCTTCCATTCCTCCCTTGCTTCGTTTATCCAATCTAGTTGGATAAAAGAAATGGCGCACAACAATGCTTCCACATCCTCATCCTTTCTTGAGAGTGCATCTACCAC
This sequence comes from Pinus tabuliformis, assembly GCA_031772625.1. Taxonomy (NCBI): domain Eukaryota; kingdom Viridiplantae; phylum Streptophyta; class Pinopsida; order Pinales; family Pinaceae; genus Pinus; species Pinus tabuliformis. Next base: position 407,058,077 of record CM062811.1, on the reverse strand, counting down.
CACATTTTGCTTCCCTTTTTTGTAGATGATTTCAAATTCATAACCCAACATCTTTGTGACCCACTTTTGTTGTTCTTCGAGGATAATCTTTGTTCTAGAAAGTATTTAAGGCTATCATGATCCTTTTTTACCTTGAAGTGTCTTCCCATTAGATAGGGTCGCCATTTCTTAAGTGCATGGAGTATTGCCAACATTTCCTTCTCATAAATAGCTTAGTGTAAAAACTTTTGGATGAATTTCGAAAGCAATGGGTCTTTCATCTTGCATTAAAACAACACCAATTCCATTTCCTGAAGCATCAAATTCCACAATAAAGGTTTTTGTGAAGTCTGGTGTAGCTAAGACCGGTGCTTCGCACATTGCCTCTTTAAGATGCTCAAAGGCCTTTGTTGCTTCTAGAGTCCATGAAAATGCATCTTTCTTCAATAACGTATTTAGAGGTGCTGCTATTCTCCCATAATTCTTAACAAACTTGCGATAATACCCTGTCAACCCGAGAAATCCTTGTAGATGCTTTATGGATGTGGGGATTTTCCATTCCTTAATGGCTTTAATTTTGCTAGGGTCTACCTTAACTCCTTCATGAGATACAATATGACCCAGATATTCCACCTCCTGTACTCCAAAGAAACATTTGGATCTTTTTGCATATAAATATTTCTCCTCCAATAGTTGTAACACCCTGTCAACATGTTCAACATGATCCTTCCAAGACTTGCTGTAGATTAGTATATCATCAAAAAATACTAACACAAATTTTCTAAGGGATGGTTTGAAAATGGAATTCATCAAACCTTGAAATGTTGAAGGTGCATTGGTAAGGCCAAAAGGCATGACCAAAAATTCATAATGACCCTCATGAGTTCTAAATGTTGTTTTCGAAATGTCTTCAGTCTTCATTCTGATTTGATGATATCCTGAACGAAGATCCAACTTGGTGAAGTAAATTGATCCATGCAATTCATCCAGTAATTCATCAATGACAGGAATGGGAAACTTATCTTTAATAGTGAGCTTGTTGAGCTCCCTATAATTCGGACACATGCGCCATGATCCATCCTTCTTGTGCACCAATACTACTGGAGAAGAGAAAGAACTTTGACTCGGTTGAATTATACCAGCCTCTAGCATTTCTGCAACCATACGTTCAATTTCACTCTTTTGGGCATAGGGATATCTGTACGGCCTGATGTTTGGAGGAACACTTCCTGGAATCATATGAATAGCATGATCATGATCACGAATAGGTGGGAGACCTTTGGGAGTCTCAAATACCTTGGAATGATTGTCCAAGACTTTTTGGAGATCTGGAGAAATAGATGATTCCAATGTGGAAACATCTAGCGAACATAATTGTGCAATTACACCTCTTTTTTCCTTTTTTAGAAGCTTTGTCATACCGTTAGAGTTGATTATCTTTCCCGGTTTCCCTGCAATACCCCTTAATTCAACTTCCTTTCCTTCCACAGAAAATTTCATGAAAAGTTCTTGAAAATTAAAAGCTATTGTACCCAAGAATTGTAGCCATTGGACTCCTAGTATAACATCATCACCTCCCATTGGAATGGAAAGCATTGGGCTAGTCAATACATATTCTCCCATGGATAGCTTGATATTATGGCACTTTCCAGAGCAATTTATTGTTCCTCCATTTGCAACCATCACTTGACACTCTGGTGCTGGATATAAGAAGCAATTCAATTCTTTTGTTACCTTACAATGAATAAAATTGTGGGTACTTCCTGAATCAATCAACACTATTACCTTTTTCTTCTTGATTTGTCCTTCTATCTTGATGGTTTGAGGAGTGGTAATTCCCGCCAATGCATTACAAGATATGGTCAGATTCATTTCTTCTTTATCTAGGCTTTGCTCCTGGAGTATATCCTCTTCTTTTGACCTTTCTTTCTCCTTTTCTTCTTCCTCTTCACAATCTATGTAGAATAATTTCTTCTCAGCACACTTATGACCTTTAGTGTATTTGCTATCACAACTATAACAAAGCCCTTTTGCTCTTTTTTCTTCCAATTGTTGTGGTGTCAACTTTATAGGTTGTGGAAGACTAGGGGCAACAACACTTGCATCTTTATAGTTGTGAGTGGTATGCTTCCTGGTTGCCATAATTTTGCTTTCCATTTTTCTTGCTAACCTGAATGCCTTCTCTAATGAATCAGGTTCCCAAAGGCGAACATCATGTTGGATATTATCCTTTAAAGTCCCTATGAACACATCAATCCTATGCTCCTCTGGAATATTTTTTACCCTTATGTTCAATTTTTGGAACTCCTCAATGTGCTCCATTATTGAACCCTTTTGTTTGAGACTTATCAATTGGCTAAAAAAAGTGTTGTTTTTTGTATCCTCATAATGTGCTGTCAATTCTTCCATAAAAATTGCCCAAGTGATAATTTGTTTACGAGAGAAAAGCCATTGATACCATACAAACTGATTTGGTTCCAAATATAAAGTTGCAATATGTACCTTTTCTGTGTTTTGCACATTATTGAGATCAAAAAATTGCTCCATCTGTAATATCCATGTTGCGGGATCCTTGCCATCAAACTTCCTCATATCGATTTTTGGAATATGGTGGGTCTTCGATCCAACATTAGAGTCTATGGAATCATGATTAAAATTTCTTTTGTTCTCATCATGAGTTTCCTTTACTACCCTTTCACCATTAGTGACCATTTCTTGTAGCAACTTATTCATATTTATCTTCAATTCTTCCATTTTATCATCCATGCCATCAATTTTAGCATCCATGGAATTCATCTTAGCTTCCATGCCATCCATCTTAGCTTCTATGCCTTTCTTTAAAAAATCCATCTTAGCTTCTACACCTTTCTTTAAACCATCCATCTTAGCTTCTACATCTTTCCTTAAACCATCCATCTTAGATTCTGTTGCTTTTTGTGCAAGTGACACTTGTTGCACTTGGTCTCGTAATTTTGATATATCATGTTGCATTTCTTCCTCTTCTTCATGAGTCATGCTAGAGCTTTCAGATTGCTTACTAGGTGTTTGCATTTTCTTTCCTCGGGGCATCAATTACCGATTCAAACTAATTTTTCAAACCAAGCTTATGCAAAAATTTAAAAAAAACTACACACCTTTTTTCACTTTGTAGAAGTTTGATATTGAATCTGATGTATCTCTGCAATTTCGGATCATCCAATTCTGAAATTACGACCTGTAGTAGCCATCTGTGTCCTCTTTCCAATGCCACCAGTCTGATCCAAATTGGATTCTCCAAGGAAGAGTTATGCACAATCTCCTAAGATGACCTGATTATAGACTAGTTCAGTAGAGCGAACTTGTACGATGTGCCACGAGTCACTGTTTCGACCTTTGGATCTGAAAAGGATATACAAGAAACTACAGTCTGTCCTATTTCTGTACCGTCTTATGAAATTTTAATCCTATGATCAGAGAGAATGTTATGACGATTTTCCCCAGGTCACCTGTTTGGAATGTAATTCAGGAGTCCGCAAAAAGACCAACTTCCTCAGATCATATCTCCGCAAGTATAGTGCGAAAAGATATGAAATTTGGACCCAAGGTTCAGCATGATTTCTTCTCAAATGGGTTTTTTTTTTTAGCTTCTGAAACATTGCAGAAAAAATGTTATAGCGAAAATTCCACGATGTCCTGTTTGGAGCAACGAAACCCTAGAATCCAAAGCTTTGATACCAAATGTTATGAAACTAGCTCACAAAAAGATAGAAAAGAGAGATCAACGCCTTAGAATTCAGCCTCTTCAAGGGGGCAACCTCCTTTACATTACACAAATGAGCAATTCTTGGATGATTCAAATGACAAAACCTCCTTTCTATATATAGGAGTCTAAGGAGTCATAGTATAACCCAGTCGACCTAACAATAATAATATAAAGCCACAAAAATAACAATAGAGGGATTCTATGGGGCACAGTAATAATAATATGGGGACAATAAGGGCACAAAAATATTAATAAGGGATACAACTACAATAGTAATGGGGTAATCACTAGTATTATAGGGACCCAACAAGCAATGGCTTCAATGTGTTTGTTGTTTCTTTAACCGTTACATTTGGTATATTTTTAATTTGAATATGGAAAGGAAGAGGGAAGGCCGAAGGTTGGGAGAAACTGACGGTCAGTTCTCTTTCTCCATAAGTATCACCTCTGGATGGAAGAAAATGGACTTTTTTTTTTGGCAAAAGGGTTGATTTTATTATGCTAATAAAGAAGACTGTTTCGGTCAAGAAGAAGCCTTTTTCCAGATTCATTTTCCTTTTTCTTTTATGTTTGAAATCAGGGTGTTGTGACTGGCATGAGGATATATATGTTTTGTTTTTGTGCACAATGATAACAAACAACTTATGATTAGTCCTGGTTATTCGAATATAATTCGTTATCATGGTTAACTCATGAATGATCTCTGATTTGAAGCTATATTAAACATCAGTTGCAATTTTTATCTGTAGGAATAGGAATGTGTATTCTTGTATGAATAATTAGATTGCAGTTGATCTTAAATAAAGTCTTGTTCATCGATGAATTGAGTAATTGATTCATTTGGACTTGGAATCTATATATGATGTTTAATCTCTTTTATTATGCTCCTGCAGGATAGATTAGAATAGTTAGGACTAGCAAAAGTGGGTAGAATCAGTATAGATAGGACTTGATACATATAGGTTAGTTGTTCCTTTTGTTGATTTAATGGAAGTCTTCCTCTGGGGAGCAATCTTTCAACACCTATAATAGTTTACAGGATCCTTTAAAACCCGTCGAAACTAGCCATTCCAAACGAAAGAAAATCTAATCGGGGTCTACGATTGGGTTGGTTCCCCTTTGTTGGCACACAAAAATTCGCCGTGTCAACAAATTTGGCGCTAGAAGGAGGGCCTGAACCGCCATCCACAGCTTTCAGGATTTCATCTATAAACGTCATGCATGGATTCGAAAAGATTGATGTATGGATTGTAAAGGTCGAAAAGATCCTTCCGCCCATTTGGAAGAGCCTCATTTCAAAGAAGCAGAGGTCCCTCTAAGTCCCGTGTTTGGGTCACCCAAGGAAGAGAGACTATGGGAGTATCCTATCACTCAGGAACAACCAGTTAGAGTACTTACTCGTGCTTATGCTCGTTCCCTATCTCAGCTCCCCATCTTTCATTCTTTACCTCTGACAACTAAAAGAAAGCCAAGGATCTGTCCCATAAATGAAGAGACATCTGCAACCCCTTCTCTTGAAGATATTGTGCTAGAGTCCTTGCAAAGTATTGACACTCCTTGGGAAGAAATTCCTAAGGAACCCCTCTCTAAAGATAATTCCTGGCTCGATTTGGGAAATCCTAACAAAGAACACCCAGGGGAAACGTTCAACCAGAACCTCCCAACCTCCTCCATGTGGGAATCAACCTCCACCGCCTCCTCCAGGTGGGAATCAACCCCCACTTCCTCCAAGATCACTCCCTCCTTGGCTTTCACAGGATTCTGTAGCGGTACCTGGGAAACAACATGCCTTACCCAAGAACACTGAAATAATATTGCCTAAATTCAACCCTGAGTGGGGAGACACCATTGATAACCATATTCACTCTTTCTTCTTAGCCGTGTGCATGTTGGGGGAAGCCGACAAAGATGTGGTATGTCGCTTGTTCCCTTTTACTCTGATTGGTATGGCTTCCACATGGTACTTTAGCTTGATAATAGGATCGATCACCTCATGGGGTGCCTTTCAGCAGGCCTTCTTAAACAAGTTTAGCAATGACAAAACACCTGCGGCCTTAGTTTTAGAACTATCCCGTTTAAAAATGGAAACCAAAGAAAAGGTCAGGGATTTTAACATCCGGTTCAACACTTTATTCAACAGAATCCCGGCTAACACTAGACCTACTGATGAGGTGCTCATGGAATTATACATCACTACTCTCCCTGTCCCTACTACGATGTGGGTCAAAAGGAGTAATGCACAAACCTTACAGGGTGCCATTGATGAAGCAGTAAAAGTTGAGAATGAAATGATCAGTCTCATGACATGTCATCATACGACCGAAGAAAAGAAAGCCTCTCAATCATCAAAGAAGAATAATGGGAGTGATAACAAAGCGGCTAATATCAAAGAAAAGGACACCACATATGTGGAAGGTTTGCATCGGATCATTAAGAAATTGACGAATACAGTCATCGATATGAAAATAAATTATGGAGACAGTACAAGTAGGAATGGAGGAGATTATAACAACAGAAAATCCTTCAAACCTTTCTATCGTAAGATAACAAAAGGTGGTCATGGTCAACTTGCGTTGCCTGCTCCACACAACGAAGGGAATTTAAATATAGAAGAGCTGAGGGACGAAGTATCTCAAGTCAATGTACTGTGGGATTTCTATGCAAATGGGAAAGATGACGACGAAGAAGATAATATAGAAGAAATTCACACTAATGAAAACCACACACGAAGTAAACGGCCACTTGTAGATGTGGTGAAGCCTGTAGACCAGACAAAGAGAGATGTTCACCCTTCGAAGACACCTGCTCCCAAGGTTCCTGTTGAGAAGAATAAACCTAGTGGTGATTCCAAGAGCATTCTAGTCGTGAACTATCCAGAGAAAGATAATACATCTCCAAATGCAACGAAGGCGATTCAAAATGGTAAACTCCCACCTAAGAACGGCAAAACTAGTATGTTTACTCTGCCCTACCCTATTTATAACATTGATTACAATATTGTAGATGATCTTAAGAAATCTCGAGCTAATATCACATACTTCGATTTGTTAAAGTTAACGCAGCAAAGAGATCTGCTTTTGAAAGCTATGAATGAACGGAATTGCAAATCTCCCACCAATCCGAGTAGCCAAACCAAGAAGTCGGCATCCAGACCTATTAGAACCCCCAGTACAGCCCAAACACCATCAGCCATGGAAGCCACTCTATCAAAAATGAATCGAACGCCCCAAGATGTCAGTGCAACCATGATAGGAAGGAAATCAAAATCCATGACTCCACCTTTCCTTATCACATTTGAAATCTTCAACATGAATGTACACAATTGCCTAGTAGATTCTGGTGCCTCGTCCACTGTTATGCCTTATGCTGTTGCTAAAAAACTTCATGCAATGCCCGAGAAAACTGGAACTCAAATTATGCAATGAGACAAAACGAATGTAAAAGTAATTGGAGAATTGAAAGATGTGTTGATTTGGATGACTGCCAAACCATAGTGCACACAAGTCATTGACATAGTGGTAGTCAACATACCCGAGGCATATGGAATGCTTCTTAGTAGGGATTGGTCAACAAATTTGAATGGATATTTCTCAACTCATTGGTCCCATCTCTTGTTACCTCAGAAAGGAAAAGGTGATATGCTGAGAGTTGATCGAGAAAGATATATGAAGTATGTAGTGACAGAATTAAATGACCCCAATGAACCTATAATGTTTACCAACTCTATCCTTGGGAATTATAGTTTTAAAATTTGTGCCATGGAAACCTATTTTGGAGAATTCCATGTAGAGACAGTTGAAGAAACTGCAATGAACACACAGTTGGAAGCTCTCCCCTGTAATCCAACTGATGAACTATCCTATACTATAGTAGATTATAGGACTAATTTCGTAGAAAGTAGTTCAATTGATGTAACATTAGATTCTATATTTTGGACACTCTACTTTGATGGCTCTAACTTCATAGAGGGCACACATGCCGGGAGCATTCTCATTGACCCACAAGGGAACCAACATTTGATGGCCAACCGATTGGAGTTCGTGTGCACCAACAACACAATAGAGTACGAAGGCTTGTTGCAGGGCCTAAAGAAAGCCATTGACATGAAGGTGAAAAATATTAAAGTTTTTGGTGACTCACAGATAATTTTCAACCAAGTAAGGAAAAGGATACATTGCAATTCGCCACACCTTGTAAGATACCAACATGAGGTATGGAGCTCAATTGACAATTTTAATTCTTTTAATATCACATACATACCTCGAGGGAAAAACCAAGATGTCGATATGATGGCTGGTATGGCTTCAAAACTTTTACCTGACCTTAGATTAAACAAGAATAAATATTATGTTGAATTGATTTTCAGACCATTTGTACCTGAAAACATCTCAAAGTGGCAGGTATTCGAAGGTGACGAGCAAATCCTTGAGTTCTTGCATTGCAAAAAGACATTAAAAAATGCACTCATTGATGCAAAAGAGCATGACAGGCTTATGAATGAGAGTGAAGATCAGGAAAAATATCAGTGCAATATAATTCCCAAGTCAGTTGTCAAGATGGAGAACTTTTATGACCTACATGATAAATTTAAAAAGCCGACTAACTGCAAAACTCATAGCTCATCCATGAAGCATGAGTCGGTCAACCTTGGAACCGAAAAAGACCCAAAAAATGTTAATTTGGGCTTAGGATGCTCTCCACAAGAAAAGCTTGTGTTTGTTAAGTTGTTTAAAGAGTACAAGGACATCAGCATGGACATATGGTGACTTAAAAACCTTCAATACCGGCATCATGCAACATCTAATTCCTTTGGAAAAGGATGTTAAGCCCTACCAACAAAAGCTTTGTAAGATGCATCCAAGCCTGGAATTGTTGGTAAAGAAAGAATTAAACAAAATGTTGGGTGCTAAAATCATTTTTTTGGTTAGGCACACCCACTCGATAGCCAATCTCGTGCCAGTAAGAAAAAAATGGAGACATCAGATTATGTATCGATTTCAGAAACCTGAACATAGCATCGTAGAAGGATAACTATCCTGTCCCTTATATGGAACACATTCTTTAATATGTTTCTAGGTCTGAAATGTTGTCCCTATTGGATGGGTTTTCGGGATATAATCAAGTGTTGGTGTCGAATGGAGATCAACTTAAGACAAACTTCAACACTAAATGGGGCACCTACGCATATCGTAAAATGTTGTTTGGACTTATTAATGCAGGCACCACATTTCAGAGAGCTATGGACATAGATTTCCGAGGATTGATTAACAAATCAGTAGACGTTAGTGTGTATTCTTATCACAAAAGGGATCATATTTATCACCCGAAACAGATTTTCAAAAGATACCGAATGTATGGAATATCGTTGAATCCCAAGAAGAGCGTTTTCGCAGCTACAGAAGGGAAGCTACTGGGTCATATCCTCTCCAAGGAAGGAATTATTATCTATCCTAAAAGAATAGAGACCATCATGAGAATACAACCTCCTGCAAATAAAATAGCAATACAATCCTTTTTTGGGAAGATTAATTTCGTTAGGAAATTTGTTTCACGCTTCGTGGAAATAGTGCATCCCATTCAGCTGATGATGAAGAAAGACATCGTGTATAGGTGGAGCAATGAAGCTAAGATATCGTTTCAGCGAATTAAGGAGGCCTTCACAGAAGCTCCTACGTTGGTTAGCCCCAATTTTGACAAGGAATTCCTCCTGTACACTTTCGCTTCTGATGTTTCATATGCCACAATCCTCACCCAAAAATATGATAACATCAATGAAGTCCCCATTTCTTATATGAGCTCTAATCTTCAGGGGTCATAACTGAATTACCCTGACATGGAGAAACAAGGTTTTGTGGTTTTTAAAGATGTGAAACATTTCCGCCCTTATTTACTAAAAGCCAGGACCAAGGTGATCGTTCCCCACCCTGCTGTAAGGACCCTCTTCGTGCGGAGGGAGATGGGAGAACAGAGAGGGAACTAGATAACGGCTCTTCAGGAATATGACCTTGAGATTAAACCAGCAAACATAGTTCGGGGGCAGGGGTTGTGTAAGCTTGTAGCAGAAGCCATGGAAGGTAAAGAAGGGACGTCAGAGGAACTAGAAACTCAGTGCGTGCGAAATGCTCAAGTAGCATTCAGGGAAGAGCCCGGATGGGACAATGAAATGTTAATATATGAGCGTGAAATATTGGAAGTCCCATTGGACTCTAATTCATGGTATTACGACATACGTTTATCTAACACAGGGCTCATGTCCTAAGCACATGGGCGCATCACGAAGAAGATCACCCAGATTAAAATCTAATTAGTATCACTTGGCCAATGATACATTATACAGGAAAAATTATGACGGAGTTTGGCTGAGGTGTTTGGAAAAGGATGACGTTGATCATGTCTTGAAAGAAATGCACGACAGCCCAGCAGGTGGTCACTATGGCAGAGAGACCATTACTGAAAAAATATTAAGAGTTGGGTATTATTGGCCCAGAGTGTTCAGAGACTCGCATGCCTATGCTCGAAAGTGCAAGGTATGTCAAACTGCCGTAGGGCGAGAAAGAAAGCCAACCGTTCCCCTCAGGCCTGTTATGATTCATCGCCCATTCCAAGTTGAGGAAAAAATTGGTTAGGGAACCTATAGATTAAAAACTTTATAGGGAGAAACCGAAAAACTCCCTTTTAATGGCCAACATCTTAAGAAGTATTTCCAGTAGCCACCACATGGTGGTTACCTCCTGAGTAGGTTAGGATTTATTTTATTTGCTGTTAGCTTAGTTATATTTTTCTTTCCTTTTTCCTTTTTTGTTTTTATGCAAAGTTTATCTTCCTTTTGTTTCGAACTTCAGTCTCTTTCAGCCATTTGATTTCGGTCTTTCAATTTCATTTTCACATTTTGTAACTTTCTTTTGATTGCCCTCATTCGTCATCTTCAGCATTTTGCTTCCCTCACTGGCCTATTGATGAGTATGCAGATCCTAAATTCATTATTACCTTGCAAGTCAAACGAACCTTTGATGAGCCTCTGAGAACTAGAAAATCAGGGGTGAAATCCGAATCGAAACCACTCACTGGCAGCTATTTGGAACTAGGTAAGCTCTGTTGATAATCTGGATACCTGAAGCATGTAGGGACATCTTTATAAAATGAAAAAATGTGTAACCACAGTTGGACTGGCATGGTGGAACGCTACATTTAAAAAAAAAATCCCACCTAGACCTAGCCTATACTTGCCTATAAGATTTGCAGTCATTCTCCATTGGTTCCATCCACCACACTAAATTTCCAATATCTGTCATCTACAAGTAAACATCTTTTCATGGGATAAGCTCGCTGTCATATATCTTGTGGAAAATTTAATTGTGCTCTAGTCCTTGTGCCCGAAACAGGAAGGACATATTTAAAAGAAAATGAAATGTCGAGTCCTTGTGCCAATCTGGAAGGACAGGTTGTTTGGGAAGCTGGTTGGAGTAGGGACTGTTGCTGGACTCAGAGTATTAGTTGACATAGCAAGCCCAACCTTGCTTAAGCGGTTTAAAAATATGGCACGATCCATGACTGTGCCCCATTCGATCATACGACAGTATAACACTAAAAATTCTTACATAAAGTATGGTTAAACATATCTACATATATTCGTCAAGCTTGATGCGCGATAAAGAGCTGAGGTACACACCTAAACAGGTATGACAAACCGGTGATGGCCTCGGAAGGATTTTGAAAGTAGAAAACAGGTAAAGGAGGTTCAATAAATCCCATAATACGACCACTGGAGAATGCAAGTCAAAATCCTATCAGTAAGTATAAGCTATTTGTCTTTATCCCGCCTAAAGCGATTAATGCAGAAGTGGAACCCATGTCTATCCATCTATACATTTTGCATTTCGATTTTATCTTAACACCCTGATCTTGTATGGATCAATGTTTATTTGGCAACAGAGATAACTGGTTCGCCCAGTGGTTTGCCATTTTGTTGTGGCCACAACCACCACCCTATCAATTCTTTTTGTTTTCAAAACCTGTTTCTATTGGTGATATAAGTTTGAATTAGCTCTCATTTGGTTTTTTTTGTTCCCTCCATGGAACAGCTATTGTTCTCTCAAGAGAACAACACTTTTTTGAGTTTATTGTGGCCACAACCACCACCCTATTAAAACCTGCTCTGGGGGCAAATTTGAATGGGTCCCTTGAGAAGTTTGATCTTTCGTCTCTCCAAATAATAACCGTAGTTGTCAGATGGAATTATGTCCTCAAAGCTGAACTGTTCAATGGTTATTGATTATGGTTGCAATATGTTTTTAACCATCAGTCCCCAAAAAATCACTGCGCCCTCTTGAGACTTAAAGCCTGAAGGACTCATAGAGCTCCCAGTTACAGAGTCTGTCTCTTTATGAAAGTTTTAATGAAGACAAGGTTTGTTTTTGGGAATTTCTATTATATCTCTCATAATCATAGCTAATGTTAATTATTTCTGCAGGCGAGGACCAAGATGTAGAAATTTTTAATAATATGACACATATTCACAAAGATTATCCTGATTATACACTTATAAGCGGAACATGCATAATACATAACCTCCTCTACGTTGATCATCAATTTACAGAAGCAGAAACATTCACAGGTGTACATAGAAGCATCAATCGCACATATCAACACAATATTTTCCCGGGGAAAGCATCTCGCTAAAAACCCCAACTATCTGTATATTATAGTGATTGAATCATGTAACAATACATAGTACAATACTCCTCACAAGTACTCAGTACTATATCCACATGCTACACACAATACAGCTCAGATCTGATCTCCAAATCTCCCTCTCTGCTTGCCTGCCTCCACAGCTCAATACCTGCTCAAGAATTGATGAGAATGGTTTACCAAACTCGTATTTCACCTGCAAAGAATCACTCACACTATGTTGGACATGAGCATAGGCTACAATTCTTGGTATTGGCCAATTCATTGGCATACTCAATCTCTCTGATTGTGCAAATCATCATGCACAACTATAGTCACAACTGATAGCAATCTAATCCTCTAACACCTGTCCCTACTGAACTGAACATGCACTAACATGCAATTGAGTTAACTGATGTATTCTATAGTTGCATTATGAGTTAATAACTTGTGAATTAATTAATAACTAATTCACCCAACTCATCTCTAGTCTATTGATCAGTTAGACTAAATACAACTAGTTTAACAAAGTTAAACTGAACACAACTCCATCAACTGCACCTCCAGTCCACTAAACTCAACTCACTTGAGTTCTAACTGAATTCCTGCATGCAAATATTAGTCATCCCATAGGTAACCACGTATTTCCTTCTGGTATCTGCATGTACCACATCTGTAGCTCAAACTGAAGTGCTCCAAGAGAATAAGATAAAGTTTATAGTCTAAATATTATTATGAGACAATAATATTTGACTTTTCTATTTTTGATAGCCAGTCTAAAAATAGACTTTGATCACTCATACTGGGATCACTCACACTGTGATCACCCATACTGTGATCACCCATACTGTGATCACTCATACTGTGATCACTCCTGTTGTGGTCACTCTTGCTATGATCATCCCTGCTGTGGTCACTCCTGCTGTGATCATCCCTGCTGGGATCCAAAAATAGAACTTGCACCATAATTTGCTTGCGGGCCCACTTAGTGAAGGTGACTCTTTTCACTAAGCTCCATCATCTTGTTGCGTTCTCAACAAGCATTTCTTGTTGCACACTTTTCAACACTCCCTCTCAACAAGAAAGGCTTCCTCTCAAACCCAATCCTGTAACTCTGGAATGTTCTCCATGCAACACATCTTGCCGGTCCACTTGCTCTGTCATCAAAGTCTTTGACTGCTATTGCCTCTGTCGACTGAAAACTCTGCATCTCTATGCTCTTCAGTATCTGACTGCTCTAGCCTCTGTCACTTTGATCTCTGACTGCATCCGTGCTGCTGCTGGTTCTATCTCCCAGCATTGCATCCACACTGCACCTCCCAACTGACCTCCCTGTTGGGCTAGAAACACCCTCTGATGCTAAAGCTCTACCTGCTACTGACAAGTGCTCCCTCTCTAACATCTACACTACTGCAACATCTCCATGCATCTCACACCATTGCACACCTCTCTGTGCCACCTAGCACTGTGCAAAACACTTTGCCTCTCGCATTGCTACAGCCTGCTAGCTATGCGCTATCCTGGGATTCCCTGCACTATTGCTCTCTCTGCCACTCCATCCGCATCTGTCTCTACCCAATCAGTCAGTTCCTACTACTACACATCAGGGCTCCTGTAGCAAGGTCTCATCCAAGAGGTTGGGTACCTCAAGGATCCTGCCCCTCCTCCTTGGGACGATCAATCCACATCACCCCACCTCCTACCTGGAGGTATGGCTGCATGCGATCCCTCAGCCCACCTGGCTCGAAGTTTCCCCCTACTGGAGGTCTCTGGATGAGTAGATGTCTCTACTCGATCTCCTCTCAGCTTCCCTTGTTGTGGCTACTCCACAACCTCCTGAAGCTACTGCACTGATCGTGGCTCCTCCACAATCGTCTGAGACTTCTTCTAGCTCTGCATGTTGAGAAGTAATATACGTTCCCTCTCAACCGCCAAGTCTCCATCATGACAACGAAAGCATCACACTTTCAATTTGTCAACCTTCTTCCCATCATTGGAAGAACAAGATTCGGAAAGAGAAACCTTCTCCTTCCCCTTCTTCACCTTACTCGCTAAGGCACAGTTCTCCTCATCATGCATAGATGAAGAACTATCTCTGGTGCTCCGTCTAATCTCCTCTTGCACAAGATCCAACCAAAGTCTCTCCCATCATGGCAATTTCTCCCTTCCATTCACCGGGTCCTGGCAGCTATGCCAACTCTTAGGAAGGTCACAGAGTGCTAGACTCACCATCCTCATCCAACAGTCACCCCCACACTTCCCAGTTCATCCCGGCATTGGGTGAACTTCATGAGATACTGGGGCATACTGTCTCCATTCTCACGCTGAATGTTTCTGAGTTTCGCTCTTGCTTTGGAATTAAATTCGAATTCCACCAGCTCAAAACTCAACCGCTTCCGATCTAGAATTCGTGAGAACAAAGTATTTCTCGTACAGAGATTGACTTTATGGGATTTTACCGGATATCTCACCTTCCAAAAGAAGGATGAATCCAGAGGCTACCTGGCCCGATTACAGACTCTGTCTGAAGAAATAAAATGTAAACACTTCCTGGATAATAGATCTAATGATCAATCCTCGCTTGATATCCTATAAAAATCTCTTCTACAAGTCAAGAAGCTCTGATACCATGTAGAAATTTTGAATAATATGACACATATTCACAGAGATTATCCTGATTATACACTTATAAGTGGAACATGCATAATACATAACCTCCTCTACGTTGATCATCAATTTACAGAAGCAGAAACATTCACAGGTGTACATAGAAGCATCAATCACACATATCAACACAGTATTTTCCCGGGGAAAGCATCTCGCTAAAAACCCCAACTATCTGTATATTATAGTGATTGAATCATGTAACAATACATAGTACAATACTCCTCACAAGTACTCAGTACTATCTCCACATGCTACACACAATACAACTCAGATCTGATCTCCAAATCTCCCTCGCTGCTTGCCTGCCTCCACAGCTCAATACCTGCTCAAGAATTGATGAGAATGGTTTACCAAACTCGTATTTCACCTGCAAAGAATCACTCACACTGTGTTGGACGTGAGCACAGGCTACAATTCTTGGTATTGGCGAATTCATTGGCATACTCAATCCCTCTGATTGTGCAAATCATCATGCACAGCTATAGTCGCAACTGATAGCAATATGATCCTCTAACACCTGTCCCTGCTGAACTGAACATGCACTGACATGCAACTGAGTTAACTGATGTATTCTATAGTTGCATTATGAGTTAATAACTTGTGAATTAATTAATAACTAATTCACCCAACTCATCTCTAGTCTATTGATCAGTTAGACTAAATATAACTAGTTTAACAAAGTTAAACTGAACACAACTCCATCAACTGCACCTCCAGTCCACTAAACTCAACTCACTTGAGTTCTAACTGAAGTTCTGCATGCAAATATTAGTCATCTCATAGGTAACCACGTATTTCCTTCTGGGATCTGCATGTACCACATCCGTAGCTCAAACTAAAGTGCTCCAAGAGAATAAGATAAAGTTTATAGTCAAAATATTATTATGAGACAATAATATTTGACTTTTCTATTTTTGACAGCCAGCCTAAAAATAGACTTTGATCACTCATACTGGGATCACTCATACTGTGATAACCCATACTCTGATCACCCATACTGTGATCGCTCATACTGTGATCGCTCCTGCTGTGGTCACTCCTACTGTGATCATCCCTGTTGTGGTCACTCCTGCTGTGATCATCCTTGTCGGGATCCAAAAATAGAACTTGCGCCATAATTTGCCTGTGGGCCCACTTAGTGAAGGCGACTCTTTTCACTAAGCTCCATCATCTTGTTGCATTCTCAACAAGCATTTCTTGTTGCACACTTTTCAACACAAGAGAAGAAAAGCGAGGTCGAAGAGTTGATGCATAAGCATCAGGAATGGTTGCGGGGAAAAGATGCAAGCGAGACCTAGCCAAAACAGAGGAATTTATGACAAGCAATAGGGAAGGCATACACAGTGGGGAGCTACGCAACAAACTAAGGTGATTTCTTGTTGCTTATCCTCCCTCCAGCCCTTCCACTCTTGTAACAGTGCTTTCAATTGCAACTGCTGACTTGCAAAAGGATCTTACATCTTGAAATACATGTCCAAGAAAAAGGGGTACGGGCTCAAAGATTTGTTTCACATGTACAGTGTTCTGTGGATCCTAGAAAAACGCCTTCGTCTGCTGGATCTGTGCAAGTTTGATAAGGCTCGATGGATGGAAACAACCGCACAACATTCTACCTCGCAATCTGTTGAAGAAACGTATGAACACATCGAAGAAATTTTGAATGAGTACGAAGTCATTGTTGATCACTGGCTTGAATGCTCGGTTGATTTGAAAAATGCAATCACAGTCATAGAGATGTAAATACACATGGACAACATATAGCTAAACTGTAAAGAATTCTTCGAGATGTAAAGGGATCGGAAGGTGGTAATGAAATTCGTGAAAGCAACGCAGCCTTTAAATGATCATAGCATGTACAGGATGCCTAGTCCACATGATACCTCTACTAGTTGGATTTTGTTGCCATCTGTCGTGGTTTTGGGATAGAATGGGGTTGGACGTCCTAAAATTCTGAGAAGACAAGAAGTAGAATAGATGTTGGTATAAGGGATCTTGTGTTGCTTTGGGGACTCTAGATGACACCTTTGCATCATCGATGTCGGTGTTGCAAAGACATACCCCGCAAGAAAGAGATATGGAACCACCACATTGCATAATGGAGGCACACTCTATACTAAGTAAAGGTACTTCTGATAGCGTAGATCCATCAAGTTATTATTACCTCCGGATACATCTTAAATTAAGCCAAATGTTAAAAAATGAGTGGACTGTTTGCATTTGCCTTCAGGGAATGAAAAGGAATAACATTTAGCCAATACATGTGCAAAGGGATGGCATGCAGTCATTCCTCTTTCTACCGACATCCGTTCATTTTTCTTCAGGAAATAGAACGCTCTAGTAGCAATGGCTTCAACGTGTTCACTGTTTCATTAACCATTACATTTTGTATATTTTAATTTGAATATGGAAAGGAAGAGGGAAGGCCGAAGGTTGGGAGAAACTGATGGTCAGTTCTCTTTCTCCATAAGTATCACCTCTGGATGGAAGAAAATGGACTTTTTTTTGGTAGACTGGCATGAGGATATATATGTTTTGTTTTTGTGCACACTAATAACAAACAGCTTATGATTATTCCTGGTTATTCGAATATAATTCGTTATCATGGTTAACTCATGAATGGTCTCTGATTCGAAGCTATATTAAACATCAGTGGAAATTTTTATCTGTAGGAATAGAATGTGTATTCTCGTATGAATAATTAGATTGCAATTGAGCTTAAATGCAGTCTTGTTCATCAGTGAATTCAGTAATTGATTCATTTGGACTTGGAATCTATATATGATGTTTAATCTCTTTTATACGCTTCTGCGGGATAGATTAGAATAGTTAGGACTATCAAAAGTGGGTAGAATCAGTATAGATAGGACTTGATACATATAGGTTAGCTATTCCTTTTGTTGATTTAATGGAAGTATTCCTCTGGGGAGCAATCTTTCAACACCTATAACAGTTTACGGGATCCTTTAAAACCCGTCGAAACTAGCCATTCCAAACGAAAGTAGATCTAATCGGGGTCTGCGATCGGGTTGGTTCCCCTTTGTGGGTACACGAAAATTCGCCGTGTCAACACCTTCTTATGTCGAGATTCAGATAAATTTTACCTTGCAGGGTTATAAGCGTTTTAGGCTTTAGATAGCAGTGATGATAAAATTCAGCCACAATGATTTTTTTTTTGTTTGGGGTCAATCTTCTTGTTTCAAAGCATCATCTTAATCATTTTCTAATAAAAGGAATGCTTAAAGAAACAAACTTAAAGGTTCAGAAACTTCTTAGTGTAGCTGTTTCGATGAAGATTATTGCTGCTTCTTGAAATCAAACTAGTAAAAGAGTATAGGGCTTCAAAATCTGATATGGTGGAGGATTGAAAGCTTTTAGGAAGAGTTGCAAAACATATTTTTATATTAGCAGAATTTAAAAAACAAAAATGAAACTAAAGTAATGTAATGAAAATAAATGAAAGTGGTTATATGAAACTTACCATCAGAGAATTGCATTTAATCTTACCTGTAAGGTATCATCTTCTCCAATGCTAGCAAACTTCTTCTTTTAATTAAAATCAAAAGCGTGAAAAAGTTCAACTAATTGTAATATTATAACTCAAAATCATTATTTGTTTTATTTAAACCAAAGCAAGCAGTAAACTATAAGGATATAATGCTTTGTGTTCAGGGAATTGAAAGTAAAACAAATCCATCAGAAATGAGAATGAAATTATGCTTCTTAATGAAGTGCAACGATGAATGTTCTCATAATATTATAAGTTTCATATCAATTCCATTTCCATAAATTGTCCAGGATCAAGACCGAATCCAAGATAATGAAATTTATATGTGTAGATGGGAAGGTCTTAAATTTCATATTTAAATATGGAGTAGAATATCTAAAACTGAAATATAAGAGAAATCGAAATGATCTAACCTTGTTGCAAATTTCCTATCAATTGCTTTAATACCATAGTGATTACCCAAGATTTCCTAAAAATATTTTATACAACGCAATACCTTAGTGGATGTTTCACATCGAAAGTTTCTTCACCATACTTAAATTTCAATCTGCGATTTTTACCTTTGCCGATATGGGATATAACGATTGAATGTTAATGGAAAAGGGGCATGTATCAGAGTCCATCGCTTCAAAAAATCTTAAGGTAAGGCTTCATTTGAGTTTTGCGATGTGATATATTTGTTGCGGTGGAAAATTTGTGATATGGACATATATTATGTGAAAATAAGCGATGCAATGGGAATATCGAAGAATCGTTATATCGGGGATCGAGAATAATCACATCGCACATCGCACATCCCAGATTCATAATTGTGATATGAGCATAAAAAATTACGATGAAGCGATCGCGATATCAGCATATTGGGACATTGGGAAATAGTAATGTCAGAAATGCCGATATTATTCTGCGACTGTGGGGATGTGATGGATGACGTGGAAAATTGGTGGGACCGGCTTTGGATCTGAAAAGAAATCGACGATCGGCAAATTCACTTATATGATGTAACATTGTTGATACGCCTATGTGCGATGAAGAACAGACCTGATAAATTTATTATATGAATTTAATATCGTATCGGATCTGGAACATTAGGACTTTTAAACCTATGCCCCTACTATTATTGCGATTGAATGGACACGATATTTTTAATGAACTTGATTTAAATTTTATATCGGGTCTGGAATTGTGTGAACATAGCAATATTGGCAAAGTCAACTATCGGATATGCGAAATGCGAAATGTGATATATGATATGATAATTTTGGAATTTTGCGAGAGAGGCGTGTAAAAGAACATCAAAGGTTTTGTACCACCAATTTTTTTATCAGTAAATGGTAAGAGTCGCTTCCGATGGAATATTGCGATACAAATAGTTGTGATATGGATGATGTAATATTGAAAGGAAAGAATTGATGAAGATGAGTGGGAAGGGAATATCACAAATGTATATTCATCGTAGTATCAGTGATATGAAAGTCAAGTTGAAATATTCCGATATGAATTTTGCGATAATGTTTTAAAGGCCTATTTTTTTTTTTTAATGAATGAAAGCAAAATTAAAGGATTCTCAAATTGTAATGAACAACAAATAAAATTTCCTTGAACCTTTTGTAGATTTGAAATGGGTTTTCTACTTACTTCAAGTTTCGAAAATGAATGAAAACCTACAAATGAAACAGAACAAGAATAAGAAATAAACTAAGGAAAAAGAAAAACCAACAATAGATGAAAATGAACTAATGAATGTGTACCTGGAAGAAAATTGTCTGTAAATTTTATCTCATGAATCTTCAATTTCTTCCATGGATTTCTCAAAATTCAGATTTTGTTCAAAATCATCTCATTATTTATTCTAAACTAGAGTGTGCAATCAGCTTAAAGAAAATCAGTTATTCATGTTCAGGAAATCTGAAATTCATAGAATTCACCAAAAATGTAAATGAAAATATGCTCCCCTTTGAAATGCAACAGTAATTATTACCTTTTCTCATTCTGAATTAACTTAACCGAAGTCTGTATTGTTAAGGTGGTTGTTCAATAATGTCTTTAGTAAATAAATATGGTGCATATTACAACATCAAATAATAAATTAAAGATCAGAATAGAATACAACCACTGATTATGAAAGAATATCAACACAGATTCAAATGTGTGCACACAGCAAAATGGACACCCTTAAGGTCATTTTAAGAAATTCCAAGGAAGATAACATGAACTTCATGTGTTTACAACAAAATGTAAGATTGATTAATAATAATTGAATTGGCATTAAGATTGCGAGCTTAGACAATCATATATTTTACGGAACAATGATATCAGGATACTTTTGCATCATCGAAATTTTCAACATAATAGTCTAAGAAGAAAAGGAAATGTCAAAACAGAGAAAAGTGTCTTTGAGGTGTTGTGTTCCAAGTGCATTCTCAATTAAATTTAGTCAAGACATTATTCAAAATAGGTAGAGATGTAGTCATGGGTAGAGGTATTGCTGCAAGAAATTTTTGATTTAAAGATGGGAAGAAAAAATCAAAAAGTTTCTGATGAGAGGAAAATATTTCTCTGAACATGTATATGATATGAGAAGGGTTTATTGCTTGCTTTATTTTTATCTGCAGAATTGTTAAAAATAAATTAACTATATAAGCAAACTAACTACATTAATTCTACTCCTATCTAACTATATACATGAAAATGGCTAGGTATAGTCATATTTCCAATGTAACCACTCTCTCATTTTAATTCTTGCATATATGTACAGTTCAAACATTAGTAATAGAAATACAAATCTAATTAAAGTAAGAAAACTAAATATGAAAGCATAATGTACAGTTATTGTTAGCAACTTATTTAAAATCTCCTTATTTTGAAATGCCCTTTCCAACTGGATTTCAATTGGATCATAGAAATGTGAATGGATTTCCATTAATGATTGGAAGGGATTAAAAAGAGAAGATAAAAGGCCAGATTATGGATATGAGCTTTTAGATTCACAGGCCTGAAAAAATTGTTAGTGTTATGTGTAAGTGTTAAACTATCAACAATCTTCCATGAAGGAAAACTTTCCAAATATTTTTCAAATGAGTTAATGAAAAATGGATGGAAATCTATTAGATACAATAGAATATTATTAATTGAATTAGATCGCTGATCAGATTGTAAAAATACACTCTCTTGTTGATATTGCCTTTGAGAAGGTAGAAGCTTTTAATAAAAAATTAGCATCAATTGAAATTGAAATATTGATAGCTTTTGATGTTCATGATTATAATATGAAACTTCAATTTCCCAATAGGGCAATGCATCAATTGAGTGTTTGATAGTGCAATGTTCAATATGCCAGTGTAAAGTATCAAAATTTTGAAAAATAAAATCCAAAGTTAAATCTGATTTTAAACAAAATAAGTGAGGAAACAAAAATAAAATAAAATCACTAATGGTACAACTAATGTTACAACACAATTGGGATTGTTTTGAAATAATTTCTTTTTTTACAAGGATTGGCTAGAATAATGGAATTTGAATGATTGCCAATTCCAACTTGTGAATTAGAAAGAAAATTATGACCATGAATAGGAATGAGAGCTTGATCATGCTATGAATCTTAAATTGGGATGATTTCTTGGATGTCGAAATCATGAAGATAATTTGTTGCTTGAGAATGAGGATTAGTTGGAATAATTTCTGAATTAAAGCGTTCCTCATTTTCATATGTGTTTTGAATTTTCTCATGAAGATTGATTTGATAAGAATACAAAACAACATCTTCATTTCCAGAGTGATTATCATAAATGACTTCACGATATTTATTAAAATTCCCTTTGATCTCATCCAATGTATCAAAACAAGAAGGAATATAAAGTACATGTTTATTAATGCCAAAAGAATGATCAGTTATTGTTTCTCTATCTTGATAATAACTAATTGGCATTTCATTTATATCGGTCTCTGTATTTTTTGAAATATCATTAATACCAAGAGGGGAAAAATTACCATCAGTAAAAATATCAGGATAAAGGGAAAAATGAGAATAAAAAATAATGAACTTAAAAGTTTCTCTGTTTGAGAACTCTTGTGCATTCTGTTCATTATAAATTTCAGATTCTAAATCATTCCTTTGTGTACTCATGCTTTCTTGAAGAAGGTTGCTTTGCTGCTCTGATTTTGGCATTTTCTCATCATGAAAGAATTCAGAAATTTGTACAACAATTTGTGTGTTATTGGTTACTTTGATTGCTGCTTGTACTTGTTGATTTGCGATCTGATTTTCTGAATTCAATGCAAAGTAATTTTCAGATTTCAAGGCAGCTCTTTCTCCAAAATTTCTGTTGTTGTCTTCCTTCATTTGGATTGAAATATTTTCCAAGTTTTGTGAGACCACTTCATCATAATTTATTTGCACATCCATATTGGAATTCTCATTTATGTTGGAAGGGGATGGAACAAATCTTGAACTAATTTCATATGGATTGGGAATGGGGGGAAGTGAACAAATATGTTCAAACCAATCTAATGATTCTTCTTCCGGAGGTTTATCTTCGACTTTAAATTTTAAACAATTCAAATGAAATCGAGTATTAAAATCAATAACAGACTCATTTTCAAACCTTCGTAGATATTCAATTTCATCACATACATGTTCATAATCATAGCCGTCAAATTTGCAAATGAAAATTGTAACAAATTGATCGCAGTTGTGAATTGAGGCAACTAGAAGAGTTTGACACCAGTTTCTGGCTTTTGCCGCGAATGTGAGAGTAAAAATTCTGCATAAAATGTCTTTATCAATTCCTTGAAAATCATAATTTGAAATTTTTTTAATAAATTGAACAGTATGACTAAAAGCAGAAGAATTTCTCTTACCATTGAACTTTACCTAAGACAAGAGTCTTACCACTTCGGGTGGAGTATTAGAAGATGCACGTCCATGGATACAACTCCAAATTGGAAGTTTAAGAGGAGCCATCGTGATTAAATAAAATGTTAAAATTCAAAAGACTCCAATAGACAACAAGTTTCAGGCCCTCCTTCTAGCGCCAAAATGTTGAAGCCTCGAAAATCGCTGCAACAACATGGGGGATGACCACCCGGTCTGGACCTTAAAGCAACTCCTTTTCCATTTGGAATGGTGGTTCTAACTGGTTCAACTAGGTCTACTTACCTTTTCTCAATCTCCAATGGATTTAAAATATGACTTTCATTCACCAATGGAGAAAAGACATCAGATTAATCCTCTTGCTTATTGGGCAAGAAAGTAATCCTTAAGCTGAATTGGGGCTCAGCCAATCCACTACTAAAGTTTGCCTCTTTGGGAAGAGGACTTAAAAGAATATAGAAATTAATCTAAATGCAAACTTATTTTAGATGCAAGCAAAATGAACTATCTTAATCCTATCTCAATTAGGCAGATATAGATCTAACCCAATTAAGAGCAAGATATTTAAAGTATTGGGATTTAAATATGTCTTGCTTTTAATGAATATCAAGCTAACGAAGTAGTTCAATTAACTGACATTATGAATACCAAACACATCCTATTGAGACCTCTTAACTGAAATAATCAATCAAAAACACTCAAGAAGAAGTTCACAAAATGATATTGGTTATTTAATTAGTAACTTGAATGATTAAATAATAATATGCGAAAGAAGTTCACAACATATCACTATTCAACAAATCAGTTTTATAAGACAGATTTATGAGTAAATAGTTACTCAGAAATCAAAATTTAATCCATAAGAGTATAAATACATAATAACATAAAATGGAGACAAATTACCCATACTGACAAAAGTGCACAAATATGAAAGTGAATTGACACATTCCTGTCATCATAAAATGAAACAAGTATTTAAAATAATAGTATTCGAAATACCAATTTTATTGAATCCATTCTCTAGCTCCGGTCTCCAACAGTCTTTTACAGTGCCTGAGCTTCTGCTTTCAAAAGAAAAGCTACAATAGTGCAAACTCTGTTCATTATACATAACTTAGAATGTAAAAGAAAAACCTCAATAATCCTCAGATCTGAGATTTCCACTCCTCCCACCTACAACTCTAAATCCCTATTACAGAAGTGCTTTTAGAATTTCAGAATTGCAGAGGAGAGAAGTCCTTATTACATTTTTCAATCCGCTATTTATAATATTTGCAAAGGAATTCTTAACAAGAAAGTTTGTCGAAGAAGAGATCCGCTCAATCAATTTTCATTTGCTCAAAATTTCATTCTTTAATTGTTGGAGCATTCTCATTGATTAAGACCTTGTTCTCCTCATCTTTTCAACTGTTTTCCTGTAAAAACAAGTCAAAACAAAATTGAAATGTAAAAATAAAATCAAAATGCCAAATCTGGAATTGAAACAAAGTCTAATCAAATTTAATTAAATAAATAATTGAAAAGGAAATCCAAGCTTTATATTAATGTTTGTGATGATTTAGTTGGCCAAGGATATCATTGAAGAATGGATTTTCATTCAGAAGAGGCTTGGGCAAATGAAAATGCAGAAAATAAAACTCACCAAAATTAGTTTTATTCAAGATTCGGAGCTTGATCTTCTGCTAGATTTTAGACCTAATAAATGATCAAATCTGTTAGTGAAACCCCCTCAGAAATGTTCTCCTTGATTTTATCTTTCCAGTGAGCGATCCTGGGCCTCATTTGGCCAAGTAAAACTTATTCTATGAACCTCCAAAGTTCATGAGTCAAAACTGCCAACATTCTGGAATTTCAATTGCTCGGCTAAAAATCAAAATTTATTTAATTAAATTCCAATCCTAAATTAGATTTTAGTTATTACTCTAATTAATGCTATTATTAATTAATTAATAACAATTAATTATAACTATATTATTTATTAATAAATACTAATCTAATTAACATACAATTAATTTTAATTTAATTTAATTTATATATATATATATATATATATATATATATATATATATATATTACAATTTCATTCCCAATTTGATTCAAGGCAAAAATTAAATCATGATCTTTCTTGATGTTATTTTTAACATTTCTTGTTGCTATTTTCAATAGTTCCATCAATTTTTCTTTGCTGTTGTACAAGAGCGATAAAGTGGAAGAAAGCGATTCAAAATATTTAGCTAGCATAAACATAAGTTTGAAAGACACATAACTCTGCAAATTGTAGATGCAAAAACATCAAAAAGTGCTTGAATCACCATTCTTAACACATATGAACTCTAGATACCATTGACTTTCTATTGTTCCATGCTTGCAATTAATAAATTTATAATATGACAAATAAGCATAAGAATTCCTAGTAATGAATTACATGTGTTTATAGTTTGTATCTAGAGGTTTATAGTCAATTGTAGCTCAAGACGTTAAGTTCTAACTATCAAGTAGAAATATTTCACATAGCTAACTTGTATCAAGAACAGATGGTTATTAGATTTCACCATTTTATCTAATTCATGCATTGAATATTAATATATATTTGCAGGATTTGAATCACATACATATATCTCAACATAGAGAAAAATCAAAAGATACAAAGTTAGTTTGAAGTGTGATATGTCACTATGTAAAAAGGAGTTTTCAATATACAATAGAAAATGGAAAATAAGAATAAAAATAGAAAATAAGGAAAATGAAAAATCACCACATACACATATAATTGGAGCTATTTAGTTGATACTAACATAGTAATAGTATTTAAGAAAACACTAACAATTACAAAAATGTAATTCAACTTTATACCTTATAAAAAAAACAAATTCAAATCTACTTATAAATTTATTTAATACCGAATCACCAACTTAAAAATAAGATTTCAAAATCAATCCTATGTAAAATAAATAAATTAATTTAATTATAATAAAAAATAAAGACAAAAATAAATAATACAAGATTAATGGGTAGCTTACTACTATAGTACTTGGCCTTCGACAATATCTATTAATGAAAGATAAAGGAGATGTAAACCCTTCACCCATATAAACCATTCAGCTTTATTAAATTTTGTTATTTTATAATATTGTTATTGAATTTTATCATTATATTATAACTTAATGAGTAACGTATTCCATTGAGGTAAACGCTTCATCCGTTGATGTAAACCCTTCATCCCTGTAAACCATTGAGCCATATTAAATTTCATTATTAATTTAATATTTTATAATATTGTTGTTGAATTTAAACATATATAATCATTGTAATTTTAGCATATTATAAAATAACATGATTTCTCACTAGATTGAGTTAGATTTGAAAACCACGACATTTGACGAAATACATAGTCACTTCCTAACGAAAATATTATATGTTTCATAACATGATTTCATGGAGATCAAGGAAAGGTGGGTGGGAGTTGAGAGTTACATCTTTAATTAATTATCCAATTGATAGGAGTCATTATCAAAGTTATATTGCATAAATATGATAAGTAAATCTTTAAAAAGTTATATTTTTCTCATTCTAATTTGAATTTTAATATATATTTGTTTTCCACATAGACTTTATTTTCAACATATATTTGTTTTCAAAACTATGTCAATTTTTTATAGTATCTTTTTTTTCTTTATTTTGACCCTAAATTTCGACATACATTTGTTTTCAAGAAGGTAACCCTAAATTTCAACATACATTTGTTTTCAAGAAAGTAACTCTAAATTTCAACATACAATTGTTTTCAAGATAACAAGAAATTTATGTTGGCCCTAAATTTCAACACACATTTGTTTTAAAAACATAACCCTAAATTTCAGCATATAGTTATTTTCAAAACCACAATAAATTGATATTATAGTTTTACTATAAATAGCCATTGAAATTGATGCCTAAGTATTTATTAGATTAAACATTTTTAATGTTTTTAAATATACAAAGTTTGATGATACATTATTTTACCATACTCTTAAGTTTATAAATGTTACTGGTAAATTGCATATTCTTAAGTTTATGAATATTAATTGTAAATTTATAGTTTTTTAAAATTTTTGAGAAAAAAAAAATCACCTACCTATAAAATAAGGATATTGAACATTATGTATCATTACCATCATATCCATTTTTAAACATTAATCAATTTTATTTCATATAAATATTGAAACAATATAAATTTATTTAACATTAATTAATTATTGCATTGAAAGGCAATTATTGGGTTTAGGCACTTTTTACAACTTAATATGTAAGAGATGTATCATTCTTTCCATATTAAAAATGAAATTGAATATGTCATGTAAAAAAAATATTAATACAACAAGATATTTCAATATTGATCATAAATAAAATATTAAGTTAAATATCCAATTTCATATATATATATATATATATATATAAACTCAAAGCAAATATATATCTAGAATATGGAGTTGACATGTAGCCTGAATGTGAGAGGGAGAACATAAATCCATCTTAAATTTGGATCTGTCATGACTCTAGAGGAGAGGGATCAAGTCATCACAGGGCGAAATTTTTTTAGATTAAAAAAATTTGAGGAAAGGTTTGCACCTCTTACACACCCAAATATTTGATCCCTCACAATGGGATGTGTAATTCCTTCTATCTTAAATTTAGAAAGCAACATCTTAAATCCATTTCAATTCCAAATTTATCATGTACCAAAAAAATCAAATTAATCAAAGTGAAAAATAAAAACCTAAAAAACTTTAAAAACATGTGGACTCAAAAAAATTATTCCCTGAAATCTATAATAAATTCAAAATTAAAATAAATATATACAAATAAAATATTCATAATTATTTTTATATTTCATTTTAATAATTTCTATATTATATAAACTTATGACAGATGTATTAATACCTAATTATAGATGTGATTAAAAACATGACATAAGCAATGCATCAGCAATCAAACCGAACAGAGTGTGCATGAGGGTCAATTTAAGGTCGCGGGTTTAATTGAATAAGACAAATTGCTATCCCTTCCAACTACAATTAAACAAATCTTGAGGTGACATATGGTGAAGGAAAGGATGACGTGACATATATTGATTGAGATGGGGGTTACCATCATTTGGAGATGAGGCGCGGCAAAGTATGAGTATACGGTGATGGAAGAAGTTAAAAGTCAAATTACTTTCATTTTTATTAAATCTCGAATATGTTTTTCTATTAAATTAAAATTTTGAAATAAATAAATATATATATATATATATATATTTTTTTTTTTTTTGTGATGCAAAGTATGAGTATACGGTGATGGAAGAAGTTAAAAGTCAAATTACTTTCATTTTTATTAAATCTAGAATATGTTTTTTATTAAATTAAAATTTTGAAATAAATAAAAATATTTTTTTATTTTTTCTTTTTTTATGCAGAACATTGACTTGACCATTTTTATCTTAGATTTGTCAAATAAAAAATAGTTTTATTATTTATAAAATTTGTAAAAAACCCTTATAGCTCCACGTGGCTCACCATAATATCGTTGTACTGACTCAAGGCTGGTGCCCGACGGCGTACAGCTACCAAACTGCCACGCATACACAGTTCGTATCATTTTCTCTGTTTTTATCGGCAACCAATATTTCCTACGCTATTCGGTATTTAATCCGACTTCCCTTTTCCGGTTCTGGCCACTTCGTCTGTTGGATGTATGCATGCATGCATGGGTCCATTTCGTACTCCTGGATGGGGTTTAGTTTCAAATTCAAAAATTGAATGTTATTCATCACCATCTCTCGCTTCCCATTTGGTGAACCTATGGACGATGTTTCAAAAGTAACGCTCATGGGTATTGCAGGTCACTGCTTTTCAGGGAGGCGGATTTTGCATCGGAGCCAATTTTCATCACGTCATTGCGGACGGGAATTCCTTTTCGTTGGGCAGAGTGTAACAGAGAAATTTCCATTTCCAAGAGTCCTCACCACATGAGAACAGTATTTCAGCGGGACAATGGAGATTGCGCAATACCCAACCTTTATTTGAGGGCTGAAGAAGTTGTCACTGATTTGATTAGAGAGGCGCAAATTTTCAGGTTTGTCCCAGATAATTCGCTGCCCTTAAAATATTCAGAAATCAATGCAAGCGCTGGTGATCGCTCAGTGGAAAACATTGACATCAGTATTGTCCAGAATTTTGTCGAAGATGAAACAAATCTGGAAATATCAACATTTCATTTCAGCGAAAAATTAATTCAAGGTTTGAAGGAACGATCCGGCGCTTCAACTTCATTTATAGCAGTTTCCGCGCAGTTTTGGAGATGCGTAATGAAAGCTCGACAAGTTCCAGAGAACGAGCCCGTTTATTTTAGAGTGCCTATTGACTTCAGAGGGCGGGTCAAACCGCCATTGCCTCCAACATATTTTGGGAACTGCGTATGCAGCGGTATTGTCGGGACTACGGCGAAGCAGTTATTGGGGTAGGATATCGTCTTTGCTGCGGCTCTCATCCAAGAGCTTGTCTCTTCCTGTGCCTCAGAGGTGCACATCAATAATTTTGTAGACTTCGTCGAATCTCATCTTGGCAGCGGAAACATAGACCCAATTCTTGGAAATTTATGTAATGATTACATTGTAATTACATTCATGTCTCCGAAATTTCGTGTTTACGAGATAGACCACGGGTGGGGAAGGCCACTGACTGTACAGGCTGCTTCCTTGAAAGAAATTGGAAGGATGAAGTTGTTCCTTGAAAGAGTATTGATGTGTCCACAAAACTCCCTCGCCATCAGATGGAAACTCTGAAACAGATACTCATGGTCATCCTCGCGATTGATTGATGATGCTTCGTTCTTTATTAGTGTCCACCTCTTCTTTCTCGCTGCACATATGCCATGTTTGCGACTAGTTGATTTGTCATGTGAATAAACAAGAATTTAGGTTGAAGGGAATTGCATCCTGAAATCGGAATTGGACACGTCTCTGCAATGGAATCTAAGGATTCTGCATTGAGATAATATTTATATATATTAACTTGCTTTTCGTTAACGTATCTTTCCTGTCAGCTTTAATAATTTGTTCTATGCTTCGTTCTTTATTTAGATTTTCCATGAAGTTGATATCATAATTATTAGATATAATTCAATCTCACATACAACACGATTGGGTGGGAGTTATTTTTTCTTTACGATGGTTAAAGTTGCAATTGGATTATTATCATCAAATGGAGCTTTGGAACAATCTTTGAGGTTGAAATGACCATGGATAAGTGAAACAGTAAAGGAATTTGTTTTTGCATATATATCTAGATTACACACGCATAACGTTTTAAGAGCACGGTTATACTTGATTACTATATGAGGGTGCAAAGGGTTAATATGCAAAGGGTCAATAAATATATTGTTGTGTAAAAAGTAAAATTTCATTTAAAAAAAATAATCGAGGTCATTTATATTGTTATTGAATTGAGTATATCATGAAGGTCTCTATGAATTTAATAGAAGCTTTATGTTAAGAATTCTTTCTTGCATTTAAAGTAGACTTTATATAAATATGTTTGAACATATTTATATCAACATACAAAACAATAAAGGAAAACATAAAAGGACTTAAATAACATACTTAATCAATAAAGCTCCAAGGGATAGCTTAGTTTTTTAAGTTCCCATTGCTAAGTACTTCACTTATGATGAGATCACGGGGTCAAATCTCCCCAACACCCTTGGGTTAGGCCTCGCTAGTTTGGCCTATGGGTAGATCTTTTTGGGTTGATATACTTGGATTTTCCCATGGATGTAGTGGTCACTCAATGTCCGTGAACCACCCTTAAAAAAACATACTTAATCAATATTATAGTTCCATAATACCTACATATGATTTATTTAGATAAAACAAGTTGATGCAACCTTTGGACCAATGATGGAAGATGTAAGTGAATGACTCATATGAGGGAAACCAAATATTATTATATTTTGTAGTTACATATGTCAAATAATTATATATTGATAAAATATTCACTAAATAATTATATATTTTAGTATCGTGACCCGTGCTATTGGGATATTAGGAGATTGGGTCTCCTATGTCATGAGATCTACCGAGTGATGTCGCTGCTAGTAATTTTTCCTCATGCCCTTCAACTATCTATCATCTATTTCTCCTTATCATGCTTCATGACATCTAAAATGTTTTTCATCAACCCACTGGAACTAATTCCTAACATTTGAAATTACTTTCATCTCTATTATAGGACATATCGGAATGTTGGCTCATTGGAATATCACAGATCCATGCACCTCAAAAATTTCTTTGATAGATACTCTTTTATATTAATTAACATTACCAAATATTGAATTTTGGCATATTAAAAATTTAGAGGTTGAACACATTCACGAAACACATTACAAATTTTCTAATATGAGTTGTCTCATTAGGCAGACAATTTGAAATCCTAGTAGAAAGAAAATATTCCCTTTAACTAAATTTTGTTCCAAGGGATACCGGATTATCGAGTGTCGAGAGATCAGGGTATTAATTATCAGGGATTTCTTCATGCACTACTCTTAACAGAGTCTCATCTTGATCTAATATGTGGAACCTTGCTAATGGAACCTTGAAATATGGGAATTTCAAGAGATTGACATATCTGGTGATGGGGTGTTCAAGTATCGATTGATCGGGGCTTCAGAGTTTCAAGAGACTAGGAAAAGCAACTTTGAATTAAAATAATTGATGTGTTTCTATCCTGAATCTAGCAAAAACGTTATGTAATACACCTATTACTTGTCAATTAACATTTTGGGAGTCGGGTGTTGAGTTGTCAAATTTTAAAATTTAAACATTAAACACAATTCAAATGACCCAACCCTATATTTGATCTTCTCTGTAGAACATTGCAACACTGGAAACATTTGTCTAATCAATGACCTATGCTAGAATGCTCCTTCTACTTAGTTTCTTAAATCGACCTCAATATTACACAATAATGCATAAATTACTTAGAATTCGATCTACAGAGAAATAAATACACATGTGACCATGAGTTGGGAGATAGTCCAATCTTGTAATATCAAATCATGTGAAGAACAAAGGATCTCACTCATAATTATACTATGTATTAACTCAAATAAAAACACATCAATCAAAGTGGGTCATACATTACTCAAAGGCATAAATACACTACATCATTACATATGTACATAAAATTTCTCTGTAATATTTGTCTACTATTAATATCTACTCCTTGTCCTTTTCGAGATTAAATTCACTGGTTTATCTTGACCACTCTCTTGGCGTAATTCAACATAGGTTGGGCCTTTTTTTGTCCTACCCACACACTTCAATCCATTCCTGATGTCTTACATAAATAATTAGAATATGAATCTTCCATATTATAACAAATCTAACAAATCCATAAGCTCTACAATTGATTACTGTAATAACTCTTAACTCTAACCTCTTATGGATCAAATTTATCTTCTAAATGTTATTTAAACTCATACGAGGATCTCATCTTCTTACAAAGACTTCACCTTCTATAGTGATCCTAGCTTGTAATATTAAATACCAAACCAACATTTAAACAACGCTCACATTATGGTTTGAATAAACACATTCCTAACCTTCTAATATAAATTAAGATAACCCATTTCCTTTGGTAAAGGTTTATTCAACTTTATAGATGTCAATATTTGGCTTTTAGGATATTCTTCTGCACCATTGAGTAACCCTTACACAAACCCTCCAATGCTGATAGATTCCAATATGTCCATTGATGGATCGAGAAGTCCCCATCATATGTTGATGGTGTGTCGAAATTCAAGTGATGGGGAGGTTGGGTATTGGGTGTTGAGATGTTGGGTGATAGAGACGAGTAGGACTTCGAACCAACCTTGCTACTAACATAACATGATATGCCTATTAACTAATGAGAATTTTCGCAACTAGCCATAGTATATCGACCACTAAGCAATCTAGTTTTTGGGCCATTAGGATATTAGATGTCGGGAAATTGAGGTATAGGGTGTTGAGTATCAGAAGGTTGGGACCTCCTTTATTGTACTTCCCTCTCAATACTGTTGAAACCTAATAAGGTTTTGACATGGCAGGTTGATGTGACATGATAGTGTAGTATTTTTTGACGTGGCATTGTATGGTGATGACATGTGGAAGGAAAGTGCCACCTGTCATTTATGTGGTAAGTTGAAATGGAATTGTATGATGGCAACATGTGGGAATAGAAACATCCACATGGAAATTACAAGGATGCTTACATGGCAATTTGGGGATGGATTCTTAAATGGCCATGACATATTTTTAGAAAACATAAAAAATAAACAAAGTAATTATAATTTTCAACATGGCTTCCAACAATACAAAAATGGAATTTAAATTTTACATATATTTTGGTAAAATTTATAAAAATTTCCAAATAGTGTAAGTTAATTGAAATAAAAAAATTTAAATGAGGACTAATTACCATACACTATGTCACAAATAGGTATAATTATTCCAATGGAGCTATATATTTTTTAACTGGAAAAGAGCTTTCAGATTGAATAGTGGGAATATGTTAAATGGTTGTCTTCCATTTTTCACCATCCAATTTTGAACTTGTGAAAAAATTATCGATCTCATTCTTGTCTAACAAGTTCTTGCAACCAAGGTATAAAATTGACAGACACCTACCCATTAGGAACTTTTTTATGACAATTTCCTTTTAGAAATTCCCTTCACATGACATTTTATTTTTATTTTTACATATGATTTAAATATCATGTATTATTCATTTGTTGTTAATTTTTTATTGTGAGTGCAGAAACATTTTTTGTTGATATATGTTTTGTATTTTGCTTTAGTATTTCTTTTAATTTTGACTTGACCATAAAATAAACTTCAACCAAGTAATATCACATTTGTATACATTTGATATTACTTTAAAAAGATCAAACATATTCAACTAGATTCATAATGCCAAACTAGCCAATATTTGGTGCAATTATATATGGTCACTATTTACGTAACTTCAAAGGTTTTACAAATTATGCTAAACCATTCTTGAAACATTTTCAAGTATCTTGGTCAAAACCATTAACTATAATGTATTTTTAAGAGGAAAAATCAACCTTAACTTTCAACTTGACAAGTTGGACTTAAGTAGGACCTTATAAATAAAAATATGAGTATGTGGTCAAGCATACAAAATGGATTTGTGATAGGGTATAAAT
Source organism: Pinus tabuliformis (assembly GCA_031772625.1). Taxonomy (NCBI): domain Eukaryota; kingdom Viridiplantae; phylum Streptophyta; class Pinopsida; order Pinales; family Pinaceae; genus Pinus; species Pinus tabuliformis. The sequence continues at coordinate 407,023,415 of CM062811.1, read as the reverse complement.
AAATGAAATGGATATGAGAGTTTTACTAAAATATAAAGTTGGGATCCATCCCAGAACTATCACATTTCATCAAAGCTACCAATTTTCCTTGTGGGTTTGAGATTGAGTATTGTGTTATATAACCATGCATCTATGGTCTGTTTGTCATAGAAAATGGTATAGTTTCGTTGGCATAATTATGAATATAGGTAAGTTCTGATTTCAAATATGTGAACTCCGGGAACCCACGAAGCTCAATCCAAATCATCATGCGAGTTCCACATGATATAAAAAAATTGTTCCCTTTCCACCTATAAATTTTCCAGAATGCTCCCAAGATCCAAGTACATTTACAATCCATTTTTCACTACTTTTGATTTGATTTTGACTAGCTTATTATTTTCCTTCGCGAAACATTTTTCCCTTCTTCCCAACTTGGGTCCAACCTGTGCTTTCTGCTAAATCTGATGGGTCGACCACTCTTCAGTGAGTGAGCATTGTTGTCTTTAAGTTCTTCCTCACCTGCCTCATATGCCCATGATATTTCTTTTCCATCTTTATTCCTTGAGGATTCAGAAGGGGATCCAAATTTCACAAGAGTTTTCTATCTATGGGATTTCGTTGTCACTAAATCTAGAGGGTCTTCATTGAAATGCACTTCTTCTTAATTTATTTTTGTTTCCCTTAGTGATTTTTATTTGAAAATAACTTCTTCCAAGTTTTTCTTTTTCTTCTTTCTTTTCCTGAGTCTCTTCTTCTTTTATATCGTATAATGTTCACTCTGAGCTCATTCCCACCATTTTATCGTCTAGTTATTTTTCTGGACTCTATTATTTTGCAAATACTCGGGGTATTTTTTTATTACATGCCCTATTTCATAACACACTTGACATCGAAATGAAACATTTTTCATAATTAAGCTTTTAAACATATACATCTTGGCAGGAAAACCATTATTAAAATCCATCTCCACACATACTCAAGCATAAGTGGTCTTAGAGAAATTTTCAATTTATGAGCTGCGACAATAAAAATTCCTAATTACATTTCCAATAAAAGTTAATGATGGGAGATTCCAATGATGCAGGGGGAGGATCAGGAGCTTGACCCAAACTAGAGTCGTGGAGATTGACATCATAATTAGATCAAAGGTAAGAGACCAGGGCTCCAAATTCTCAAATAATATTCGTATTCTCAATATTATAAAAGATGACAAAAAAAAAAAACCAACGTAGAGGGTAAATATTCAGTTCATCAGTTAAGATAGGTTTCCTTAAAAAAAATCCACTTGTGGAGATCAATCAAATGTGGCGAAAACCCATTAAATATGCAGAACAAACCTTGATCTAAAAAAACACACACACAACTAAGGGTTTCCTCTTCGAAAGGAACATTAAAGGAAAGAGCTTCTTGAACTACTAGAAGAACAAATTCAAATTTCAACAAGGCACTATACGAAACTGTGGCTTCAACTTTTCCTATGAGGAATAATTTTCCGAACGAACTACCATTCCTTCAAGAGAGTTATTCCCTCACTGAATCACAAGAGTTCATCATTGATTAGTGAGTTTTGGAAACCACACAACGAGGATGTACAAAAAAAATCGCACAAGAAAAATAGGCAACTAGCTAGAGAAAAACACTAGCCATTGCAAAATGTTGCATCATCCACTCCATCATAGGAACCTCGTGCTTCTTACTCCAACTTTATATAATAATTATTTATAGGCCTAGGTCTGCATTCTCTTTTATATGGTCACTTTAGATCTGCATTCTCTTGTAGATGATCAATAAAAGGACGATGATAATATTCATAATTCTCCAGACCATTGTGTTCAGTTATCTGCCAAGTCCCATGTGCCTGTTGTGCACCTTCTTTGGAAAGATGATCATAAAGTGTGTTCCTTTCCTGTAATTCCTTTGATAAGAAATATTATAAAATTGTGCCTTTAACATCATAATTTCATCCAATAAATTATTGAGTGTGTGAGTGTGACAAATATAAATCTTGTTGAACCAATAAATAACCACTTTGGACTCACTGAAAACCTTTAGCTATTGAAAATCTTTTTCTAATGCAAAGAGAAGAAGTAACTTAAGGCTAAAAAGCTTTTCAAACATCTTTGTGCCCAAACCTAATCAGGACATCGATTTGAAGAAGTGAGAGTTGCTAAAGTAAATTATTGCACCACCACCACACCTGTCATTTTGATAAAATCCATCAAAGTAAACCCATGGATTAGACTGATCAATGGATTCTGTGGAAATAATACAGGCACTGGAGCATTTTTCCTCTATGGGAAGGATATCATAAATCACGAACACCTGAACCCCTATCCTCTCTAGAAGGAAATTGATTTCCTGGAAATTTTTCTGATTTCTCCCAATCTATATGCCCCACCAAATGAGCACATGAATGTTCCATAGTTTTTTAGGGTTGGCCTCATTCCACCAATTCTTCAACACTTCATTAAAATTTTAACCGTTCCACCTAATACGAATATTTATAGTATGATAAATCCTATTTTAGATTTGTGTGGAAGGAAACAAGATAAATAGGTGATCAACCGATTCCTCATGTTTGTTACATAATACACACCATGAAGGACCCTAAAATGATCTCCTTTTAAGATTATCTCCCATAATAATTTTATTTGAGAGTAAGCACCATTCAATTTCCATATGAGCTTCCACCACCATAATAGATCCTCTAGCTCCTTTGACACAAAGCATATAAGTAACCATAATTTAGAGTATAAATCCCCATTTTCGAGTGAATCCATAGTAATTCATCCTCCCTATCCTAAATTCTGACATGTGAATTTGATAAGGCATTTGTGTATTCATTCCAATCCTGATGCTAATGTGTTGGTAAGTTTAAATTTTGAGTTGATAACCAACATTGACCCCAAATGGAAGAATTTTCTGAATCTACCACTTGATTAAGAGTTTTATTACCAATCTCTTCCAGAAATTTCACTAAATCAAGAGGAAGACTATGCATGTCACCACACCTAGACCACAGGTTGATCTCTATGCATAGACACTTACTTGAACCAATTCTCCATGCAAGACTAGACCCAATGATATTAAAAGAGTCTAAAACAACTTTCCAAATTTTCGATATAGTTGCTCTTCCCTTGGTTTTCAAAGAGATCCATATTATGCAGAGAGCGGGAAAATATATTTCATTGTTACCATCATTATCCAAATAATGTCAATAGTAGTTAATTGCCATCCAACTTTGGCTACAAGGGATTGCAAAAAACAAGATAAATTTTCAATGCCCCATCCTCCCCATTTTTTGGCTAGAGTGATATGATCTCATCTAACCCATGAAAAATTTCTTCCTTCTTTCGATCCCCACCATAAGTAACCATAATTTTTTTTTGGATAAGATTCAAAATACCCTTAGGAATCCATGATAAAGACATCCAAAAAAAATAGATGGCTTCATAAACAGATTTTATAAGCACTAAACTTCATGCACCAGATAATGACCTGTGAATCCAAACTTTATTTTTTTTTTAATTTTTACTAGTAACCACATCCAGTCAGCTTTTCTATAATCATTTAGGTTCAGATGAAAACCCAGATACTTAAGCGCATCATCAAAATTTATTGATTGGAAGGGGAGTTGGCCAAGACCATAAGTCATCTCATCCTTGGAACACCCTGTCGCAGATATAATGGATTTGTGATGATTAGTCTCCATGCTTGTGGCCTTGCAAAATAAACTAAGCACCTGTTTAAACGAAACAATATCCCTATGAGAACCATCAATAAAAAGGAGGACCTCATCTACAATTAGTAGAAGAGTCAGAAAAATATCGCCTACCATTGCAACACCCTTCAAATTGCCCCTTCTGTTAGCCTCACTAACCAGTGTACTAAGTGATGACCACCAGTGTTCTTAAGAAATGTCTATGAAGTTCAGCTTGCCATGTGTGTCTTGGCCATGGTGCTAACTTATATAATAGTGATGGAAGGTTTCTTTGCTCCCTTGGTCTCTTGGGAAATGACATGTATCTTGGACAATGCATTCTCCTTCATTTCCAATTCTTGGTATAGCTAAGCCATAATCTAAGTAAGTCTCACCTCTTTCCCATTATACAATTGAATAATTTTGTCTCTTAGTTGCATGTTGGCTCAGTGAGTCCCAACCCAAGTTCAGAGTTAGTTGCGCCAAACAAAACCCTACACTACTAGTCCTTTCGGCATCAACCCGCATAGCGCAAACTGAAGTCTCACTCGAAGCAGTATGGGGGGATGCTGGAACCAAGTTTTTGCATCCAGAGATCATTGTGATGTCTTTTTATGTCCTAGATATGCCTTCGCGCAGATCTTTAAGCCCTTAGGGCTTAGCGTTGTAATTTCCTTCAAATGGCCCCTAGACCTTTGCAAAGGTCTACGATCGGCTTCTGTAGACCTTTAACTGATAGGTTATCTACTTACGCGCATCATATACTAGCCTCAGATAAAAATCCACACATATTTGCTTAATTTCTTAATAAACTTAATAGAAAGTATGATAACCTTCGCGTAAATACTTAACATGCATTGCATTCAATTAAAGAGATTCATCCAATAGATTCATGCATCAATATATTATTAATTCATAAAGACATTCTTTCATAACAACATATATCGCAAACATGAACAAGAGAGGTAAATAGATAAAACACATGAATTTCTTCAACAATCTTCTTTATTGATCTTCAGTATCAGGTTACAGACTCAAAAACTTCCCTATGCACTCAGCTGCAAGGGTCTACGCACTCAGCTGCAGACACTACTCTAGGGCTCTATGCACTCAGTTTCATAGCATTTTCCTCCTCTAAGACTTACTTCTTTGCGCTATCTCTCTAAGACTCCATTCGTCATACCCATAGACAAAGACATAGATCTGCCTTAGACTCTCTAAGACACACCTATTTATACAATCCCATGGTCCACGAACCATGGGTAGATCTCAAAATCGACTCAACTTTACATAAACGAGGGTAAAAACCCTTTTTGACTCCTAACTAACTATGCGCTCTGCATCCACAATTCGTGGAGATTTTACATCTTTTTATGGAACTTTACATCAAAACTTGGGTTTTTACCCCAAAAATAACCCAAGGAACCCCATCCCAACATTTCATAAGATGGACTCTACTCTTGTCCCAATCCACTAGAATAGGGGTGAGGGAGAATTGTTATCCAAAAAAATGATTCTATAGTAATAGAAAAAAATTGCATAGGTCTCACTTCTTTTATAGCTCTGCTAACTTTTGTTCAAACATATGCACCTTCTCCTTCAAGTGCCAACTCTCCTCTTTAATCTCTGCATTGATGGCCATTGTATATTCCTATCCCTCTCTCTTCCACATTGACTTTGCTTTCTCCTTGAGTACTAATAGCTTTGTAAAGGTCAAATATTCAAATACTTTGATTGGTATGACTTGTGAATATGGAACTTATGGCCCTCACACCTCACCAACTTGAATCTTCTACAAAAAATAAATTTTGTGCCTATTTTAGGAATTATGTAGAAATCTGTCTTGATAATGGATTCCAAGGCTCCTATTCTCTTTGCATGAATGACATGGCATAGCATATATAGAAACTTGTAGTCTAGTTTTTCTTCGAGTTCTTAGTTTTGTGACTACAGTATTAATATGGAATCTGAACCAAATCAACATTGATGCTTGATGTACAAACCAATAGACAAATTCTATCATCAATGAAAATAAATAGTGCAACTCATCAAAATTCAGTTGGATTTTTTTAAATTTTATCTACTAACTAAGATTAGTTTCTTCTAACATTTATTCTTTGATTTGGTTCCAATTATTTGTTCATTCCTAATACCTCAAGGTTGAGTTCATCAACTAAATAACTCTCAATAAATTCACCACAAGCATAGTAATACTACCATCCATATAAATTCAACTAACATGATACTACTATGATTTTTGTTCCCACAACACTATGGTTATCATTAACTAAATGATAAACAATAATGATTAACATAGCTCCATACAATACTTCTAATGTAATGGTTAAAACATGGTTCAATCTAACACTTCTAATGTCAATGATCTAATGAATGAACCACCATGTCTATTTTGAAATTAGACAACAAAATTCGAATTAAGTTCTCTTCCAATTGAAACTCAAAACTATATTTAATTTAAGTACATAAAGACAGTGAAAATAATTCCCATTACCACTCTATCAAAAACATAAAGATAACTAGGTATTTATTTAGAAGTGGAAAAAAGTCTCAAAACAAAATTTTGAAAGTATAAAATAATCATAAAATCAATGTTTACCTTAAATAATATGTGTAGTTTGATGTTTAAAAATACATGTTTTAATTGGCTTAATGTTACTAATAGATATTTTAGGTTTTTTTTTGGTGGAAATCAAATGATACAATTTTAGATGAGATTTTAATTTCTTGTTGTTTAAAATAAGTTTCCAAATACATAAATAATTCAAACCCATCGAAAAATCTTTAAATCATTCTTATTATACAAATTAAAAATCTCAAATTACTATCCGTCTCAGGTAGCTCAAGTGGCGATGTTTATGGAATGAAGTCTCATTGAACCTGAGATCTTGAGTTCAAATCTTGTACTACCCTCCCCATTGCTAGGTAAATAATGGACATGTAAAATCGAAAATAAGAGTCCTACAAAGCTTAACAAAAAAATAAAATCTCAAATTACAAAATCTCTATTAAATTTTATACATGTTACCATACTCAAATTACTATTCTAAAAAATCTCAATGTTCATACCAAACATGTAGAAAAATACCAAACTACTTAAAAAAAAAAAAATAATAAATTAAAATATACCGTGACAAGCTGCAACCATTTGTATGTCTTTGATTTAAATATATAACTATATGCAACTAATACTATGATAAAAAAACACAATCATAGATTAAAATATACTGTGGCAATCTGCTATCATTTGTATGTCTTGGATTTAAATATATAAATAAAGCAGAAGAAAGCGATTCAAAATATTTAGCTAACATAAACATAAGTTTGAAGGACACATAACTGTGCAAATTGTAGATGCAAAAACATCAAAGAGTGCTTGAATCACCCTTCTTAACACATATGAACTCTAGATACCATTGAATTTCTATTGTTCCATGCTTGCAATTAATAAATTTATAATATGATAAATAAGCATAAGAATTCCTAGTAATGAATTACGTGTGTTTATAGTTTGTATCTAGAGGTTTATAGTTAATTGTAGCTCAAGGCATTAAGTTCTAACTATCAAGTAGAAACATTTCACATAGCTAACTTATATCATGAATAGATGGTTATTAGATTTCACCATTTTATCTAATTCATGCATTGAATATTAATATATATTTGTAGGATTTGAATTACATACTTACATATAACTCAACATATTAAAAAAGAAAAGAAAAAAAAAGATACAAAGTTAGTCTGAAGTGTGATATGTCACTATGTAAAAAGGAGTTTTCAATATACAAGAGAAAATGAAAAATGAGAATAAAAATAGAAAATAAGGAAAATGAAAAATCACCACATACACATATAATTGGAACTATTAAGTTGATACTAACATAGTAATGGTAATTAGAAAAACACAATGACAATTACAAAAATGTAATTCAACTTTAGCCATTATAAAAAAACAAATTCAAATCTACTTATAAATTTATTTAATACCGAATCACCAACATAAAAATAAGATTTCAAAATCAGTCATATGTAAAATAAATAAATAAATAAATTTAATTATAATAAAAAATAAAGAAAAAAAATAAATAATAAAAGATTAATGGGTAGCTTGCTACTATAGTACTTGGCCTTCGACAATATCCATTAATGAAAGATAAAGGAGGTGTAAACCCCTCACCCACATAAACCATTTAGCTTTATTAAGTTGAAAATAATTAATATTATTTTGTATTAATGGAGAAATGGTTACATAGTTGTAACGTATCTCCTTAGTTTAGGATTTGTTCCTAGAGTTTAGGAGTGTGGTTGCAACTTCCTGATTTCCAGAGTTGTATTTAATGATGTAATCTTTTCATTGATGGAAATAGAGTGTACGAGAGTGATCTCTCTGTTTTGTGAGTGTAGTCTCTAGTTGCAGGCCACACCTATGAGCTACATCTCCTTCTTTTCAATTTTGTTCACATTTTATCTTGGTATCAGAGCTCAGATTGGGTGAGCCTGATCTTTTATCACCTTTGTGGCTGAAGTGCCTTTGTAGCTAGCTTGCCTATGTGGTAGAATTTCCTGTGTGGCTTGAAGTGCCTCTGTGGCCGCGTGTACATAAGAGCTCTATGCTCAATTGAGTAGGTGGACTGCAGAACACCTGGCTCGGACTCGGAATTTTTTTTTCCTAAGTAGAAGGGGGTTGGCGCGGGTTTCTGGCTCGGGAGCGTGACATAATTCTAGATTGGCGCGTCTGTTTGGTTATTAAGCGCGCCACTGCGCCAGAATACTGGATTGGCGCGGAATTTAAGGGGGGAATCGCGCCAGACATTTTAACTCACACCGATTTTATCTTGGTGCGGGATTTTCACTCGGGAGAGTGCCAACTCACCTTCAAGGGGATCTGCGGGAAGCCTCATCTTCGTTTGGCAATTTGCGAGGGGTGCAGATCGACAAAGTTGCAGATCTATCCGGGAGAGGCAGATCGGATCAATTTTGATCAGATCAATTCTTCAGTTGTATTGAAAACGCCGAATTTGCTCATCAGAGCGGGATTGCCAGACACTGTAGATCGGTGGCAGAGGTGACAGATCGATCTAACAGGTATCGTTTTTTTTTTTATTGTTGGGTAGATTCATTTTGTAGACCTGATCAGAATGAGTAATACGATGGAATCTTACCTTCACGAGTCTGGTAAACTTGATGGATCTAACTTCATGAATTGGAAGTTTAAGATCCAGACCTTGCTTGAGGGTGCGAATACTTGGTCCATAGTTACAGGCGATGAGCAGAAGCCGAACACAGGGCCACAGGAGCAAGATTGGGAAAAACGAGAGAACAAGGCCAAAGTCTTGTTGAAGATGTCCGTGAAGGACAGTGTTATCCCCCACATCAGAGACTATAAAACGTCCGCAGAGATCTGGATGACCATCAAAAGCCTGTATCAGACCCAGAACACCAGTCGAATTATGGTGCTTAAAAGCAAGCTATTTTCAATGAGGATGGACGAAAGGGAGACTGCTACTGCATTTGTTGTGTGAATTAAAGATGTGAAAGATGGATTGGGGGCCATAGGAGAGACAGTGTCTGACTCTGATCTCATCTCAATCACACTGAGCGGGATGCGCAATGAATTTCAAATGTTTGTTACTGGATTGGCGGGAAGGGAGAAAGCGCCCACATTTGAAGATCTGACAGGGATCTTGCTGCAAGAGGAGGAGTGGCGGCAGAACCAGAACCCCCGAAATGATGATCTTGCACTGATGGCGAAACGACGATCATTCAAAGGAAAGAAGTCACAGCAGCAATCAAAGCAGAAAGGAGGAACATCACATAAGAATTCACATTCACATAAAGGTATGCTTGCAAATCATTTTGAAAAGAAATGTTATTATTGTGGAAAGAAGGGTCATATACAGAGTGAATGTTATAAGAAGCAGGCTGATGATGCAAAGAGGAAGCAGGCAAATGCAAAGCACAGAGGATACTTTGTTGAAGAAGAAGATAAAGATTTCAGTCATGAATTTCGACTGTTCACAGTCGACTGTGCTCTTTCAGCATCTAATGAGGACGATATTTGGTATGTCGATTCCAAAGTATCCTCTCACATGACAGGTAAAAAGGAATTTTTTGATAGTCTTAAAGAAAGCATAATGGATCAAAAATCTACCTAGGAGATGATAGTGGATACGATATTAAAGGTTATGGGGTGATTTCAGTCAAGTTACCAAATGGAAAAATTAGTCATCTTAAAAATGTTTTATATGTACCTGGAATTAAGAAAACTCTGATATCTGTGTGCATGATGGCCGATTTAGATATGCAAGTCGAGTTCTTCAAGACTCATTGTGTGATAAAGGATTGCAGGAATGAAATAGTTGCAACAGGCATGCGAGTTGGAAGCCTATACAGACTGGATGCAAAAAGTATACCAAATCAAGCCATGATTGCAGGATCATCGACAGCCGATCAACTCTAGCATCAGAGGTTCGGTCACTTGAATTTGCAGGACCTCATGTTATTGCAGAAGAAAGGTATGGTTGAGGGGCTCCCTATCTTTTGTAATATTCAGTTAAATTGTGATGGTTGTGCCTTAGGAAAAATGCATAGAGAACAGTTTCCTGTGCATGATAGGAGGAAGGAAACAGATATTTTAGAACTAGTGCACATTGATGTATGCAGACCTATGCAGACAAGGTCGCTAGGAGGAGCATATTATTTTCTGTTATTTACTGATGACTGCACTAGATATTCATGGGTTTATTTTTTGAACAAGAAAAGTCAGACTTTCCAGTGCTTTATAGAATTTAAAACCTTGGTGGAAAAACATTTTGGTAAGAGTATAGAAATTCTCCGATCTGATCATGGGGGAGAATACAAGCTAAGGGAATTCATGAAATTCTGCAAATCTCACGGGATTGTTCAACAGTATACAGTGCCACAGACACCACAACAGAATGGAGTTGTAGAGTACAAAAACAGAACCTTGGTGGAGTGCGCAAGGAGCATGTTACAAGGTAAGGGTCTGTCTAATAGTTTTTGGGTAGAGGCTATTAACACTGCTGTATATTTGAAGAATAGAAGTCCTACCAGGTATCTTGGCTTCAAAACCCCTTTTGAAGCTCTATATTGATTTAAACTAGCAGTAAACCATCTAAGAGTATTTGGGTCAAAAGCATTTGCCCATATACCCAAAGCTGATAGGAATAAATTAGACCCTAAAGCAGTTAGATGCATCTTTGTTGGTTATGGAACAGAATTTAAAGCATATAAATTATTTAATCCTGAGTCTTGTAAGACATTTGCAAGCAGGGATGTAGTGTTTCATGAACAGGTACAGGAAGGGAAAGATGACGTTGGTGATGATTGGCACATTCCATTGTTGTTGGAGGAAAGCAACGAGGATGAAAGAGAGCAGGAGCAGAAAGAAGAGAAAAAAGAAGAACAGCAAGAAGGTGATAATGCAAGCCCAGTTATAGCATAAGAAAACAAATTTGAGGTAAGTCCCCTACCAAGGCGATCAGGTAGTGTTATGCTCTTAACCTGCAAAATGATACCCAAATACAGAATATGCGAAGAAAAGATACCCAGAACACAGAATAGCAATGATTTTATTATTCAGAGAGTAATGTTCACTTGCCTCTTCGAGGGGGCAACCTCCAATAGAGCAGAGCTCGATTACAAAATAAGACACGATGCTCCTCGCAGGGAGTCTCTATCCTTTATATATGACTCATACATGCAATACCACGGGCCAATACCGTGGGTTTAATTAATACCATCTATCTAATACTACGGCCCATTTGCAACTAACTGTGGTCCTGTCATTAATTGCAGATTAACCACTTACAATTATTAATGTGGGCTTTATTGACTCTTGACTATGACGTGATCCCATTACATAAATAAGGGGGTTAGGGTGGGACCCTAACATGCCCTCCCCCTTAAGACTAGCCTTGTCCTCAAGCCTGAAGCTGCGGAAACTGCTGAAGAATAGTGGCTGGTTCCCAAGTTGCATCTTCCGGAGAGGTGTCTTTCCATTTGACGAGGACTTCCTTAATCATGCGGTCGCGCAGTTGCTTGTCTCGTGTGTCTAGGACCTGTTTGGGTTGAAGCCAGATGGACCCTTCTTCGTCTAATTCAGGTAGACTGGTCTGAATTCTACAATTGTTCCCAATCACTTTCTTGAGGCATGAGACATGGAAAACTAGATGGATTTTTGCAATAGGTGTTAAGGCCAACTTGTAAGCCACTTCTCCAATGCGCTGAAGTACTTGATATGGTCCGTAAAATTTGGGAGATAGTTTCTGACACCCCTTGTCTTTGAGTGATGTTTGCTTATATGGTTGTAGCCGTAAAAAGACCTGATCCCCTTCTTGAAATTGGCGCTCTGAGCGATGCTGATCTACCTATTGCTTCATGCGGTTCTGAGCTTGATGAAGATTCTCTCGAAGATGGGCGAGCATGGTTGCGCGGTGTTGTAGGAGTTGATCCACTACTTGTACTTTTGAGCACCCCTTGAGATACGAAGTAGGTGAAGGCGGGAGTTGACCATATACTGCTTCGTAGGGAGTCATTTTGGTGGTGGCATGATAGTTGGTGTTATACCACCATTCAGCCAGAGGTAACCACTGTACCCAAAGGTGTTTCTTTTCTGAAGTGAAACACCTAAGGTAGGTTTCTAGACATTTGTTAACAGCTTCGGTTTGACCATCTGTTTGCGGATGATAGGAAGTACTGAGTTTTAGTTGAGTGCCTTGTATCCTGAAGAGTTCCTGCCAAAAATTACTAGTGAAGATCGGGTCGCGGTCGGACACAATAGAAATGGGCATGCCATGCAATTTGAAGATCTGATCCATGAAAGATTGAGCGACCAAAGTTGGTGTAAACGGGTGTGGTAGGGCATAGAAATGAGCATACTTCGACAGTCGGTCCACAACCACCATGATGACTGACTTGTTCCCTGACTTTGGAAGACCTGTAATGAAATCCATAGAAACCTCCGTTCAAATTGATGCTGGAATGGGAAATGGTTGTAATGTGCCTGGTGTGTTGACGGTTTCCCCTTTGTGGCGTTGACAGACATCGCATTCTGCTACGAAAGTAAGGATGTCCTTTTTCATGCCTGTCCAAAAAAATGATCGATTGAGCGCCGAGGACAATGTCGCAACCCCCCATGTGTATGGCAAACATGTGGGTTTTCAACTGATAATCCCCCATTTGAAGTTTGACATTTTCACAGCGGCCTTCACATTTCATTGTGCCTCCATCCGCAATTTGAACTTGGAAGTTAGAAACTGCTCGTACAAAACAATGCACTGCTTCTACGACTTTTTGATGGATGAAATTATGTGTACTTCCACTATCAATCAAGACTACTACTGGGCGATGTTTAATAAAACCTCTGATTTTGAGAGTTTGAGGGGAAGAAATCCCTGCCAAAGCATGCAACGAAATAACTGGTTCGTCGGAGACATTGTCCTTTTGGTTGTCTTCTTCTAGCGGCTCTTGTTCCTCAAGTGGTGGATCTTCCTCTATTGAGCTGTAGTCAATGGCATCAATTTGAAAAAAATTGGGCTCCTTGCATTTATGACCTGGGGAGTATTTTTCATCACAGTAGTAACATAGTCCTTGCTTTCTTCTGTCGGCCATTTCTGCAGGGGACACCTTTTGGACCTTAAGTGTTTGAGTCGTGTTGTGAGCCTGTGGGGGGCAACCTTTAGCGGAGAAATTTGGGCGACTGTATTGGGATGCTAATGCACGTTCCACGTTACGAGCTACCTGTTATAGACATTTTTTTGCCCTACAACCCCAAGCATGAAATGTCCATAAACCAAGGGCTCCTAAGTCCCTAAAAGTGTTGTTCTAACCCCTAAAGGAACAAGGTCAACACATTACAGCTTCTCCCAAAAGTTCTCCATGAGAAACTACTCAGAATTGGTCAAAACAGGATCATTGCAGCTGCTCCACTAGCTAAGTGCGTTGCATCTCACCTAAATACACTGTGAGGGTGCGTTGCATTTCAAAAGTCCCTTCTGTGGGGTGCGATGGGCAAAAAATGACAAATGGCAGTGTCATTCCGCGAGGTGGAGAGGCAATGGAAGCTTCCAGAATCTTCTCCTGTGACACTTGCTTCACTGAATTTGACCAAGGATGAGTAAGAGGCCCTCAGTCTCCAAGTGGAAGCAAGAACTGTCAGAGAGAAGACACTAATCAAATCACAAGCTGATTCATCCCCCTTACAGATATCTATATATGGATCCCTCATCCCAAAGATCCAGAGGCTGGAATTTTGCATATTGTAAGGAATTGTTGTTGGTTTCTAGAGACAAACATCAGATTGTTGGGTGATCTAAGCTTTGTTTGAGGTGAAGAGGGGCTTCTTTGCTGGGAGGTTGATGCTAGGTCGGAACAACTGGTTGTAACTCCTCCTGGATCTTTTCTTGTTTATCAATGAAAGCTATTTGAGTTTTCCTCCATGCTTTTGTATCATTGATGCTTGTTACATTTGTATGGTCAATTTACATCTGATCCTAGATTGTTTATGATTATAGATCCATGTCTTTGTATAGTGCTATGCTTCTGTGATCTTACAGGTACTTTGTGAAGCTGGGCGTGCAAGGGAGCAAGTAGTTGAGGACTATCAAAGAAGATAGGGATCAAATCGAAGGATTAGCGCAAGACAGAGGTTGGTCTTTCTGTTCCTCTCTACCTATAATTCATAAAGGAAAAACAAAAGTAGTTTTTCTCTGTTTGTTTCTAAGGCAGCTGTCACACCTTAGTGGGATAGAGTAGTTCTAAATAGACACTTTTCCCTGTAACAAAATGGCGACTCTGCTGGGGAACTAATTAGTTTGTTTGTTTATCATTCTTTGTTGTTTGTTTCATAAACTTACAAGTAGCATTCGAACTGCATTTTCCATAACAAATGCAAAGTAGATAACTGCTACTTCAATCCATCTACCGGATCTGTTTATGATTTAAACAACTGATTCACAAACTATCTGATTGCCCTTGTGATAGCTCTTAGATCCTCCTTAGATCTACCCCTGATTGTTGCATTACTGATTGCTTTTTACTCGGCCAAAACCCAAGAACTGAACTGGAAATTGTGACCCGGAACCCAAACAGAGTCTCGTTTCTGGCCCAGCATAGGTACTGTTCAGAGATTTTGAATTTCAACGCACTTCCCGAGTGGACAACCTGCGCTGCATTTCAGATTCTCTGTGTTACAGGTGCGCTGATCAGACTAGCTCTGTGTAGCTGTGGCTTCTGTGATTCATTCTTTCCAGTTCTATTCCTGAATCTTGCTGCCTGTGATCAGTATATGTCTGTTTGAAACCCCTTTTCCTTGCTGTTATTCCGCCTCCTTTGTACAAAAGAACTGTAGATGTTTTTGTGTGTTTGTTGAGTCATTTACAGTTCTCCTTTGCAAAAGTAGCATAGTCGTACTGTCATCCTTTGATTTGAATCTGTCGCAAGTGTCGATTTCGATCGTAGGAAAAAGTTTGATTGCTGTTGATGGTCGATTATCCTGTTACTATTGCTTTTGGTCTGAATTTGTAATTTTCTAGTGTCAAGAACAAGTATTCAGTTCAAAATCGTAAGGTGTTGTAATCATCTCCATTTTTGATTTTGAAAAGAAGCTTGTTGATATTTGTCGCTTGAAAAGAAATTCAGATTTGTGCATCAACTTTATTTTTAGCATCCATATACTAAGAAAGTCGAAAACAAATACATGCATGTGCATTTTCATATAGACAATCTGATTGGCTTGATTTAGGAAAGTGCATTTAGAGTGTGCTCTTTGCTCTTTGTGAAAAGATTCTATCTTTATTTTCCCTAGTAGCTAGGATTTTCATTGCATAAAAGAGATAAAAAGTTTGTTTATCATCTTAGATTGCATTTTAGGAATTACATCTACATCTCGTGGTGAACCCGAAAGGCAAAATTCATAAACAAGATCAACTTAAAATAAATTCAATGAATCCAACACCGCTTTGGAACTTAACGCACAACATTTAGAAGTCTAGGCTAGAGACGTATTCCGGCGTCGTAAAGCCTGGTAACTGTTGTTCTCACTGATGGTTGGGTGATTCCTCCACTTTGAGACGATAAGTGCCAGTATGGACTTGTGCTCCCACATACCGTCGAGTATATTTTGGGAGACCCCGGTAGGCTTAATCCTTTATCCATAGGAAGCCGTGTCTGCCGCCCTATCGATCGCAATGCACTGAACACAACATTCAGGAAGATTGACTGCCGTACCGTAAAAAGTATTCTGCAGTTTTGCGATTGGTTTGGTACTCCCTCTACCTAGACTTCTAGAGCAGTCCCTTTCGTTCCTTTTCAGACTCCTTAACGGAAAAGGTCCATCTGAGCACTTGTCACTTCAGGCTCATTAAAAATCGAAGGAGACTAGAGTCATCTTTTGTTTTTTCTCGACTCTTAAAAACTGAAAAAACAAGTTGTGTCAAAGCGTCTAAAATTTATTTTAAACGGAATATTCATTACCCTTTCCTACATTGATCTTGGGTTGAGAAAATGGAATCCACCAACCAAGGGATTCTCCTTGGAGGAAATCCTAGTCCCTTCTCCTCTTGGGAAGATGTTGGTGCACCCCATATGGCCACATTTTCGCTTCCAGGACTGACAATTGGTTTACCTGTATGGCTCTTCTCAACCTCTGTCGTTCAGAACACTGCAATTCCTGAACAATTGAATCAGCAATTAGATGAGTCCAGAGTTACCCACCAACCTTCTACTTCCTCTAATTCTTCCTCTCCTCCTTCCTCTTCGCTTGATGGGGCTGGTAAAGCCAAAAGTCAAGTACCTAAGGAGAAGAAGGAAAAGAAGAAGAAAGAGAAGAAGAAGAAGGAGCCAAAAGCGAATGGGGGCAAACGAGTGTCGTCTAACGAAAATCCACACACTGCACTGACCAGGCCTAAATCGCCATGTGTCATTTGCAAAGGAGACCACTATCACAGAGATTGTCCTTGCATCCCTCGGATCTTAAGGGACTGGTCTCCTCGTTTGCACAACCCAGTGTCGTCAACCTTTGATGATCATGTTGAAAACACACCGTCAACTAGTGAAAGTGAAGCCCCAGGACAAAAAGGAAAATATAGATTTCCTTGTAAACTGTATGAAGGTGATCATGTCGTCCACCATTGTCCCTTCTTAGACGAAGCTAAAAGAGTTTTGGACGATCGTCCGGTTTCACCGTTACGACTTCCTCCTAGATATAAAAAACTCTTGCCGAGTCCGTCACTAGTTGAAAATCCGGCTGGCCCGCTCAGGTGGTCGGCCGAAGCATCTATCATTGAAGATAAACCATCTGAACCCATACCAGACGAAAGTCAAAAGGTCGAGGCGGCAGTTGACCTGGTCTTGCCTTCAGAGGTTCCATCTTCAGATGATACAGTCACTGAAGAGAACAAGGATGACACCGTCCAAATTCTTTTCATAAGCACAGACTCCAACGAACATGGGGGCAATTTACCTGTTCCTTTACCGCAGGAAGGAAGTTCGTCAGAGTCGTACCCGGCCGTCTATTCGATCCCACCTCCAAGCAACCTAGTTGTCTCCTTCGACTGGAATCAACTAGGCAGACCCCGTTTACCAGCTAGTGTACCATTCCGAATCATTGTTCAAATATATAGAATGGTTATGGCTGGTACCATCATAGATGAGGGGGCTTCTGTGAGTATCCTTTCCTCAACTGCTTGGAAAGCGCTTGGTTCGCCATCGCTTTTGCCTGAGATGAGAAATCTAACAGGCTTTGATAAAGGAACCAGTCGACCGTTAGGGATCCTTCCCGATGTGCCCATAACATTGAGAGGGAAAACCGTTCACATGAACGTAATGGTAGTTCAAGGACCCCTGGATTACAATCTACTCCTTGGACGAGACTATATTTATTGCATGGGAGCAATTGTCTCCTCACTCTTTAGAGTAATGTGTTTTCCGCACAAAGGAAGAGTGGTCAAGCTCGTGGACCAGCTTTCATTTCCCGGATCATACAGAGCAAATAGTCATATACCATCCCTGAATGGTCTTTTCATGCAAGAAATGTCTCAATCTCCAGTCCGTCCTCCCGATGAGCGCGAGTGATTCGGGGGACATGACTGAAACCCAGGGGGCATGCACCCTGGTCTGCTTCAGCAGGAAAAGTTTGGGTATAGGGTAGGTTTCCGCAAGAGAATATGACCTCCGTACTCCCGTCCGTGATTGGAAGGGGGAGTTGGACTGGAACAAGATTCTCTTGTCAAAGTTATGTGAGTTGGCGGGCACCGCCGCTCACCTTTGTTTATCTCAGTAGACATCGCCAGAGAAGTGTTTTGTTTGCGCTGTGAATAGAACAATCTTTGGGTAACCTGTAAGAGGTAGGCCTCTCTCGGTAAAACAAATGTTTTAACGGACTAAAGAAGGGGTAACCTTGAAACTCTGTTTTATACCTAGGGGCATGCGAACCTTTTGGAGTGCAAGAAAAGAGAGACTATTTATTTTTTAAATTTTTAGGACCTCTAACCCTTTAAACTCGTAGGATTGGTCGTCTCCTAACTTGCATAAAGAAAGGATGTGGGGCAAAACTCTAAAAGTTGTCGTTTCATATGAGACATTCTTATCACACGACTGGATTAATCGAGCTGTTTTAGCACATAGTTCAAGCTCGTTAAAAAATAAACATAAGACATGAGCAAATGTTTCCCCCCGTCTAAGCTCGTTAAAAAATGAACTATTCCCCGGTAAATAACCATCGTGAATGTAGTACTTCAGTCGTTAAAGCCTTGGTCGTGTTTGCACTGTCACCTCCACTTTTTCATTGGCCGATCATTCACCTCCATTTGATTGTTTACCCATTTTGAGGAACAGCTGCGAAGAGTGATTTCACTAGCCATCCTTGTGACACTGCCGTGATTGGAAAATTCCAAACCTTACCTGGAATCAGCTGCTACCCGTTTTATCACTCGTTCCTCAAAAGACGAGTCTCCTTTAAGCTCTTTTCAACTGACTCGTGAAATATGAAAAGATTGCCGAGCCATTGGCCTCTCCAGCTCGTTAAAGGGACAGGAAGTGCTATCCCTCCTCTAGATTTTAATCATTTTGGACCTGAGGGATTATTACACAAAAAGATCGAGCGCTTATTTTGTTCGGCTCGTTAAAAGTATCGAAAATTCATCCCTTCTGTATTGTTTTATACTTTTTCGGACTTAAGGGATTAGATGACGAAAAAGGAATTTTGGAGTTACCTTTACGTTCCTTTTCAGACTCTCTAAAATTGAGAAGGACCAAGTTATCTTTGTTGTTAAACTCGTTAAAAAGATTAATAGCGACAAACTTGTCTATAGACGAGAACGAGTTTCACTATCGCTAGGCTCGTTAAAACATAGCAATGGGTTTGCCCGAAGGGCAAATTATAGAACAAGCATATGTTATCCTCCTCAAGCTTGACAAAAATAAAGAGGTACTGGTCAGCAATGACTGGGGGAAATTGGGAAGAAAACTTGAAGAAACTTGTTGGTAGCAAGTCGCTCTTGAACATGACACTTCCACTCCGTGTCCGAGTCGGGTTGGGTTGTTTCATTCACTGGTCACATCACCATGGTCACGCCATACCATCCACATTTGGGGTTAATGCTATCAATCCATCACATTAGTGTCGCCGATATGTTCAAGAGAAGTCATTCAGTGAATTCACCTGTGTCTGAGCCACTACCATACATTATACTCCATTCTTTCATGACCGCCGCCCTGAACCTTATATCACCAGATCGTTTTCACCTCCATTAAAACCATTTGCTCCGTTCCGTGTCATTGATATGGGATTCATTAAGGCCCTCCTGTGATGGATCACTTCTTGTCGACATCAGCTCATTATCCAAGAAGTTGATCTAGGAACACCCCATTCAGTACTTTGAAGCTTGCATGCCTCAATGGCAAGTTTCTCACTTCTGGCGACAGGTTTACATCAATGGCCTTCGACCGAAAGATTTTGCGTGGTGTTCGACGCCAAGTCCTTTATTCACACCACGTGAATTGTACTGCAGTACCTTGAGGGTCATTATCATTATCGGTGATTCCTCTCGCGCTTGTTAACAGTTTACATCATTGACTGGTAATCAAGTGATGTCTTTCCATGTTCGACTTCAGAACATTTCTCACATGGATCGACTTGTACTTCGAGTGAAGATCGGACGAGATTGAAGACCCCGGATCTAGTTTCATCCATCCGGGCTGCGATATATATTCAGGGAAATAAAGACATTAAATGTACATCATTGCCGCACAGATAATCATCCACTCAAAAGGATGATGGCTCTATCAGAATCATCAGTCTACACTTAGACGATTGTCTGTCCTATGTACATGAAAATGAATTTATAAAGCTGAGCATGGGAATGCCCGCCTCAGCTAGATCATGAAAATATTATGAAGATAATGTATTGTATTGTATCTTATTACAGGTCTCCTCCCAGCATTGAAAGAACTTCGGATCCTCATAATAAAGCATTTCACCCGACACCAAAAGGTTAACGGCTTCATACTTTAGGGGGCAACTGTTATAGACATTTTTGTGCCCTACAACCCCAAGCATGAAAGGTCCATAAACCAAGGGCTCCTAAGTCCCTAAAAGTGTTGTTCTAACCCCTAAAGGAACAAGGTCAACAGATTACAGCTTCTCCCAGAAGTTCTCCATGAGAAACTACTCAGAATTGGTCAAAAGAGGATCATTGCAGCTGCTCCACTGGCTAAGTGCGTTGCATCTCACCTAAATACACTGTGAGGGTGCGTTGCATTTCAAAAGTCCCTTCTGTGGGGTATGATGGGCGAGAAATGACAAATGGCAATGTCATTCCACGAGGTGGAGAGGCAATGGAAGCTTCCAGAATCTTCTCCTGTGACACTTGCCTCACTGAATTCGACCAAGGATGAGTAAGAGGCCCTCAGTCTCCAAGTGGAAGCAAGAACTGTCAGAGAGAAGACACTAATCAAATCACAAGCTGACTCATCCCCATTACAGATATCTATATATGGATCCCTCATCCCAGAGATCCAGAGGCTGGAATTTTGCATATTGTAAGGAATTTCTGTTGGTTTCTAGAGACAAACATCAGATTGTTGGGCGATCTAAGCTTTGTTTGAGGTGAAGAGGGGCTTCTTTGCTGGGAGGTTGACGCTGGATCGGAACAACTAGTTGTAACTCCTCCTGGATCTTTTCTTGTTTATCAATAAAAGCTATTTGAGTTTTCCTCCATGCTTTTGTATCATTGATGCTTGTTATATTTGTATGGTCAATTTACATCTGATCCTAGATTGTTTATGATTATAGATCCATGTCTTTGTATAGTGCTATGCTTCTATGATATTACAGGTACTTTGTGAAGCTGGGCGTGCAAGGGAGCAGGTAGTTGAGGACTATCAAAGAAGAGAGGGATTGAATGAAAGGATTAGCGCAAGACAGAGGTTTGTCTTTCTGTTCCTCTCTATCTATAATTCATAAAGGAAAAACAAAAGTAGTTTTTCTCTGTTTGTTTCTAAAGCAGCTGTCACACCTTAGTGGGATAGAGCAGTTCTAAATAGACACTTTTCCCTGTAACACTACCTTGCAAGCCTCCGTCCATGTGGGAGGGTGGTGCAGTAGGACTTGAGCTTTGATGGCTTCTTTAAGACCGCTGATAAAACATTCTGTGTAGAACACATCTGAGAGACCCCAAGTGCGGAAGGCTAAGGCTTCAAAAGCTGTAATATATTCATCCACTATACCAGTCTGTCGGAGCTTAGTAAGATGACCCAAAAAAGATGATTCCTGGTCAAAGCGGTTTTGAAGAGCTTTGGTGAATTTGGTCCAAGTCCTAAAAGGTCTAGTGCAACGTTGATGCCATTCCCACCATTTCCACCTTTCATTGTCCAAGTACATGCTCCCCAACATAAGCTGAGTCTCATCATCTAAGATGTGATTCAGTTTGAAATACTGCTCCATTTGTGCTATCCATGCCGACGGGTGAGAACCGTCAAATTTATGCATATCCAACTTGGGAGGTCGCTGACTGGGTTGTTGGTGGGTGTGCCAGACGTGAGGAGAGTGGCTAGACTCACCCTCATTGTGTCCATTGCCATTATACGCCTCCTCGTGGGCTTGCTCCTTGCCCTTCAGGATTATTTTCTCGACCATGCTACATAGTCCGCTAAGTTAAATGTGGAGGGTTTGCACTGATTCTTCAAGTTTGTCCATCCTTTCATTGGCCATCGCTTGAGCTCTAGTTTCTACCATACACCAACCTGATTTTTTGAAAATTGGGACCGCCTAAAAAAATTTCCACTAAGAAGTGAATGGTACCACCGTGCTCAGCTCGTTGTCCTGATTCTGATGGGCTAGATCACCAATAAGCGCCCCGAAAGATCTCAGACTTTTTTTTTTTTTTTTTCCTAAAAACTCCTAACGGAGTTTTACTCCTTCCTTATCAATACTGCAGTGGCCAAATCCTCAAAATGTCAATGTGGCCAAAAGTCCTGTGAAAATTATACCCCGGTATAGGAACCCTTCACAACGACTCCGATCTGGTGGATCTGAGAGATCTGAATGGCGGATCTGATAGCTCTGGGCGGTGGAACAGACTGCTTCTGCGGATCTGATGGATCTAATAGATCGGAATGGCTGATCTGCGAACTCAAGACTGCGGGACTGATGTCTGCTGCTGCTGCACCCCTTTGCACAAGCGGATCTGGAAGAGATGATGTGTGATCCCCCGATAGAAAAGGGAACTATGGTCTTGAGGAGTGTCAGGTGCTACAGATCGCAATATACATAAGGGTTTGGTAGTAGTACTCGGCCCAATGTTTCAGGGCTCTAACTAAGGAGGATCGACCGTACCCTTAGCTGTACAACTCGACTACCCTATTGTACGGGCGAGTAATCTCTCCGAGTGCTGTTCTTGGTGTACTGTAGCCGCAAGACGACCGACGGTTTATCTATGGCGAGGTTTCAAGGGAGCCTAGGGGGCTTTCGATATACCCAGAGGGTACGTGGAAGACAGTCCATGAGCGGTTCTGTCTAATGAGCTACTACTTGAAGGGGTACCCACAGGGGTTACAAGGGAGTCCAACAAACATGACCACCTCTTGTATTTCCTGCATGCATGCCTCCCCAAGTCCGCAGGTTTATGCGCTCAACGACAGATCCCGTGGTTTAAAGACGCCGGAACACGTCTCTAGCCAAATTTTTTTTTGCTAAGAAATGGAGATCCCACCGGCCCTGGAAAGTGCTCTGATACCACTTGTTATGCTCTTAACCTGCAAAATGATACCCAAATACAGAATATGCGAAGAAAAGATACCCAAAACACAGAATAGCAATGATTTTATTATTCAGAGAGTAATGTTCACTTGCCTCTTCGAGGGGGCAACCTCCAATAGAGCAGAGCTCGATTACAAAATAAGACACGATGCTCCTCGCAGGGAGTCTCTATCCTTTATATATGACTCATACATGCAATACCACGGACCAATACCATGGGTTTTATTAATACCATCTATCTAATACTACGGCCCATTTGCAACTAACTGTGGTTCCGTCATTAATTGCGGATTAACCACTTACAATTATTAATATGGGCTTTATTGACTCTTGACTATGACGTGATCCCATTACATAAATAAGGGGGTTAGGGTGGGACCCTAACAAGGGGAGAGAGGCGGTGGGTAAGGGAGAGGAGAGGGGAGGGCCGAGAGTGGGGAGGTGACGGGAGTGAGGGCGGGGAGGGGGGAAGGGTCAGGAAAGGCATGAGGGAGGGTGGGACACAAAATATTTTTTGAATGTGTTTTTATTTATTTATTTTTTAAATTGTTTTGAATTTTTTTTAATGTTTTTTTTTTCAATTTTAATTTTTAAAAAATAATTCTTAAATTTTTATTTTATTTTATTTTTTACTTTATATATATATATATATATATATATATTAATTTTTTTAATTTAATATTTTTTTTTTTTTTAATGAGGTTTCATTATTATTATTATTATTTCTTAAAAAAATGTTTTTAGTTTTTTTGTGTGTGGATCAATTTGTTTTTCTTTAAATTATATATATATATATATAAAATCATTTTTTTCATTATTTTTTTTTTACTAGTTAATTTTGGTTTTTTTGTTTGTTTTTTTCCTTTTTTTATGTTTTTTTTTGTATTTGATTTTTTTTGTCATGTTTTTTCTTATTTTTATTTTTATGTTTTTTTTGTTTTTTACTAACATGTTTTTATTATTATTTTTTTTTCATGCTTTATGTTTTATTTATGTTTTTTTTTTTCATTTTCATAGGTTTTTTTTTGTCATGTTTTTATTATTATTATTTTTTTATGTTTTATTACTAACATGAAAATCACCAACATTTAAAAAAAATCATCCACACTTAATTCATTAGAAAATTTAAAGTGTAAAAACTAAGCCCTCTAAACAAAAATGGTTGATGTTCATTAGCACTTTTGAAATCAATATGAAAATCACGAACAAAAAAAAAATGTTCACACTTGATACATAAAAAAATTTAAAGTGTCAAAAATAAGCTCTCTAAAAAAATGTGTTGATGCTGCATCAACACTTTTCAAAATCGGTATGAAAATCACTAAAAAAAAATAAATTAAATGTTCATACTTGATACATAAGAAAATTTGAAGTGCCAAAAATATGCTCAGGAAAATATATATATATATATATATATATATATATATATATATATATATATATATATATATATATATATATATATTCTGGCATCACCACTTTCCAAAATCGAGTGATTTTTTGCTACCACAAAAAAACGGGTACCAGTTCACTTTCTCGTTTGATCGGTAACTTTGTTATCACTGGATGTATGTTTATGGCTAGGAAATTGGCAAAGGGAAATGCATTAAAAGGAAGAAAGGAATTTTTAGCACATTTATTTATGAAAATAAAAGAAAATAGGAGAAAAGTAAGGTGAAAGGTCGTAGCTTCCATGTGAAGGAGAAATTGAAGGAAAATAATGGAAAATGAAGAATTAGAGGCCTCATTAATAAAATGGCTTATGAGGATCAGTTGGCAAGCTCTTGGTCAGTTCAAGTTTGGAGCTCTCTCATTATTCTCTCTCTCTCTCACTCTTGGTCACTTAGATTTTTCTTAGAATAGTCTAGCTTTGGATCAAGGAAGGAAAAACAAGCAAAGGGAAAGGAAGGATAGGAAGGATCAAGGAAGGAAAAACAGGATCAAGTAGCTTATGTAGAAATACTTGCAGGTAACCCTTTTCATGTGTGATTTCCTTGCTGGTTTGGACATGCATGGCTTTGCATGTTGGTATATGGTTCTCTTGTTGTCGATGGCATGGTTTTACCGAGTTATGATAGTGGTTTTCAACCTAGCCTTGTCTTTTTCGGGATGCCATGGTGTTGGAATGTTTATTTCAGTTTTTGAGCTTTGGTTTGTCGGAAGGATTTCAGAATCTAGGGCAGAGGTGGTCTCAAGGTTCATTCCCAAAGGCCTAGGAATCCCTTGACCAGTTTGGGCTGGATACATGGTAAATATTGAGGGAGAAGTCTCGGTTTAGGGCCTAGTGATCCAGGTTTGGATTGCGGTAAAGCTTGAGAGAATGGTCTCAATTTAGGGCCTAGTGATCTTGGATTAGATTGCGGTAAATCTTGAGAGACAAGGATATGGAAAATCCTCAAGGATAGTGATGGATTCTGGATGGAATTATAAGTTTGGTTCAGTTGTGATTGGAGAACTGTTTTTGGTGTGAACATGGTTTTCTAAGGGTGGAGGTGGTTTAACCTCTCGATTCCTTTGGTTATTCTATGAGATCCCACATTCATGCTTCGAATATGGCACAGGGGTGACTAGCTAAAAGCGAGATTTGGTTCAACCATGTCTATGGTCGAGTGCTATGTGGAAGTCCCGAACCTAGTCGTATTTTCCTATGATTAATAAAATCTAAGTTCTCTTACTTTTTCACTAATTTATATGTGGATTTATTGGTTATCACATCTCTTATATTTATATGGTTTTATGCTGTGGTTATAAGCATGGTTAAATGGTTGGTTCATGTCATGGTTATTTCATGTATTTGATTATAATTGTTAAATGGATGGATGCAAGACCTAATTTATGATATAATAGTTCAATGGAGAAGGAGGTGATTATTTTGGTTATGTTTCATAAGTTCTTTCAGTCATTTATGCTTTGTCTTGTATCATAGACTTGTAGGTTGCATTGATGCCAAGTGTTTGATAGAATGTCAGTCCCGGTTGGGATTTCTCAGGCCTAATATTGAGGTTTATTTTTTATTTATTGGCATTTTTATCATGTCTTTGATGGATTCTACATGTTGTAGCAAGTTCTAGGTAGAAGTCGAAATTCTAGGCTAGAAAAGTGGCTCAAATCTCAGGGTCATTGGCGCAGGTTTGTTGAGAAAAGTCCACAGTCACTAACACATAGGCCTATGAGAGTGACTTTCGGTTGTTGGTCATTGTCTTGCCTATAACATGAGAGCAACTTTGATATAAAAGGCTTAAAGCATCAATGGGACCCAGGGGCAGGATGTTTGAGTGGTTGACGTGTCTCATGGGAGCGTTGTTGCTGATCTAGATGGGTTTGTTTGATGTGTTCTGTTGATTCCATTTCCTTAAGGTTACCAACGAGATTGAATGCCTTATAGTGACCTCTCTCATCACATGTTTTCCCTGACTGGTTGGTTGCTTGGGTGGACTTGGGAAGAGGGGGTGTTACATATTTGTATCAGATCGTGGTTGTGCTCTCCTTGGGTAATGTGTTGGCCATGCACGCATGTCAATTGCATGTGTATCTCCTACACTTGCATTCCATTTTCTTGTTGCATTGCATAACGATTGATCTTGGTTGTAGTAAGGCTGTCAAAAGGAACTTGATGTTGATTTTGTGGAATGAATTGTTAGAAGCATATGGTTGGTTACATGATTATATGCAACTTTATTACATCCTTGTATGTTAGGTTGCATTCTTGGTTTTTCTATTACATGAATCAATCTTGTAGGTTTGTTACAAGAATTGATCGCTTATGCTCGACTACCTACGTTCATGTGTATGTGTAGTTGATTAGGCATTTCTTATGCATGTTGATGGTTTCATGTGGTAATGTGTACAGTGACATAATGGTTATTTTTGTCATGCATGAAGCCATGGTTGGTGAAGTTGATATGGTCATGCATTGATGACTGGACTCTAGCTAGAATGAGGTGTATATGGTTTGGTACTCATATGTTATATGTCCATATGCATTTGTTATGAATGTATGGTCTTGGTTATAGTTATGTATGAATAGTAGGTCAAACATGCCTTGTGAAGTCATGGTATGCAATCTAGGTCATCAGGGTGATATTGCTATGTTATGATGCTAATGTGAAGATAGAGCAAGAGATGCAGATCATCATAATGAGGTTATAGCATTGGACTTTGGGGTAAGAGAAGAACATCAGATAAGTATTGTATGTTTGGCATGCAAGTATGTAAGTCAAGGATTTTTATATGCATTAGGTTTATATACATTAGGTTTATGTACATGTCTTTTGATGTTATGGTTACATTCATGACAAATGTTAGTGTATTTATATGCACATGTGTCAGATAGTCAAAAATGATAGTAAGATGTAGTAGTATGCATTTCTATTGTTTTTTTACATTAGATAACCTGATGATTAGGTTATATGTTGTTGATGAGCATGATATATAGCTTATTGTTGTTATATTCTACTAACTTGATGATTAGGGTTATTACATTAAGATCTTGATGCTATATGTATCATACTAAATTGGATTGGCCTATGTAGATGGTTATGGTTACGATATTCAGGTATGAGCTGACATATTTGTGAAATGGTAATGTAATAATTTAGATGGACTTTTCATATGGGTGAATGATAATTTTATATGAGTTATGATGTAAACATGTTAGCTAGTGACTATTTTGGATATCATGATCTTATTTATGTTTGAGTTAATATCTCATGAAGTTATATAATGCTAATTAGATTGGTTTTGCAGACAAGATTGCCTCCCCTGAGATACATTAAGGTATGAACTTGCTTATGTCATCTACCTTGTGCTTGATTGTTTTCTTATGACATCTATTTTGTGTGTGAGTGGTGGGTGTCTATTTGATTTATTCAACATGGTATGTTTGCAAGTTGGTTGAACGTGTGATGAATTGCATAATATGAGTATGTGCTCAAATGATCTTGTTTTAAGATGATTGTACTAACACATATATGTTGAGATAGTTGATATGTACTTGAGTATAGTAGGTGATAGTTGTAGCATTGTGTCTAAGGACTATGAGTTGACTATGGATTATGACATGATTATTAGTCTTGGTAAAGATTGATTTCAAATTGTTAGATATGATTGTTTCAATATTTAGAACGTGACACTAACATGTGTGAGAAAGTTTCAGGGAAACATGTTTGTTATTAGTGTGATAAGGTAACAATTGATGTGCTTATATAACTAACAGTTGGGTGATGTGACAGTACTAGTAAGCCTCGATTGCAACCAAGTAAAAAGGTAAAAGGAAGGAATTGGACAAGAATTCCTTTGGCTATGTTTAGAAACCCTAATTCCAAATGAATGAGTCCTTTGCATACAGGAAGTCTTCTTAACCTTGATTTTGTCTGACATTATGTGGATATGTGCTAGACTCATGAACATGTACTTGACAGGTACATTATCTAGAGGTGGATCTATCATGGGGATTGGAGTCCCTTGGGAGATGGCGTGGATGTGTTCAGTTTCAAGCAATGCGTGTGACACAACAAGATAAGGTAACTGGTTTATTGCTATGTTTATTTATGCACTGACAGTTATGTGTCAATGACAGTGTGATGCAGGGAGTTGCATGGCAAGAGAAGTTGCCATGAAATCTTGGAGGCTAAGGTCGATCTTTTCTTGGGAACCATGGGGATTGAGTCATGGTGTCTATGGTTAGTCTTGTGCTTTTTGTATTTTGCAATTTTTGCACTTGATTTGCAATTTTGCGTGTGTCTGGTGCATAGTTATGCCACTTTATTGTGGTGTCATGTTGTTATTGAGTTTCATGGTTTTCTTCTTGGTGTTTCTTGGGGTTCCTTATATGATTTGAGTCTTAGGAATTGTTTGGTAAAGAGGAAAGTTAATGGAGCTAGGGGAGAGTTTTTGGGTACCCAACAGGTAATGTAAGACTTCGATGAAGCTTTGTGCATGAGTAAGCATAGCAGAAGGTAGGACTATGACAATTGGTTGGATTGGTTGCGTACATTATGGTAAATGGATGGAAGCAACACAGACATGTGAAAGGTAACTAGAAAATGTAAAGTAAATGGATCTGAGGTGTCGAATGCCTTGGCTATGTTGGGAACAATTGTTGTCAATGTTGTGCAGGTTGTGCATGAATAAAGGAAGTTCTATTAACCTAGACCTTATGTTATCTGGTAATTATTTTATGATCATAATTATGTTGATGTTTATATATGTATACATGTATGTATGTATGTCGTTGTCTGAAAGGATGATGATTGTTTTATGCTAATGATTATATATTTATGTATGTATATAAATATGTCACTGGCTGACAGGGTTGTCACGAATCGTTCTTGTGGAGGAATGATTTCTTATGCAGGCGAATGGCATGAAGATGTTCCTGGCTATGAGGAATCAAGTGGGAAGAGTAGTCATGACAAATATATGAGGTCGATATCATGTGAATATGAATTTATATTGCATGCTTGTATTATGCATATGCTTAGGTTATGGACAGGTTATATTGAGAGATACAACAATGAAATGAAAGCAGTGTGGTTTGTGACATGCTGGGACAAGCATGGATAAGACACTAGAAGCAAGGTTGCTTGGTAAAGACAGTGTGGTTTTAGATGTGTGGTACTATTGTTGTGCACATGTTGCATAGGTGATTTTATGTAGTGTTGTGCAGATATCACATATGCAGTGTTGGGTAAAGATGGTTCCATGTAGATGTTGGATATGTAGTACTGTGTACAGATGATGCTATGTACATGTTGGATATGCAGTGCTATGTACATGCGGTGTTGTGTGCATGTTGTACATATGGCACTATGTACATATGGTGTTGTGTGCTTGTGGTGCTGTGTACATGTTGTACAAATGGCATTGTATGCAGGTGGTGTTGTGTACATGTCGTGCATGTAGCATTGTGTACATGTGGTGTCGCGTACATGTCATGTGTGTGGTACTACATACATTTGGTATTGTGTACATGTTGTACAATGGTGCAATGCAGATATGGTGTTATGTACACATTGTGCAGGTGGTGCTGTGTACATGTGATATTGTGCACACACTGTGCAGATGGTGCTTTGTACATATGGTACTGGTGTATGTGTGGTATTGTGTGCATAACATACATGTTGTGTTGAAGGCACACAGTACTAGGTGCATGTATTGCATGGTGTTGTATGT
This sequence comes from Pinus tabuliformis, assembly GCA_031772625.1. Lineage (NCBI taxonomy): Eukaryota > Viridiplantae > Streptophyta > Pinopsida > Pinales > Pinaceae > Pinus > Pinus tabuliformis. Next base: position 406,993,263 of record CM062811.1, on the reverse strand, counting down.
CGTGTGTGTTTGTATGTGTGTGAAGCACACTATGTGTATGTGCACATGGTTGAGGAGAAGGCATTGGGTGTTTGTTGGATGTGGCAACCGGTCCGGAGTGCATACGGAATAAAGACAAAGGTAGAAGGATAAGTATCAACAGTTTATTTCAGTTTTATTATGCATGTGATTTATGACTATGGTATATGATGATTATATATGATATATGATTCTGGTTTATGATGGTTATATGTGATTTGTGATGTTGATTTATGATGGTTATGTTTTGAGCCAAATAGATGTGATATGTTTATACATGATGTTTTGATCAAACAGTTAGTTTGAATTGTTGTGACAAGAAGCAAACATAATTGCAAGTGTACCTTGTTGAAAAGCTACCAATGAGGTATGATTTGAGGTTATTTCAATTTATTTGAATCCGATGGAAATTATGTGTTTCGAACCGGAATGCATGAACATGCTTAGTTGAGTGGTCGGAACCGACTGCAAGAATTTGCAATAACAAAAGGAATTGGAAAATGCACCAGTATGCTGGTAGAGCACTTTAGGAGCAGGGTCATTGTGGGACACTAGTACCCAATAGTGTCTGTTGATTTCCATGAGCATGCTATGACTAGTATGATGGTTTTGAGGTAGGTATATTCCTTGGTTTTTGTATCTTCCGATGTGAGGAAGCCTTTCCAAGGGATGGATCACTTGGGATAGGGGATATCCGGGAACTTGGAAGGTGAGTGACTGCATGGAAGGGGGTGACTATGTAGCAGAGATGGGAAGGTTGCAGATATATTGGTTTTGGTCATTAGAATTTCCCAGATGGAATTAGATGCACATTGGGAGTGTGCCCTAGAAAAATGAGCCGGTAATTGTTCACTGAGGGGACAAGTGGCGTAGGATTATAGTGCCGGACATAGGATGCAACTTTAACTGTGAAAGTGGATTCTAGACTTCCTAGGAAGGAGCTAAATCTTGATATTACTTTGAGGGTGGAGGTGTGATCCTATGGATTCCCTTGTTGATTGATACAGACATTGTATCCTTTTATTTGATGGTTTAGCAAATGTACATATGTGTATATGTGGTTATTGTAAATATCGTAATGAGTTGTGTTATAAAGCTCCAATATGTAGTATGGTTGTTATTTGGTCATGTTGTCATGATGTTTTCCTTTTGAGTAGGTATTTCATTGTAAATACAACAACGAGCTAAGTTATAAAGCTCCATGGGTAGCATGTTTTTTTTCAACGGTTTTGCTAAGGTCTTGGTGTTGTTTAACACCGAGGATGGTGTTCCCCAAGGGGGAGGGTTCTGTAACAACACTGGTGAAAATTCCATGTAATAAATGTTAATAAAGGAAAAATAAGACCACGGTTAAGGGGCAATTATTCCAAGATGAATGTTGGGCAATGATATCCTAGTGGGCATCATTGGATGTGTGTTTATGGCTAAGGAAATTGGCAAAGGAAAAGGTAAAGGCAAAGGCATTAAAAGGCAAAATGACATTTTTAGCACATTTATTTATGAAAATAAAGGAAATTAGGAGAAAAGTAAGATGAAAGGTCACAGGTTGCATGTGAGGAGGACATTGAAGAAAAATAATGGAAATTGAAGAAATTAGAGGCCTCATAAATAAAAAGGCTTCTGAGGAGTTGGCAAGCTCTTGGTCAGTTCAAGTTTGGAGCTCTCTCATTATTCTCCATATCTCCCTCACTCTTGGTCACTTAGAGTTTTCTTGGAGCACTCTAGCTTTCCTCATAAATAAAAAGGCTTCTGAGGATCAGTTGGCAAGCTCTTGGTCAGTTCAAGTTTGGAGCTCTCTCATTATTCTCCCTATCTCCCTCACTCTTGGTCACTTAGAGTTTTCTTGGAGCACTCTAGCTTTGGATCAAGGAAGGAAAAGCAAGCAAAGGGAAAGGAAGGAAAGCAAGGATCAAGGAAGGAAAAGTAGGATCAAGCAGCTTCAATAGGAATACTTGTAGGTAACCTTTTGCATGTGTGATTTCCTAGCTAGTTTGGACATGCATGGATTTTCATGTTGGTGTATGGTTCTCTTGTTGTTGTTGGCATGGATTTTATGGGTTATGACAATGGTTTTCAGCCTAGGCTTTCCTTTTCCCGAATGCCATGGTGTTGGGATATTTATTTCAGTTTTTGAGCTTTGGTTTGTCGGATAGATTTCAGAATCCAGGGCAGACGTGGTCTCAAGGTTCATTCCCAAAGGCCTAGGAATCGCTTAACCGGTTTTGGCAGGATAAATGGTAAATCTTGACAGAGAAGTCTCGGTTTAGGGCCTAATGATCCGGATTTGGATTGTGGTAAAGACTGAGAGACTAGTCTTGGTTTAGGGCTTAATGATCTAGGATTCGATTGCAGGAAAACCTAAGAGACAAGGAGACAGAAAATTCCTCAAGGATAGTGATGGATTCTGGATGGAATTCCAAGTTCAGTTCAGTTGTGATTGGAGCACCAATTTTGGTGTGATCACGGTTTGTTGAGGGTGGAGGTGGTTTAACTTCTGGATTCCCTTGGTTGTTCTATGAGATCCCACATTCATGCTTGGAATATGGAACAGGGGTGAGTGACTGAAAGAGAGATTTGGTTCAGTTATGTCTATGGTCGAGTGGTATGTGGAAGTCTCGAACCTGGTCCGATTTGCCTATGATTAATAAAAGCTATGTTCTCTTAATTTTGCACTGGTTTATATGTGGATTTAACGGTTGTCATATCTCTGATATTTATATGGTTTTATGCTCATTATAAGCATGGTTAAATGACTGGTTCATGTCATGGTTATTTCATGTATTTACTTCTAATTGTTATGGATGTATTCAAGACCTAATTGATTATATATTAGTTCAATGGAGAAGGAGGTGATCCTTTTGGTTATGTTTCATAAGTTATTTTTCTTTGTCTTATATCCTAAACCTATAGGTTGCATTGATACCAAGTGTTTAACAGAATGTCAGTCCTATTTGGGGATGCTCAAGCCTAGTCCTAAGGTTGATTTTTGATTTATTAGCATTGTTATCATGCTTTGATGGATTCTAAAGGTTGTTGCAAGTTTTGGGTAGAGGTCAAGATTCTGGGCTAGAAAAGTGGCTCAAATCTCGGGGTCACTGGCAGAGAGCTGCTGAGAAAATTCCACAGTCACTGGCACGTAGGCCTATGAGATCGAATTTGGGTTGTTGGTCATTGTCTTGCCTATAACATGAGAGAGACTTTGAATTAAAACGATTAAAAAAATATTGGCACCCGAGGGAAGGATGCCTGAGTGGTTGACATGTCTCCTTGGGGTGTTTTTGCTGATGTGGATGGGTTTGTTTGATGCGTTCTATCGATTCCATTTCCTTAAGGTTACCAAGGAGATTGAATCTCTTATAGTGACCTCTCTCATCACATGTTTTCCCCTGCTATTTGCTTGCTTGGGTGGACCTGGGAGGAGGGGGTGTTACAGACTAGAAGGTATCAGTTGCATGCATGGCTTGTCATGGGAGCGACTCAGGGTCCATATCAGTGAAATGTCAAGTTGTCTCAAGGGTTAGTTACCTGGAAAGGTTGGTTGGATCCTTAAGGTTCTATAACATGTGTGGAAGGATAGAATGGTTTTTTTTTCTATCAGTTCCACTTCCTTAACTTTACATAGGATTTGAATCACATCATAGTATCTTTTCATGATATGTTTACCCCATCAGATTAGTTAACTTGGGTAAATGTGGGAGGAGGGTGTTACAAAGTGGTATCAGAGCATGGTTCAAAATTTGGACTGGATGGGCGGAATTTGGATTGTGATGCATGCATGTGGGTTGCCTATGTGCTTGTTATGTATGCATGGTGATGTTCATCGTTATAGTTGTGTTTCCATGTAGGAGTTTATGATTTTGTGGTTGGGATGCTTTAGTCATGTATGCATGTCATTTTCTATATGTTGTAATGCATGCATTGTCATGGTTATAGTTATGCATGTATAGTAGGTCAAACATGCATTATGAGGTCATTGTATGTATTTTGCATCATTACGATGTTGTTGGTTATTATGATGCTAATTTTTTGGCGAAGATAGAGCAGGAGATGAATATCATCAAAGTGAGGTTGCAGCACTAGACCTCAGGGTAAGAGCAAATCATCATACAGGTTTGTATGGTGGGTATGCAGGTATGTTGGTTAATGGTTGTTATAAGTGTTAGGGCAATGTACATGTTTGTTAGTCTATGGTTGTTCTGGTTACATGTATGATAGATGTTATTTAATCAGTGCGGTTATATGCATATGTGTTGGATAGTCATGAATGATAGTAACTTGTTGTTGTATGCATTGTGGTCATATGCATAATGAGTATGGTTATTGCATTAAGTTCTTGATGTTATATGTACCATGCTAATATAGATTGGCATGTACAAATGGTTTTGGTTATGATATTTAGGTATGAATTGACATATCTGTGATATTATGTTGTACTAATCTAGACTAGTTGTGCATATGTGATTGTTATGCATGAATGACAATTTTTTATGAGCTTATGATGTGAACATGTTAGCTAGTTATTTTCATGGATATCATGACCATATTTATGTTTGAGTTGATGTGTTGTGAAGTTATATCATGCTAATATAGATTGTATTTTCAGACAAGATAGCCTCCCACGACATACATTAAGGTATGAGTTTTCTTATGTCGTCTATTTGGTGTTTTAATGTTTGATTATGTTGTTTATTTGGTTTTTGAGTGTTTATTATGGCTAAGAGGAAATTGGAAAAGGAAATGGAAAAGGCTTTGAAAAGGAAATAGGTATTAATTGGAATTCTATTTACGAAAATAAAGGAAATTAGGAGAAAAGGAAGGTGAAAGGTCACAAGTTGCATGTGAGGAGGAAATTGAAGGAAAATAATCGAAAATTGAAGAAATTAGAGGCCTCATTAATAAAAATTCTTATGAGGATCAGTTTGTAACCTTTTTGTCAGTTCAATTTTGAAGCTCTCTCAATTCTCTCCCTCTCACACTCTTGGAAACTTAGAGAATTTTTGGAGCACTCTAGCATTGGATCAAGGAAAGCAAAGGAAGGACAGAGAATGAAAACAGAGGCAAAGATCAATCAAGGAAGAGTAGGATCAAGCGACTACAACAAGATTACTTACAGGTATCGACTTTCATGTGTGTTTTCCTTGATTTGGCATGCATGGTACATGCATGTGATTATTGGGTTCTCTTGTTGTCATTGGCATGGGTTTTTCCAGGTGTGATATTGTTTTTCATCCTTTCCTTTCCATTTCCAAATAGCCATGGTGTGATGGGTTCTCTTTTATTTGGTTAACTTGGATTTCCAAATGGTTTCGAAACTAAGTGATGTGGTCTCTTAAGAATAACACAAGGCCTAAGAATCCTTGGAAAGGGAATGTGGGATTGCAGTAAAGCCATATTTTATGTGCCTCAGTGAGTCTAGGAATCGTCAACCAGTGAATGAAGGGATTAATAAATTCTAGAAGTGTGTCCCCTCGATTAGGCCTAGGAAGCCTCGATTGGTGAATGGTCGGATATATGGTAAAGCCTGGAGGGTGGAGTCTTGATTAGGCATAGGAATCCTCAACCAGTGAATGGCAGGATATATGGTAAAACATAGAGACTAGGAGGAAGAAAAATTCCTCATGTTGTAGGTGGAGAAATCATGTGGCATCCATGCTTTTTTAGGGCCTAGTGATCCAGTGGGGATTGCGGTAAAGCCTGAGGAAACTTAGATTGGTTCTATTGTGAGTCCCACATTCATGCTTGGAATATGGCATAAGGGTGATTGGATGAAAGAAAGATTTGGTTAAACCAATCGATGGTCAGATAGTTCATGGAAGTCCTAGACCTGGTTGGTTTATGCATTCATTAATAAGAACTCTTTCTCATTGGTATTTCATGTGTAAATATATTGCTTCATATGTGATTCTTATGGCTATTATATCCTTCTTATTTCCGCTGGTTATATGTTGGTTATGAGTATGTTTTATGATAGAAATGATCTATGGCTCTCATCAAGTTTTGATTTTAAAATGAATGTACAATGAATATATTTAATAATAGATGATAATGCATCTATTGTGATAGAGGAAAAATTATTCTTTACAAATCTTAGATAAGTATGAGACCCATATGCTCAGATCTATTATTATGACCTTTAGATTACATATTTGTGACATGTTTAACGAAATTCCTGTCATGACTAGTACGATTTCGATCAAGTACTTGCACCAATGATTGAATTAGTAGCCTTATTCCATTGTTATTTATCATTTTTTAAAGTTTCATGAAGTTTTGGGCAATGACCTCAGTCATGGCCCTAAAAAAGTGGCACAAAATCTGGGGTCGTCGACTCAGAATTGGTTGAAAATTTCTAAAATTGCTAGAAAGCCTTGCTATGGGAGTGACTGGAAACCTCAATCACATGCATGGCTTGTCATGGGAGCGGTTGAGGGTCCAAATCAGTGAAATTTCAAGTTATCTCAAGGATTGGTCACCTGGAAAGGTTGGTTGGCTCATGAAGGTTTTGTAGCATGTGTGGAAGGTCATAATGGTTTTTGTTTTATTGGTTCCACTTCCTTAATTGTACATGGAGAGTTGAGTCACATCATAGTAGTTTCTTGTCACATGTTTACCCCAGCGGACCGGGTAACTTCAATAAATGTGGGAGGAGGGTGTTACAGATGACATAGATATGGTTGATGTAAATTTGGATTGGATTCCCCAAGGGCTACTTGCTCTTCCAAAAAATATTCATAATATGCCCAAAAATACAAAAAAATTGTTGTCAAAGTTCAATCCAAATAAGAATACCAAATATTATGACCATATAGATGATTTCTATATACATATGTGGATGTTAGTGGTATGTTTCAACAATTTTGCTTGTAGAATCTTTCTATATACTTTAGGAGGTAGAGTGTTTGTATGGTATAGTAGTCTTCCAGCGATTTCAATCTGAAACTAGAGGGAGTTTAAGAAGTCGTTTCTTGAAAATTTTGTTGAGGACAAAACTCCCACCATGTTATTGAAATATCTCGGGAATTTGAAAGTAGGGGATAATGAAAGGATCAAAGATTTTAATCATAGATTTATGCATTTGTTGAATAATTTTTCCACTGATGTGAAACCTAGCAATCACATAATTAAGTATTATTACACATTCAACTTTCAACCTAACATTTCCGTTTTCAATAAAGAGAGTTGCGAAAGAAACATCGACCTTAAATTTCACAGAAGCTCTTGTTGTAGAGAAATATTTGTGATCTATTGGAGTCATCACAGATGATGATGATACCAAGGACTCCAAAGATGATGGTAAGAAAAACCAAACCTCTTCCAGCATAACCAAAGAAAAAGATTCGATCGATGTGGAAGGCGTGACCAAGTCTCTGAAGTTTCTCACGAATGAAGTATCCGAATTGAAGAGATGGTCGAGTTAGGCATCCACTACAAACAACAAATATTGCAAGCCTATGTTCTTCAAAAGAAATAACAATTCACAGCTAACTAAGTCTACTCTGAGTTTCAACACAATGTTCAATATCAAAAGCTTGGGCATGGATCATTTTTTCACCTTTCATCAAGAAAAAATATTTAGAAAAGAAATTATCACAATGGAATCATAACATGAACACCATGATGGCCAATCTCGTTGATAATTTATTAAAAAAGAATAGTCTGAGAAGAATGAAGAGACAAATGAACCTGCCATGACTGAAGAAAGTTTGGCTGTTGGACATTCAGTAAATACATTCATTTTATATACAATGCTGACAAATAGAGTATCGATAAGCCAATAGTGAGTGAAGCTCCCCCTAAGCAAACAATTGAGCATTAAAATTTGAGGACCAAGGGACTTGTTTCTAAGAAAGAGATTAAGATGTAGTTTTTGCGCAGAATTATACCACCTTCCAACCTAGCTCAAAATTCACAGAATAAGTTTGGAAGTTCTCTTTCTTCCAAGAACACTTCCAGTAGAAACAAAAACAAGTCCATTACTCCTACTGCAATGGATAAAGCTACACCCCCAGACTCCTCAGCACAACCTGTTGCAATGATAAGCATTGATTACAACATTGTAGATGATATGAAGAGATCTTGTGCTAAAATTTCATTGTTTGAGCTTGCAAGGATAATGAGTTAGCGGGAACTGATTCTCTAGGAACTCTCATCGCACACTTTGATAGGTAACGAAGCTTCTTCTACTGAGATAATTTCAAGTAATTTTTTTTATATCCTTGAATCCATTGTAAATGTTGTAAATTTAAGTTCTAATACTCTTTTCCCACCATTTTCGTTAACATTTGAAATTTTCAATTATATTGTTCACAATTGTTTGGTCAATTTTCATGTATCTACAAATTTGATGGCATTGTCAATTGCCAAGAAAATAAATGCACAACAGGATAAAAATGATGCATGGACAATATAACTAGACTAATCACTTGTCCAGGCCATTGGTGAAATTTGAAAAGTTCTTATCTGACTATCATCTAATCACAAAGTTCACCAATGTATTAATATTGTAATTATGGACATTCTTGAAGCATATGGTTTACCACTAAGCAAATACTACTACAACAAAATCCAAGGATACTTTGCGACAAACTGGTCTCACTTATGGTTTCAATACAAAGGCATAAATAATCAGATTCAAGTTGAAATTTGAACCCTACATGAAGCGTACCATGACACAACTTGAGGTAAAAAATGAACCAATGCGCTTTGCAAAAATGATCTTCGATTTTTTTTTTCTTGAAGTGGATCACGAATATCACCTAGCTCATTCGTCACCAATCCCACCAAGCACACAGTTGGAACTCCTTCCTAGAAATCCAACTGGTGATAATGACAATTGTATAGTAGATGTAGGTAGTACTAGTCTAGGTAGTAGCTATATTTTTTCTAATACTTGGCATCTATATTTTAATATTTCAAAAACATAGGAGGGATTTGGAGTTGGTTGCATTTTATTATACCCACAACAAAGAAATCATATGATCTCCCGTCACTTGGAATTTGAGTGCACCAACAATATCGTAGAATATAAAGCACTCATCTTGGGTCTAAAGAAAGTCATTAACCTCAAAGTTGAGGTACTCAAAGCAATAGGTGACTCCGAAATTGTTGTATGACAAGTAGGAAATAAGATTGCAAGGATCCTAAAAAAGAATAAGGTTCCTTCGACATTTAGGCCCCTTAACACTATTCAGAGCTCTCTAAGATTCGTTAGGGACCCTTTGTGTTGGGTGTGGAACCTGATTATCTTCTATATTCAAAGGTATCGCCACATTGGACCCCAGTTCATTGCCACCCGTAAAATATTCGCTGCAGGGGGGCTCCAGGGGGGGCAGCTATGACCTTTGGGAGCCCCCCCCTGGCGGGGGGTTTCGGGGGCAGCGCCCCTGAAGCTAAAAACAGCTGTAAGATTGCCTTGTAAAAGTATAGTAATTTCTAGTCAATCCGGGCCGTTCATTAGGCGGATGATCTGATGGTAGAACTTTTGTTTAGTTTAGGGTTTTTTGCCCTAGAAGGCAACCCCTCTCTTTGTATGAGGGCATTGTATTTGAGGCTGTGTGATAGATGTGTATTCGGTGAGCGGGAAATAGAGAGGTGAGACTGTGAGAGAAAACAAAGGATATTACAGCGGATCCACTGTAGGTTGTGTCTCTTCATTTTGCTGGATAATGGAAAGGAAGGACTGGCTGTTCGGGGTGGATGTAGCCCAAACTGGGTGAACCACGTATATCTGTGTCTCTCTTGTTTTATGCATTTTCTGTGTTTATATTTCTGCAATATTTTATGTGTTCCATTGCTCCATAATATATAATTTCTAACAACTAGAATAAGAGCCGAAGGTCTATTTGGCTGATAAACTCGCAGGAAAGAAGGGTTCCTGGTTCGAGTGGGAGCAATGGTGGAAGATGGTATGTTTAGGGTCGAGAAGTTTAACAACCAAAATTTCTCACTATGGAAGATGCAGATGGAAGATTATCTGTATCAGAAAGATATATACCTACCATTGGGCGGAAAATCAAAGATACCGACGGGTATGACAGACGAAGAATGGAACCTTCTCGATAGAAAGGCACTTGGAACAATACGGTTGTGCCTTGCTACGTCATTCGCCTTCAACATTTCTAAGGAAACCATGACAGAGGGTTTGATTCAGGCGTTGTCGAAACTATATGAAAAACCCTCGGCCTCAAACAAGGTATTTCTTATGAAACAGTTATTTAATATGAAGATGTCGGAAGGTGGATCTGTTGCAGACCATTTTAATGATTTTAATACAGTTACAAGTCAGTTAAGTTCTGTAGGGGTAAACTTTGATGATGAAGTTAGAGCTCTGTTATTCTTGTGCTCATTACCAGAAAGTTGGAATGGTTTGGTAATGGCCATTAGTAACTCCGTTTCTGGATCTAGTACTTTAAAGTTTGATGATGTTGTCAGTGCTATCTTTAGCGAGGAAATGTGACGGAAAATCTCTGGTGAGACATCGGGAAATGCTTTGAGTGCAGAGTCTAGAGGAAGAAAAATGGAAAGAGGAAAGAGCTCAGGATATCGCAGTAAATCAAGGAAAGGCAGATCCAAGTCCAGATCGGGGATAGTGTGCTGGAAATGTGGAAAGAAAGGACACCTAAAGAAAGACTGTAGATCTCAGAAGGGAAAAGAAGGAGATGCACAACAAGAAAACAATCATGAAGCAAATGTGATAGGTGAGGTGTTACAAGATGCTTTGATTCTTTCTTTCGAAAATATTACTGATTCCTGGGTGGTAGATTCAGGGGCTTCATTCCATGCCACACCTGATAAGAAATACTTTCATGACTATGTTCAAGGAGATTTTGGACAAGTTCATCTGGGTGATGATAAACCCTGTAAATCGTTGGAATGGGTAAGGTTATTGTAAAACAATAGAATGGAAACCAATGGCTATTAAAGGAGGTAAGGCATGTTCCAGATCTAAAGAAAAATCTGACTCCAACAGGGCAGTTAGGTGGTGAAGGTTGTGTGACAACTTTCACAGATAAAGCTTGGAAGGTCACCAAAGGAGCCCTAGTAATAGCAAAAGGCGAAAAGGTTGGTACATTGTATTTATGCAATGGTATTTCTAACTCTGTTAATGCTTTAACTTCCAAAGGAGCAGATGCAACATTATGGCATCATAGGCTCGGACACATGAGTGAAAAGGGGATGAAGATTATTCACTCAAGGAATTTGTTGCCGGGTTTAGAGAATGTTGATTTGGACTTCTGTGAGAATTGCATTTATGGAAAACAGAAGAGAGTCAGATTTCTTAGAGTTGGGAAAGAAAAGAAGAATAAAAAATTAGAGCTTGTGCATACAGATGCATGGGGACCTGCTCAGGTATCATCTCTCGGTGGCTCTCATTATTATGTTACTTTTATTGATGATGCAACTAGAAAAACTTGGATTTATTGTATTAAGAATAAATCTGATGTATTTGATACTTCCAAGAAATGGAAAGCTTTGGTTGAGATTAAGACAGGAAAGAAATTGAAGTGTCTTAGATCAGACAATGGAGGTGAATATTGCAGCAAAGAGTTTGATAGGTACTGTTCAGAGCATGGAATTCGCAGAGAGAAGACAGTTCCAAGAACACCACAAGAAAATGGTGTGTCAGAAAGGATGAACAGAACAATCATGGAGCGTGCAAGGTGCATGAGATTGCATGCAGGATTGCCTTTACAGTTTTGGGAAGATGTTGTAGATACTGTTGTTTATCTAATAAACAGAGGGCCTTCAAGTTCCTTGGATGGTGGTGTTCCAGAGGAAGCATGGACAGGTAAAAAGGTAAACTACTCTATTTTAAAGCCTTTTGGTTGTGAGGCCTTTGTCCATATTGATAAAGAAAATAGAACAAATCTTGAGGCAAAGTCAAAGAAATGTACCTTTATTGGATATGGTGTTAATGATTTTGGTTATCGCTTATATGATTACGAAAATCACAAAATCATTAGGAGCAGAGATGTAATATTCAATGAAAAGGTCTTGTATAAGAATCAGTTGCAGGAAAAGAAATAGGAAAAGGAAAACAAGGAATACGCAGTTCTTGATGAAATCACTGAAAAAGTAAAGGTGCCTGAAAATAATAATAATCAACAACCACAACAACAGCAACCACCACAACAACAACAGGCACCCCAAACACCTGAAAGTGGTGTTAGAAGATCTACCAAGATAAGTAGACCCCCTGAACGATACTCTCCTTCATTATATTATTTATTGTTGACTGATTCCGGTGAACCCGAATGTTATGAAGAAGCAATGCAGGTTGAAAGCAGGAAGAAGTGGGAGGTAGCCATGGAAGAAGAGATGGACTCCTTAATGCATAACCAAACTTGGGATTTAGTCAGGTTTCCTGTAGGAAAAACTACATTGAAGAATAAATGGGTTTGCAGGCTGAAGGAAGAAGATGGAGGAAAACAGAGGTATAAAGCTAGACTTGTGGTGAAGGGGTTTGCACAGAAGAAAGGTATTGATTTTGATGAAATATTTTCTCCTGTTGTTAAAATGAATTCAATCAGAACTATTTTAAGTCTTGTAGCAGCTAAAGATTTGCATCTTGAGCAGTTAGATGTAAAGACAACCTTTCTCCATGGGGATTTGGAGGAAGAGATATATATATGCAGCAGCCACAAGGATATGAGGTGAAAGGAAAGGAGAAACTAGTGTGCAGGTTGAAGAAAAGCTTGTATGGCTTAAAACAGGCTCCAAGACAGTGGTATCTAAAATTTGAAAAGTTTATGTCTGAACAAGGTTATACTAGATGTCACTCTGATCATTGTGTTTATTTGAAAAAGCAAAATGATGGCAGCTATATTATATTGGTATTGTATGTAGATGACATGCTTGTTGCAGGATCTAACATGCAGGAAATAAATGTGATCAAAAGAAAATTGGCAAATTCATTTGCAATGAAGGATTTGGGAGCTGCAAAACAAATCCTTGGTATGAGAATAACTAGAGACAGGAAAAATCGTAAATTAACATTGTCTCAGAATGAGTACATACAAAAGGTGTTGAAAAGATTTAACATGCACAATGCAAAACCAGTTAGTACACCTTTTGCTAGCCATTTCAAACTTAGCAAGGAAATGTGCCCAAAGACCCAAGAAGACATGGATTATATGTCTAAAGTTCCATATGCATCAGCAGTTGGAAGCTTAATGTATGTAATGGTCTGCACAAGGCCTGATATTGCACATGCAATGGGAGTTGTAAGCAAGTACATGAACAATCCAGGAAATGAACATTGGATGCCAGTGAAATGGATTCTCAGATATTTGAAAGGTACCACGAATCAAGCATTATGCTTTGGTGGTTCAAACATCTCCCTACAAGGATATGTTGATGCAGATATGGCAGGTGACAAAGATAACAGGAGGAGCACTACAGGATATGTATTTACTGTTGGAGGAACAGCTGTCAGTTGGGTTTCAAAAATCCAAAGTGTTGTTGCACTTTCAACAATAGAAGCAGAGTATGTTGCTGCTACAGAGGCTAGTAAAGAAATGATTTGGTTACAAAGGTTTATGGGTGAATTGGGTAAGGAGAATGATATGGGCACGTTATACAGTGATAGCCAAAGTGCCATTCATCTTGCAAAGAACTCAACATTTCATTCCAGGACTAAACACATACAGCTCAAGTACCATTTCATACGATCAATGTTGGAAGATGGAGAGTTGAAGCTGGAAAAGATACACACTAGCCAGAATCCTGCAGATATGCTAACAAAAGTTGTAACCAGGGAGAAACTGAGAATATGCTCAGTTTCAATTGGTCTTCAAGGATGACGATGAAGATGAGAAAACAGCCAGGTCCAAAGAGGATTCATTGTCCAGCAAATGGAGCAGCGGTGGAGTTGCTACAATCAGTCTCCAAGTGGGAGATTGTTGGGTGTGGAGCCTAATTATCTTCTATATTCAAAGGTATCGCCACATTGGACCCTAGTTCAAAATGGGGACGGCAACGCCGCCCATAAAATATTCGCTGTAGGGGGGGTCTAGGGGGCGGCGGCTGTGACCTTTGGGAGCCCCCCCTAGCGGTGGGTTTCGGGGGCAGCACCCCCGAAGCTAAAAACAGCTGTAAAATTGCCTTGTAAAAGTATAGTAATTTCTAGTCAATCTGGGCTGTTCATTAGGTGGATTATCTGACGGTAGAACTTATGTTTAGTTTAGGGTTTTTTGCCCTAGAAGGCAACCCCTCTCTTTGTATGAGGGCATTGTATTTGAGGTTGTGTGATAGATGTGTATTCGGTGAGCGGGAAATAGAGAGGTGAGACTGTGAGAGAAAACAGAGGATATTACAGCGGATCTGTTGTAGGTTGTGTCTCTTCATTTTGTTGGATAATAGAAAGGAAGGACTGGCTGTTCGGGGTGGACGTAGCCCAAACTGGGTGAACCACGTATATCTGTGTCTCTCTTGTTTTATGTGTTTTCTGTGTTTATATTTCTGCAATATTTTATGTGTTCCATTGCTCCATAATATATAATTTCTAACACTTTGAACCCTAGAGATGGGAAATGTTTTTACATCATTCCATACTTCTATGGGACTCCATATATTGGTGAAACTAGTTGATCAATAAATCAAAGGATTTATGAGCACACTGGTGACATCAAACATGGAAGGTCTCACTCCTTCGCTTTGGCAAAACATGCGAAAAAGACAAATCATCACATCTACATCGAAGAGGCTAGGGTCATTGCAAGGATTGACCATTTTCATCATCATAAATTTAGGGAGGCCTTAGAAATTGAAAAGAGGCCAATCAATCTAAATAGAGACGATGGTTGGAGTATTAGCAGGTGTTGGATCCATGCCCTATCTTCTTAGGTTCTCATTTTTTATTTTATTTTATTATTTTCTATTTTGATAAACAATTAAGTTTGACTTTATTATTTATAAGACCTTCATTTTTATTTGAGTATATTATAAGTAATTTTATTTATTATTTCATTGGTAATAATAATATTTATAATAATAAAATTATTTTCATTCAATTTTATTTTATTTTTTGTGACTTTATTATTTGTTTCTAGTTGGAAGACCTTCCTTTGGTTTAATAATATTATTAGTAAAATTTAATTTTATTAATAATATTATTTATAATTATAAAATTATTTTGTTCATTTTTCTTTTTATTTTATTTTATAAATTTATCTATAGTTTATTTTATTTTATAATTTGGAACAATTAAATATGACCATTTCATTATTAAATTATTAACCTTTCTTAATCAAAATAATATATTATTAATAAAAAAATATTATTTATTCTTTAATATCAAACGATTTTTATATTATAAATGTATTCCTTATTAACAATAATTCTTGACTCAAACTAGTTGTTATATTCTAACAGCTAGTTATCATTTCTCTACATCTATTTATTTTGATGCCAAGATCCGGTTCCTCATCTTGTCCTAAAGATGAACCACACGAATTGGTTCAAAATGTGTCGATGATATTTTCTCCTATGTGATTATGACCGAAATATTTCTTATCATACAAATTATGGCTAACATAAGCCTGAATTCGAAAAAAAAAAGGTAGGAAATACTATACACTATGTGTCACTTAATCTCAAAAGTTATCAACAAGGGGTATGGCATTTAATTTCACAATTCCAAGCTTTGAATATTGTTTTTGTTCCTACGATTTGTAACGTTGCTGCAGATAAATTAGCAAATTTTGTTGCTAGGTTGTCACTACTTAGAGATGGATTTTCTATTGAAATTATTTATAGGCCATCCATACCTAATAACATCACTAAGTTTAATGTTTTCAATGATGACCAATAGGTATTGGATTTTATGGCGAACATTCATGTGTTCAAGGATGAAACCATTGACAAAGACAGGCATAATAAAGCATTGCAATATGTAGCCATAAAAAGAAAAAAACCTCATTCCCAATGGTGTGGTGTCACTTGAAAAGTTGTATGACTTGCAAAATCGCTTCAAGAGACCGGTAAACTCAAAGACTCATAGCTCAAGCCTGTCGCACAAGAAAATAAATCTTAGTACAAAAAATGATAGGAAATCTGTCAATCTTGGTACTTGTTGCACACCTCAGGATAGGCAAGCTTTCATCCACCTTTTCAAGAAGTATCGAGATGTTTTCACATGGACATATGATGATCTTTAAACTTATGACATGTGAATAATATATCACGTAATTCCAATCAAGGAAAGGGCCAATCCTTTTCAGCAGAAGTTATGTACAGTTCATCTGACACTTGAGCCTTTGGTTCAAACATACCATCTTCAAAGTGTGGAATTTGACATGGGTATCAAATTGGTTTTGGTAAGAAAGAAGTCTAAGAAAATATGATTATGTGTGGATTTTCACAATTTGAACTGCACCTCAAACAAAGATAATTATCTAGTGTCATCAATGAAGTATATCCTACACACAGTATCAGGGTCTGAGATGTTTTCCTTGTTAGATGGATTCTCATACTACAACCAAGTTCTAGTGTCAAAACCTAATAGATACAAAACAACCTTTCGAACTAAGTGGGGCACATTTGCTTTTAAGATAACATTGTTCGGACTGATTAACACAGGTGCCACTTTCCAACGTGTGATGGACATCACATTTCATGGTCTAATTAGCCAGAGCATAGTGATCTATCTTAACGATGTAACAATGTTTTTGAAAATAATATTTGTTGGCTTACGCCACCCAAAGAAAATATTTTAGCGATGTTGGAAATACAGGATATCACTTAATCCCAAGAAGAGTATTTTTGCAGTGTCCAAGGGGAATCTCTTGGGCCATATCATCACAAAAATTGGGATTAAGGTGGACCTTGAAAGGGTCAGAGCTATTACGTTGATTCCCTCCTCAATGAATAAGAAAGTTATGTAGTCCTTCTTGGTGAAAATTATTTTCCTTCACAAATTCATCTCCGACTATGCACAAATAGTGAAACCACTCCAAGAGATGATAAAGAAAGATGTGGTATACAAGTGGTATAGAAAGGAAAAGGATGCATTCTCTAGTATAAAGCAAGTGATCACGGAAGTACCTGTGTTATATAATCTAGACTTCAACAAACCTTCGCTTTTGATAATTCTTTGGCTACCATTATTACACAGAAGGATGATCAGAATAATGAGTGGCTCATATCATTCATGACTACTAGTTTTCAAGGACTATAACTTAACTATCCTTCCATTGATAGATAGGCTTATGCGGTCTAAAAGGAGGTAAAACACATTCGTCCTTATCTTCTAAAGAATCATTGTATTATCTTTGTGTTGAACCCAATTGTTAGATAGTTGTTTGTTCAATAAGAGATGGGTGAAAGAGGAGAAAAATGGATGACCATCTTACAAGAGTATGATCTCGAGTTCACACTATCAAAGGTCATGGTCTATGCTAGCTAGTAGCATAAGCGAAAAAATGCACCAAAAGATGACTCTTCTAGATGGGATAAGGAGATTGAAATGTATAATATTGAACAAGCTACCCCCACTGACACACCAACCTCTTAGTATGCAGACGTGCGACAATATCTTGAGCATGGTACTTTGCCCTCTCATTTATCAACAAGACAGAAGAGGAACATATTGAAATATTTATCTTATCAGTTGGTACACTGAGTGATTTTTAGAAAGCACCACAACGGAGTCTTGCTCAAATGCTTGGAAGCACCAAATTTAGAAAGGGTTCTACACAATCTTCATGATGGACCAGCTAGAGGACATTTCACGGGTGACACAATGGTGAACAAAGTTATGCGGGTCATTTTCTATTGGCCTAAAATTTTCAAAGATGCTCACACTTATGCCCGCAAGTGTACAATTTGTCATAAATGCGTTGGTCGTGAAAAGAAGTCAGCTTCCTGTTGGCATTATGATTATGGTACATGTGTTGTACTTGATGGAACTCACTCAAGTGGCAAAACTCTATTCAGGCTCTTAAAATGATGGAAATTAAGAGGTTCGCAGGTGCATCGTTCAAAAGGTGCGGACCCGCAGGTTCGCCATCCAGGGAGTGCGGACA
The DNA here is from genome assembly GCA_031772625.1 of Pinus tabuliformis. Classification (NCBI taxonomy): domain Eukaryota; kingdom Viridiplantae; phylum Streptophyta; class Pinopsida; order Pinales; family Pinaceae; genus Pinus; species Pinus tabuliformis. The sequence continues at coordinate 406,975,222 of CM062811.1, read as the reverse complement.
TACCTGCAGGTTCACCGTTCATAAGGTGCGGTCCCCTAGTTCACTCTCTCCAATGCAGAGAAGCGCACTCACGTGGGGTATCCTATGTTTGGCCCTTGGTATTTAGCCCGTCTTTTGTGATCCTATGGTTTTGGCCCGTGGTATAGAATCTATTTTATTGAACCCCAATTTGGATCCCTCGTATTGATTTTTGATGGTTTTGTTCCATGGTGTGGATAAGGGATTGACTATAAAAAGGGGAAGGAGATCTCTTGGCTAGATACTTGTGAAATTTGAATATCTTAAGATTTGAAATTTTGGGTGTTTGGTTTTACAAAGCTAGATCTAAATCAAGGAGAAAACTTAAGGTGAATCTATTGATAAGTCGTGATCTCTCGGGCGCATGATCAGATCTATGGATCTGACTGACTATGGCATTGGACGACTGTTAATTTGGCCCTAATCAGAGGTTCGCAGGCGATCCACTGCGTAGGTGCGGGGGTACGCAGTGCAGGAGAAGACGCAGTGCGGGGGTACGCAGCGCAACAGAAGGCGCAGTGCGAGGTACGCAGCGTAGAAGAAAGCAGAGTGCGGAGATACGCAGAGGCACAGAAGGAACAGTGCGGAGGTACGCGGTCAGACAGACAGTGCAGTGCGTATCTGAGTTGAGGTACGTAGTTCAGCAGAAGGAGAAGGTGCGGTGGTACGCAGAGCAGCAAAAGGATACGGTGCGAATCTACGCAATTCAGGCACAGAAAGACTGCGGATATCCGCAAGTTTATATTAGTGAAGTTGCGGACCTGTCTTGAAACTTTTGTTGGCTGTCTTTTATCTATTGCTGCAGAGTTCTGGGTTTAGATTTCTGGTATTACTTTTCTGTTTATAGCATTCTGAGAAGTTGGGTGATCCATTGGTTGATTGTATAAGGAGATTGGGTAATTTGCATGTACTTGATGATTATTTGATCTTCTTGGATCCAGTCTGAAAATTAATGAAACGTGGTCCTTAAAGAAGTAGAAGAGCAAAGGGGGTTGTAGCTCCCTTCCAGGAAAGACTGGAAAACGAGAGAGATTTGTAGCTCTCTGCAAGTTGCAGCCTTCGTACTGGTAAAGGACTGCACCAGTACAAAATCCTTGTAAAAGAAGTTTCTAATTGAAAGAAGATAGAGACATACTGCAGCAGGTGGTTTTCACCCACATTTGGTTTCCACCTTATATCTGGTGTTCTTTGGTGTGCTTTTCTTGTTCTTGTTAATTTTTATGGCACTGACATACAAATTAATTAAAGTATAAATCTGGAAGGCATATTGAAAAGAATTTGATAATACTGATTCACCCCCCCTCTCAGTATTATTTCCAACAATTGGTATCAGAGCAGGTTCTTCAGAAGAAGCTTGATCACTTGAAGAAAGATCTTTCATCATGAGCAACTACGAGAGGCAAGCATCAATCAAGCCACCAATTTTTGATGGGACAAACTTCGTTTATTGGAAGGTAAGAGTTACTACCTATCTTCAATCTCTTGGTACAGAAGTCTGGGATATCATAGATACAGAGTATACTTTTCCATCAGCAACTCCTATAGATCTGGCTGAGAAGAAGAAATATGAAACAAATGCAAAGGTGGTTAATACTCTATTAGGATGCCTATCTCAATCAGAATTTGTTAAGGTAATGCCATTTAAATCTGCAAAAGAAATATGGGACAAGATTGTTCTGAGCTATGAAGGAGATGATCAGGTAAAACGAGCAAAACTTCAAACCCTCAGAATTTAGTATGAAAATCTCAGGATGTATAATGATGGAAGTGTGGCTAACTATTTTCTTCATGTAGATGAGATTGTTAATTGTATGAAAAATTTGGGTGAAGAAATAAAAGAGGCAGTTGTGGTTGAAAAAGTTCTAAGATCTTTGTCCCCTAGGTTTGAATCTAAAGTTTCTGTAATAGAAGAAAAGGAGAATCTACAAAGCCTTAAAATGTCACAGCTGCACGGAATTATAACTGCTTATGAAATGAGGAAAGGAGGTCCATCAGACAGGAGAGAAGCTGCCTTCAAGGCTTCAGGCAAAGGAGAGTACTATGAGTCAGGACACGTGTCAGAGGAGGAAGAAGAATCAAATTTTGTCAGAAATCTTCAACGGGGTACTGGTCATTTCTGAGGTAAGTTACCTTTCAAATGCTTTTCTTGTGTAAGAGTCGATCACTATGCTGCCAAATGTCCTCACAAGGATAAGATTGACAAAGGGAAGGAACCTGTTAGATGGAACAAGAAATAGAATGAAACTAAGAAAAGTTACTACACTCATGAAGACAGTGATGGTCTATCAAATAGTGACGAAGATGAACGAGGTAATGATTATAAACTTTTAATGGCCTTTGAAGATGATGATTACATGGATGCTATAGATGTAGATGGTTTTTATGAAGAGATTTCTCGACTCAAAATATGTTTAGAAGAAAAAGATATGATCATTGATACTTTGCAAATCCAACTTGATGAAAAGGAAAAATATCTTGAGAAGTTAGAGTGTGAAATTGTTGGCCTTAGAAAAGAAATTGAGAAAACAAAGGTTCTTAATCTTAAGTTTGTTAAAGGATCTGAAACTCTAGATGAGATTATCAATGTACATCGTTCTCCACTAATCAAGACAGGTTTGGGTTATAATGGAGAAACATCTCAAGCATCCACCTCAAAGAGCTATCTTGATGCAGCAAGGAGGAATGAGAAAAAACCCAATGGAGATCACCAGGTAAGGCAGGGACGAATTACATCAAGAAAAAACAAAGACTACCAGGTAAACCAGGGGAAATCCATCTTAAGGGTGAACAAAAGCTGCAACCAGCCACTGGTAAAAACTTCTCAATTTGCTTCAATAATGGATGACAATAGAAATTACAATCATATGGCTGGTAGATTTGATAATCACAGAAGCTTCTTCAATGGCCAATGTTTCTCTTGCCATAACTTTGGTCACAAAGCAGCTCAATGTGTTGCTTATAAGACAATCATGACTAGAGAAGCTCAAAAAAGAAGAAGTATGACTCGGATTACGAAAAGGACCTATAACAACTTTTCGGCACTTGAAAATGAAATTGAATGTTCTATATGTAATAACTTTGGTCATGAAGATTCTGAATGCAGGAGCAGGTTTCGGCAGACAAAGGAACAAGCCTCAAGCACCAAAACATGGAGAATAAAGGAACCACAACTAGAAAGATGTGGGATAGCTTTTTATGCAGAAGGACAGGAAAATCTATGGTACATCGACAGTGGATGTTTGAAGCATATGACAGGTGATAAAGAAAAACTTGAATCATATAATGCTTTAGAAAAGGGTAAGAAAGTTTCTTTTGGAAATGATACACCTGCAGCCATAAAAGGAAAAGGCATTGCTCATTTGAAAGAAAAGGTCAAAGTTGGAAATGTTTTGTATTTTGATGGTTTGAAGCATAATCTACTGAGTGTCAGTCAGATGTGCGATCAAGGAACCGAGGTAATATTTCGATCAAATGGATGTAGTGTTCGTGATCTTGATACAGGAAAACTAGTGATCAAAGACAGAAGAACTCCAAATAATCTATACATATTTGAAGAAGGACAACAACAATGCTATTTGAGCAAGGATGATGAACATTGGTTATGGCATCGGAGGTTGAGGCATCTAAGCTTTTCACAAATAAGGAAAGCATGCAAATACCAGGCAGTTCGTGGTCTTCCAGATATCAAAATTCCAGACAACACTATATGTAAATCTTGTCAGTTTGGTAAGCAAACCAGAACTAACTTCCCTGAGAAGGAAGGATCAGCCAGCAGGCCTCTTGAACTAGTCCATACAGATGTATGTGGTCCATTTAGGACAAGGTCACCTCGAGGAGAAGAATACTTTATATTATTCATTGACGACTTCTCTAGGATGGTTTGGTTGGGACTTATGAAACACAAGGATGAAGCATTTGAAAAATTAAAATCTTTCAAAGCCTTGGCTGAAAACGAATCAGATCACAAAATTAAGTGCCTCAGGTCCGACAGAGGTGGGGAGTTTACCTCAAATGAATTTTTCGATTTCTGTGAGGAACATGGAATAAGAAGGGAATTCTCTACAGCTAGGACTCCTCAGCAAAATGGAGTGGTGGAAAGGATGAACAGAACGGTCCAACAAATGGCTCATGCTATGCTTGATGAATCTGGGACTCCCGCAACCTTCTGGGGTGAAGCTGCATTTGCTGCGGTTTTTATCCTCAACAAAACAAATGTCTGAGGGAACAGCACTCAAACTCCTCATGAGCTCTAGTATGGTGAGACTCCTTCGGTAAAGCATTTCAAAATTTTTGGGAGCAAATGCTATATCAAGAACACTGATGAACAACTCGGCAAACTTGAACCTAGAGTAGATGAAGGCATTCTCCTTGGTTATTCTCCCCACAGAAAAGCATATGAGTGTTACAATAAAAGACTTGGAAGAATTATTGACAGCATTGATGTAGTGGTTGACGAAAAAGGATACATCCCTAGGCAAGTAAACCATGAAAATATCGAAAAGGATGAAGACTACTCCCCAAATCAGACGAATGATGAAGAAGAACCTCAAGAGGCACTTGAGGAGCAAATAAGGATAGAAGAGAAGACTCCATCCAGGTACGTTCAAAAGAATCATCCAGAATCTCAGATTTTGGGGCAGAAAGAAGCAGGTGTACAAACAAGAAGAACAATTGCAGAAGCCTCAAGCTATTTGGCATTGCTCTCCTCCACTGAACCACAAAATGTAAGAGAGGCATGCAAATATGAATACTGGGTCAAGGCGATGGATGAAGAACATGAGCAGATCGAAAAGAACAACACTTGGGAGTTGGTTCCTAGACCAAAAGATAAGAATGTCATAGGGACAAAATGGATCTTCAAAAATGAGTTGAATGAAAATGGAGAAGTAATTAGAAACAAGGCCAGACTTGTGTGTAAAGGGTATGCTCAACAAGAAGGAATAGACTTCGAAGAAAATTTTGCTCCCCTTGCTAGACTTGAGGCCATCCGAATGTTCCTTGCTCTATCAAGCTTTCAGAAGTTCAAAGTTTTTCAAATGGACGTAAAATCAGCCTTTCTGAATGGAGACTTAGAAGAAGAAGTGTACATTGAGCAACCAGATGGGTTCATCCTGGGAATGATCCAAATCTTGTATGCAGACTAAAGAAGGTTCTCTATGGTCTTAAACAGGCTCCAAGGGATTGGTACTACCGTTTAGACAAATATCTTCATCAACAAGGTTTTTCAAAGGGATCAACAGATAGCAATCTTTACATAAAAATTGAAAATGACAAATTACTAATACTTGTTGTGTATGTAGATGATATTATCTTTAGCAGCAATGAAGAAGCTATGAGTCAAAGCTTTGCCTTGGTGATGCAGAAAGAATTCGAAATGTCTTTGCTTGGAGAACTGACATATTTTCTTGGATTGCAAATCCAACAAAATGAAGGCGGGATCTTTTTGTCTCAAACCAAGTATCTCAAGTAGATTTTGAAGAAATATGGCATGGAAGATGCAAAACCAGTATGTACCCCCATGGTCACAGGATGTAGCCTCAGTGCAAATGATGAATCAGCAGTAGTGCACCAACCAACCTACAGATCTATGATTGGAAGTCTGCTTTATTTAACAAGTACCCGACGAGACATCATGCATGCAATGGGAATAGTTGGAAGATTTCAGGCAAATCCAAAGGAAACTCATCTTCAGGCAATGAAGAGAATTTTCAAGTACCTTCAAGGAACTCAAAACCATGGCTTATGGTATCCTAGAGATACATATCTCACACTTCATGCTTATATAGATGCAAATTGGGCCGGAAGCGTGGATGACAGGAAGAGCACAAGTGGTGGTGCATTCTTTATGGGTTCCAAATTAGTATCTTGGTTCAGTAAGAAACAGAGTTCGATTGCTTTATCTACAGCTGAAGCGGAATATGTCGCTGCTGCATCTTGTTGCACTCAACTCCTTTGGATGATGCAGACCTTGCAGGATTTTCAAATCACTTGTACTCCACCTATCTCCATCTTATGTGATAATACAAGTGCAATCAGCATTTCAAAGAACCCAATCATGCATTCAAAGACCAAGCATATACCGATCAAGTATCACTTTCTCAGGGAACAAGTGCTTGAACAAAAGGTTAAGTTGGAGTATGTTCCTTCTAAGGAACAAGTTGCTGATATACTCACCAAACCATTGCCCAGGGAGACCTTTGAATACCTCAGGCAAAAGCTGGGGGTTGTTGATGCATCATCTTGTTTTTGAATCTCATCTGTTTCAGAGATTGTTGGTTGTACGTAAGGTTCATATGGGGTATACGCGTACATTTGCTGGTTTATGGATTGGTCGAAGATTGAATAGCACTGGTTCAGGGGGAGCACATATAATGCATTGTTGGCATTATGGTAGCACATAAGGAGAACATGGATGTTGATCTGAATATCGCTGCAATATATCTCTATCTCTTTCATTCATGGTGTATGGTGGATTATGGTTTGCAGATCTGGTTTACAGTCAGGGGGAGCATGATCAGTGGAACAAAGACTTAAGCATGATCTCAGGGGGGAGCATAACCCTTTGCCCTTGATGTCAAAGGGGGAGAATGACGTTGAGGATCTTGAGGTTGCCATCAAGTCCAAAGGGGGAGATTGTTGGCATTATGATTATGGTACAGGTGTTGTACTTAATGGCAACTCACTCAAGTGGCAAAACTCTATTCAGGCTCTTAAAATGATGGAAATTAAGAGGTTCGCAGGTGCATCATTCAAAAGGTGCGGACCCGAAGGGTTCACCATCTAGGGAGTGCGGACATACCCGCAACTTCACCGTTCACAAGGTGCGGTCCCCCAGTTCACTCTCTCCAATGCAGAGAAGCGCGCTCACGTGGGGTATCCTATGTTTGGCCCTTGGCATTTAGCCCGTCTTTTGTGATCCTATGGTTTTGGCCCATGGTATAGAATCTATTTTATTGAACCCCGGTTTGGATCCCTTGTATTGATTTTTGATGGTTTTGTCCCATGGTGTGGATAAGGGATTGACTATAAAAAGGGGAAGGAGATCTCTTGGCTAGATACTTGTGAAATTTGAATATCTTAAGATCTGAAATTTTGGGTGTTTGGTTTTACAAAGCTAGATCTAAATCAAGGAGAAAACTTAAGGAGAATCTATTGATAAGTCGTGATCTCTCGGGCGCATGATCAGATCTGTGGATCTGATTGACTGTGGCATTAGAGGACTGTTAATTTGGCCCTAATCAGAGGTTCACAGGCGATCCACTGCGTAGGTACGGGGGTACACAGTGCAGGAGAAGACGCAGTGCAGGGGTACGCAGTGCAACAGAAGGCGCAGTGCGAGGTACGTAGCGCAGAAGAAAGTAGAGTGCGGAGATACGTAGAGGCCCAGAAGGAATAGTGCGGAGGTACACGGTCAGACAGACAGTGCAGTGCGTATCTGAGTTGAGGTACGCAGTTCAGCAGAAGGAGAAGGTGCGGTGGTACGCAGAGCAGCAGAAGGATACGGTGCGGATGTACACAATTCAGGCACAGAAAAACTGCGGATATCCGCAGGTTTATATCAGTGAAGTTGCGGACCTGTCTTGAAACTTTTGTTGGCTGTATTTTATCTATTGCTGCAGAGTTCTGGGTTTAGATTTCTGGTATTACTTTTCTGTTTACAGCATTCTAAGAAGTTGGGTGATCCATTGGTTGATTGTATAAGGAGATTGGGTGGTTTGCATGTACTTGATGATTATTTGATCTTCTTGGATCCAGTCTGAAAATTAATGAAACGTGGTCCTTAAAGAAGTAGAAGAGCAAAGGGAGTTGTAGCTCCCTTCCAGGAAAGACTAGAAAACGAGAGAGAGTTGTAGCTCTCTACAGGTTGCAGCCTACGTACAGGTAAAGGACTGCACCAGTACAAAATCCTTGTAAAAGAAGTTTCTAATTGAAAGAAGATAGAGACATATTGCAGCAGGTGGTTTTCACCCACATTGGGTTTCCACCTTATATCTGGTGTTCTTTGGTGTGCTTTTCTTGTTCTTGTTCATTTTTATGGCACTGACATACAAATTAATTAAAGTATAAATCTGGAAGGCATATTGAAAATAATTTGATAATACTGATTCACCCCCCCCCTCAGTATTATTTCCAACACTTCCCCATTGCATCTCATCGTTGTGGAAGAACCATTTAAACAATGGGGCCTAGATGTTATTGGTGAGATATTTCTACACTCATTGAAATAATACCACTATATCCTCACTACTACAAATTACTTCACATGGTGAATAGAAGCAGTTCTTCTAAAGAAAGTGAATGATCAAGAAGTCATCAGCTTCCTCAAGAAAAATATCATTACCAGGTTCAACATTTCATATTCACTTATTTTTGACAATGCAACATGTTTTTCATCGCTAAAAATTTATGATTTTGCATTGGAAAATGACATTGTATTTAACCACTCATCCAATTACTACCTGCAAAAAAACAATCTTACTGGATCAACTAATAAAAAACTCATCCATATCATCAAAAAAGCCATCTTCTCTGAAAAATAGAATTGGAATTCTACTTTGGTGAATGTTTTATGGTCCGAACATGTCACGCCTAAGCCTTCTCTGAATACTTCACCTTGCTTCTTGGTATATGGAAAATAAGCCATCCTACCTTCAAACATCTACCTACATGTCCTTCAACTTTCACAAGAATCACAGGGTAAACCTTGTCTTTTGGTTCAAGGTAAGGTAGATGCCCTCCTTATGCTACAAGAAGAAAGAAAGAAATCCGAAGAAATTTTGTCTCTCAATTAGAGTCATATCAAGAGATGGTTTGACAAGAAGTCTGTAGGGAAAAGTGAATTCATTGTGGGTGACCTTGTCTTGAAGTGGAAAAAATTCCACGAAGATAAGGGGAAACACACTAAGTTCCAATGCTTGTGGATCAAACCATTTTTCATTCATGATAAACTTGGCCATCACACTTACCATCTCCAATATTTATATGAGAATATTGAATCCCTTCCTATAAATGGCCAAGATTTAAAACTTTATTTTCAATGATAGTCTAGGGTTGCGCCCTACCCTATGACGTAGATCTTTTGTTGTTTTGTTTGCTTGTTTGTTGTATCCAATATTTTCATTGGTTTTCGTTCATGTGAATATTTGTCGTGTGTAATTTTGTTTTGGGTTCCCATGTATGTGGTAGGATTGAAACGAGTTTTGTGACACTGTAACATTTGGATTACCTTTAATCCTTCTTTGTTTTGGATACACTTTTGGTTGATGATGTTTTGATGGAAAATATGATCCTTGCACAAGGAAGGCTTTGTGTCAAACCATGATATCCATGTATATTCTAGAAACCTCATTCCTACACTTGGTTCTTTATGTTTCGGTGTTTTCAATGCTAATCTGATCAAGTAGAGAAGGACAAGGGAAATACTAAGTGAGAAAACTGATATCAGAGGTTTCATATATGCTTCTTTGAACGAACAACCTCTTATTCTCTCAATAATTTGGGATCCCTCTTCCTCCCATGAAATGAATAAGTGTCAATGTATAGTCCTATATAAAATAAATAAATAAAGGGTAAAATAAGAGAAAGCCTTCCTGCGCAGGGAGTTGAAGCAAGCAACTCCATCGGGTTACTATCTAGGCTCGCTGGCAGCGAAGAATGTTTGTGTTCCTAAAGTGACTCCACTGGGTTACTTTCCAAGCCTACTGGAACCAGAGCAGCACCAAATATGAAAAACTATACTCTAAAAATCTAAATCTCGTGAATAACATTACCCTTCTCCTTATTCAAAACATTGTGATATCGTTGGTCTTGTGTTTGTGTTACACTGAGAAGGAATGAAGGGGACTATGTTCACATACAGGATAAGTGGGGGGGCCAAAGTAATCTGAATGATGAATCAATACTCCCTAAGGAACTAGACCCTACACAAAAGAATTATCGAATGCAGAGAAGCTAGAGTTCAACCAGTGTGTTGCCAAATATTGTCCATGCTACAATGCCCTCTAAAATTTTGGCATATATCCAAATTTTGAAGCCTACTTTGACTTTTCATGTTGTCATTGTGAGTACTAAGAGTCATTACATCCATTTTCTCTAAGTGTTATTGTCCCTTTTGGAAGAACCTAAAAGTATCATTTTTTGGCATGGTAAGCATCGCACATCGCACAAATGTAGTTTTAGTTTCTTTCAATGAATGATGTTTGTGCTAATGATTCATTCTTATCATGTAGACATGTATCACACTCATTTCCATAGTTTCAAGAACTGTCACACAAGTGTTTTCAATGTTTTCGCAAAGTGTACCTTTAGTGTTGCACTTGCGGAAGTCTTCGCAATGTCATCACATTGAGGAAAGTATGTTCTTCATGTTTTTTGGGTGTAATGTGTTGTGTCTTCAAGTTTTGTAAGTGTGTGATCATTCTCAATTATTTCCCTCGTTCATTTTTAGCCTACTGATACCACACTTAGTCAAATCCATAAAATTTCCCGACCGAGCAACCCAGAATCACTTAGACTTCCTAAGCTACGCACTATGCAGTCTTAGTCATCAAGCTTCAACCTTACCTCTTGGAACCACGAAATGTTTATTATCTACCTTCCAGAATTGTGCACTATGTAGTCTTAGTTCTCAATCCCAACCCTTGAGCTCCAAAACTGCCCAATCATTGCCTTTAGTAAGCCTCCTCTACGCATTGTGCAGTCTCAAGTATCAAGCATCAACCTTGAGCCCGTGAACTGCACAATTGTGCAATCCCTTGGGCTATGTCCCTTTGTAGCTATGCATTGGGAATCCTCAAGCCTCAAACCCTCTACCTGACCTCTTGGGCCCTCAAATGCATAGATGACTAGCCCCGGTCTTCCTGAATTGTGCATTGGGCAGTCTCAAGGCTCAATCCTAGCCTTTGACCTCCTGAGTTGTGCAATTGCACAATCCGTGAGCCTGTTTCTCAGCCTGCCACTCGGTTCCATATCATGTAATGGATCATCATGGAGCATGTTAGACTAGGAGTTTATTGGACTTATGTTGTCTTGCCATGAGTGGATTTCAGTTGTAAGTATCATTTCATACAAGAGAACCTGCTAGAATACTCCTTTATAGCTACAAATACAAGCTAATCAATCAAGATAAGATGAAGGGACACCAGATTGCGACAACAGATGAAGATCAAGATCACATTGCAGAATCCTTATCTTCAAGCCTAATGAAGAAGGAAGAGAAAGAAAATGCACCATCTCTCAAGAAGACTTGAAGATAGTAGCAAAAGGAATGACTTGACATTGCCACATCATTTTCAATCCATGTCATCAATGTCTTGTGAAGTCTTTTCAAGGTGTCATGTCATTATTGGCCATATCATTCATGGTTTATGTAATTTCATTGTATCATAAATTTAATGTAAAGTGGAAGTGCAAGAGACATGTATAGAATGTGAAAGGTCATGTAGGAGTCGAAAGGTCATAGTGAAGTCAAACAATCATGAGGGTGGTCCAAAAGTCACAAGGGAGGTGAATGATCACCCCATTTGTTATATATACACCCTAATTGCTTATGTAAAGGAATTTTCACATTGTCTCCTCCTACTAGGCATAAGAGAGAAAGATAGTTCTTTTGGAGGAGCAAGTGGTTGCTCTAATGCTCCAATATTGGAGCTATTCTTGTTCTCTGTACTAATTTACCTTCGAACTTTTTCTTAATTATGAAGATCTTTGAGCCAGCACACTTTCATGCATATGTTGTAAATATTTTAAGACTATTATTTGAATTTTTGTGATTTATTTTGTTTTAATATGTACTAAGGAAATTGAACTATTTGGTGGCCTTGGTACTTATCTTGTTGAAGGTGTGTTGTATTTTTTTAAAAAATTGTTGCTTCCATGTGAACTATTTCGTTGGTTGATCAATGATTCATTATTGTGTATATTCTCATGTGTCTTTATTAGGTAAGTACTATTACTCCTCTTTTAAAGGCTCACTTTTCCTCTCCCTTTTGGTAGAATAAATTGATACATTTCGTAGTTGAGCATTCCACAAGGAATTCCCACTTATTCATCTGAACACTCATGTAATTTCTCTCATGTGCCTAGCTTTGTAGCCAAGGAAAATTTATAAGAATACATTGCATTTGGGCCTTAATTCGGGAAGGGATCCCACACCAAACGATGTGAAGTCTAATTGGGTATTTTCATCGGGGAGACCCATTTTTATGTTGGCAGTATCTAGAACCGTCAACACTACCTTTTCATGAAGAGGAGTGGTTAGGGTGTTTGGAGTTATCAGCCAAAAAAAAACTAGTTTCCCTCCATCTAGCGCTAGAATGTTGAAGGTGTTGGACACTGCCAACATACAGGGATATTCTCGATACGAGGTCCTAATTAGACCTCACATTGTTTGGTGTAGGAGTCCCATCTAGAATACAACCCAACTCCCATTTACTTAAATATATGCCTTGGATTTAGTTGTTATCACGAGAGAGAAGCGTCCTTAAGCTTTTGAATGAGCAAGAGAGTGTGCCTTGTGAATGTTCAATTGCAGATATATCAAGGTTGTTTCACTGTAAAGGGGGATTAAAGTGAGCCTCTAAGAGAGAAATAATAGTACTACCCTAATGGATACACACACACATATGAGAAAGGCTCGTCTAACATCAAGCAAAATAGTTCACATAGATGTGACAATCGTTACATACATTACAACACATTTCCAATAAGTTAAGCACCAAAGTCACCAAAATAGTTCAATTACTTCAGTACATGTGAAAGTGAACATGAATCATAAACATTCAAAGAATAGTCTTAAAACATCCACAATCCATGTATGAAAATGTGTTGGCTGAAAGGCTTCAAGTATTAAGAAAAATTTCCAAGATACATAAGTACAATGAACATCACTAACTCCAATAGTGGAGCGTTGGATCCACTACTTTCTCCCCAAAAGTACTAACTCTCTCTCTAATGCCTTGGGGGAGAAGGAAAGGTTAAAATTCCTCTGCATGAATAATGAGGATCCTTTTATAAATTGAGGCATGACCTTTCATCTCCTCATGACTCTTTCCTTTCCAACTGCTACTTACCTTTGGACCTTTACAACCTTTGGACTTCCAAAGACCTTTGGAATTACATATGACTCTTGGTATTACATGTCCTTTAGACTTCTATGGCTCTTTTGTCCATACATGACTCTTAAACTTCCACTCATTTTTCTTTACAATGATTACATCATAGTTTCCACATAATCATGTGATGGGACATGAAAAGTCACTATTATTGACGATTAGGACTAATAATGACTAATGACATATGGGTTAAATGGTTGTCACTTGTGTCTTTTTTCTTCATGCAACTTCTGATTGTTGATGTCTTCACCCTTCGGAGGGTCTTCAATCTTATGGAGTGATCAGGGTGCTTTGATCATCGATACTTCAATGTGTTCTCCATTCTTCGTGGCTTCCTTAGATGCATTCTTTTCCCAATATTCTACATGCATGTTTGCCATGTATTCCTCAAGGTACTTGTAGCTACAATCACTCATGAGAAGTAACGATGATACTGAAAATATCTTATTATAACATGCTCCATGCATATTTTCTTTTTCATGCCGTAATAATTTGCTTGGAAAGAGAAAGGAGAGCTTCTGGGCATAAGGGCACACCTTGAAAGGCTAAAGGGAAGAGGCTTGAAGGCTTCAGCATGTGCTCATGCACTCAAGAGAGAGAGACAATAAAGGAAATGAGCAAGGAACATGTCTAAAGGATGAATGAGAAGGCTTTAGGCTTACCAAGTGCATTGTGCATTCAAGGGAAATAAGGAGGGTGCATGGCACAAAGATGAAGGTTGAAGGGAGAGGCTTCAAGCTCTGAGGTGCACTCATGTGCTCAGGAAGGCAAAGGAGGGTGCATGGTGCATTGTCAAAGGAAGAAGGGTGAAGCTTGAAGGCTTCAAAGTACGCTCATCTGCTCAAAGTCCAAAGAGGGCACATGGTGCATTGCTAAAGGTTCAATGGTTGAGCTTCGGGTCTTCAATATGTGTTCATATCCTCAAGGAGGGTGCACTTCTTTGAGTCGAAGGAGTGTGCTCAAAGGAAGGCTTGATTTCTCAAAGGGAATGGTTTGGAACAAGGAAGGGGAAACATGGTTAAGGAGTTTGTTATGAATTCTTGAAGTTTGCATGGCACGCTTCTAAACAATTAAGGATTCCCAATCAAGTCCTTAGAGTGCACTTGTACATTCTTTCCTCAATGGATTCATTTTATAATTGAAATCCGCTTGTGCATTCTTTGCTCAATGGATTCATTTTATAATTTAAATTCACTTGTGCGTTCTTTCCTCAATAGGTTCATTTTATAATTGAAAGTTGTCTAAGTCTAGAAGATGGGAGAACAGGTGAACATGATTATTCTGACATAAAACCATGGATGACACATACCAACTCATCAAGAAAACTTAGACAAGCTTGAAAAATGATAAGTAGACTTCAAAAGCCACTTTACAAACATTTCCCAAGTAGGACATATGAAGTGTGTGCGACTGCGACCAAAAGTGTTGTTTTACAACCCTCAAAGGTGTTTTGACCATGATATGCACTAAAAATGTTATAATCAATGTGATGACACATGAGAACAATCAAGAACACTTGAAACACATAGAATTACTTGAAAGGACACTTGACGACCAAAGTGACACTAGGTATGATGGTGAAGTTGGCTCCAAAATATGAATGTAGTAAAATTTTGGAGGGTGTTGTAGTAACAACAACATAACCCATGAGTATATAAAGAGTAATTGTGAGAGATAGAATTGGAGATTCAATTTGAGTTGGAGTTTTTTATGACCAAGGAAATTGGTAGCATGAGGAGAGCATCACTTGTGAGAATGAAATAAAGTGATGGGGTGGAAACATGGGTGTTAGGACAACAACAAAAAAAGAAAAAACCTACTTTGAAGATGGAATTTTTTTAAATACTTGTAAATGGGTACATAACTATAAGACTTGGTGAGGCATGTGTATCCCTAGTAAAGTCTGGAATGATAGTGGGGCATGCAAGTTTCCCCAATATTATTTGGATAATTTCCCCAAGTGAAGTTTAAAGTGTGTAATGTTAGGTTAATTTTGAATAAGTTTAGTTTACATTTGTGGCTTTTGGGCACGTGGTATTGGTGACCCCTAGTATTGCATGTAATGAAGATTATAAACAAGCTAAAAATTCTCCATTGTGAAGTGTATTTTGACCAAAAATAATTAATCTACTATAAATTGATTGTTCCCCAATTAGAATGTTCCACAATAAATCTAATATATAATTGACATGTTGCTAATTTATATTTGTTAATTGTTTGACTCTCACATATATGTTGTTTATTTAGATTTATTAATTGTTTTTCTTAGTATTATTTTTACTTTTATATTTTTAATTGTAACATCAATGTAATGCAAATATTTAAAGAAAGTAGAAGGGTCCCCATGGCCCCCATGGCCAAAACTAAGCCCAACGACAGGCCCAAGAGGTCAATGAGACATTTCATGCAATAATAACCCTGGAAATTCAGAGTGAAATGCAAAACTTGGAGACTATGACATCAATAGATAGGAAAGCCTTCTCTAATTCAGAGATCATAGAGGACATACAACAGTGGGTTCCTAACCATGTCCAAACTAGGGGAAGGAAAAAGAATTACTATCAAGATTTATCTCTCTATTGTCAAATGAAAACCCTACTATGCAGAGTCCTTAATGGGAGGCAAGATGAAAGGTATAATATCTTTGCAAGTCTTAAGGATCTAAAATGCGAGATGAGAGATCAATGGTTTTATATGGAGAGAATGGGCACACATCTAGCTTAAATTTATCAATATATCCCATGCATTTCTACTATGTCTACCCCTCTAGGATCTAATGCAAAAGATCGGGCACCTGTTACCACTTATGATTCCTCTTTGTTAAATGATACTTAGAAGCCTTTTGTATTATGATTATGCAGTAGATACTCCATTTATGTGAAAATTATTTATAATCTTGAGGTTTTGGACAAACTATTCTATAGGTAGGTGGTCAAAAACATTTGGTTTCCCATTGGGAAAATTGAGACTACCCACCGTAAAATATGTTGGCAATGGATGGATAAGTAATGTAATGGACTTTATGATTTTGTGAGGTAGTACAATCTAATATTACAAAAAAAAAGTTTTTTTACAGTTCAAACATTTTGTTAGCGTGATGCTCAAAACCAACATAGATCCATCTTAACTCTAAATCTACCAAGATCCAAGATGAATCAAATATTTCAAGGTGCAAAATTTCCTCAAGTTTTTCACTTAGAAAGAGGTTTGCATACTGAGAGATTTGATCCCTCTTGATACTTGGTAGATCCAGAGTTAAGATGGATCTTTGTTGGTATATATAATAACATAACTAAAGTGTAATAAATTTACTTATATAATACTCATTTGTTGGACTTTTGATATCCTCATTATTTCAAAAAATAGAAAATGAAACCCCTACACACAACTTTCTACATATTTTCCCTAAACGAAACCAATTTTTTTTTCCAAATACCACTCACTAAAAACAATATGATATCCCACTAGGTTTAAGCAATTAGATTTTTAAAACATTAAGTAGGTGTTAACCTTGACATTTGACTAAACACGTAATCACCACCTATTAAAATGTGATATATTCATTAACATTATTTTGCGGAGGCTAAGGAAGTGTGAATGTCTATATAATCGAGTGGGAGTTTGTAGTTTTATTGGTAAAAGTCATTATCAAATGGAAAATATTTTACATTTTATCATATAATTATGAAATTATTTAAAAGATATTATGTTGAAATTGTTTTTAAGGTAAATTTCTATTGCCTTTGAAAATTGATATTACTTTAAAAATTTTCATAAATTGACTAGTATTTCACATGGGAGACCATATCACAGCCGAAAAAATGCCCTCTGAATAAAGGACATAGAAAGATGTAAAAAACATATAGAAAACTAACAAAAAGGTTGCCATATACCTTTCCTAGGATACAACACCAAAATATTCTAATATCCAACACTATAGTAAACAAAGTCATCAAAAAGAGTATCTAGAGGGATCAGATTCTTAGGTGGCTATCTGCATAGGCTGCTTGGATACCTCCTTAACTATTATTGATAGTTAAAGGTTCCCCAAATGTTTCTCAAAAATATCAAGCTATAAATCCATTCTTCCAATATGATTGAAGATGTGATCCAGGGAAAGCCTGACATCCTCCCAATTCCCCTGCCTATCAACCAAGGTACATCCCGGAATAAATATCATCTGCTAATAGAGGTCAATAGTTTGCATGTACTAACTGAACCTTCCTTTTGTTTTCCCAGTTTCTGGAATCCATGATCCCATTCAACCAGAACCTCTATGTTATATAAAGGGGCTATATGCATGATAATTGTAGCTTCAAATTCAGAACTTTCCTCCATGACTAAGCATGGAATTAGCTATCTATATCGGTTAGAAAATCCTTCTACTCTTTGTTTCATGTGGGATTTCCCCCTCATGGTTTGATCTCCGTAATAATTTTCCCCCCTCCTTACTCAAGCCCTATGACATGGAATTTTTTCCCACTACGTCTTCTCCTCTCGCAAATGAAACACAAAGTCATACACATTTTCCAACAAGGGGCCACACAACACTAGCCACCACACAAAGTTTCCTACTTGAAGGTGTGTATACAACCAACAAACACTCTGCTCTACAGACCTTCAAACCCCCCTATAGTGAGCATTATATCTAAACTCCCCATGTAGTTGTGCCAAACCACAAACCACCGACTTAACCCTGTAGTGATATTCAACACTGCCACCTTGTCTCCTTATGATCGTTGCGAGAAACATTGAAATAGAATTCCTTCCTCTGCAATTTCAAGGGGGAAAGTAAGTTGAGTAAGATACCCCAATCCAACTCGAGTATAATATGAGTAGTGGTTCATTGTTTCTCCCTTAGATTTCTCTAGATTATGCTTTCCATGACACTTTCTCCCAGCTTAAACAAGGGTTGAAGGAGATTACCTCCCATAGCATAAAACTATGCACAATTGGAAAAGAATTCAAGATGTACCAAGGGCGAGACTTCACACGACTAGTAGCCCAACCCATTGGTACTCCAAGCACTTCCACAAACCAAATTGACAACAAACTTGAACCAGATTAATTCAGTCGTGACCTAAGTTTTTTCATTTTTCTAAATACATGGTAAGATAAGAAAATAGAGGGAGGGGAAATTGAGCTTGCCTGTATGTAGTGATATCCCCTAATACTGATATGTTGAGGCTAATATTTCCACCTCCCATCCCTTTACTTGAAGGCTTGCACACAAGTTCACCCTGCTCATAATGTTGTTTGATAATCATCCTCGAGATGAACGACCATGGTATTATTTTATAAATTTCTTTCCACCAAGCCTATCTTCCTCAGAATCCAAAGCCAGAATCACTCCCCTCCACTGCGTCACCAAGAAGCTATCATGTAGAACAAGACACTTCAACAGGTGCAATATTAGGACCACAATTCTCAACTACTATCTACAACTCTCGTTTTGCATTCCTTCCTTTGCCTGTCAGTGGATTCAATTATTAGTTTCCATAACTGTACCCTCTTCCTTCACATGCTCCCACCAACATCGTACTCAAACCAAATGTTGTAAAATACTCATCGTCGCTCCTTCGATACTTGCATATAAAAACATTTTTGTAACTTGGGCTCACATCATTATATTGATCAAAGGGTGGGTTCCATGTCCTCGAACATGATTTCCAGGTGGGGTGGAGACGTTCCCCTCCCCCACCCCAATCTTGTTACACCATTGAGGAATATGAATTTATTATTTTAAATTTCATAAATTTATTGAAATAAAGAGAGAATCAAATTGGAAATGATACATTAAACTCATTTGGTTATAGATTTTGCAGTGTGGTATATAACGTTTGTAGTGTATAACTTCTTTTGTAAGATATATAATCTATGCAATGTTGCATGGACAATACTTATGATGTATAAGTTTCATTATAACTTCTATGGTATGGTGTATATTTTTTGTTGTGTGATTTCTTAATCTCTAAATCTCTATGGTGTGGTGTATATACACTTTACATTTCATATAAATTTAAATCATTGATAGACATTTTGCAAGGGTATTAAATCTTTGTTGTGCAAGTGTATTGTTATGCATGCAAGTTTATTATTATGTGGTCTAAGTGTATTGAATCTTTGCATATATTTATCATTGTTGTGTGGTTCCCTATAGTGTGGGTGCCTCTTTGTGATGCAATATAGTAGATTGATATCTTTTTTATGTAGTCAATTTTTTGTATGAAGCTTCTTTGTTAGCTGCTTGAACTATATGGAAATATAATCACCAACAATATACTCCACAAAAACATATACTAGGCCACTCATAATCCAAATAAATATTTGCGGTCTTAAGTCTCTAGAGATATGGAACCTTATCTTTGGGGCCTTGGGTATCTCTCTATGTCATCATCAATCTATCGCTCATAATCCAGGTGTTAAAGTTCCTTTATCTACTTTCTTCCATTTTCATTTTCATTTTTATTTTATTTTTTTCAATTATGAGCATTTCACCACATATGTCAAAACCTCAACCAATCAAGGAGACGCAGAGTAAAGTCACCTTAGAAAATTTGTATGACCATTTCAATTCATTGATAGAAAAAAGGAGAGTAGAAATATAAATCAAACATAAAATATATTTAGTTATAAAAATTGAAAACAAATTCAAATAATTAGAAGATAAAATATTAGGATTCATGGTTGAGCTCAAAATAACGAAAGATAGTATACAAGAAATGGAAAAGGAAAAAAATCAATAGTTGAAGAAAATCACACCTTGAGAGACATGATTAAAGAGTAAAAAGAAAAACAAATAACAATATGGCCCTAAATAGTACATATAATAAATCAAACATCAAACCCTTCAAAATGTAAATGAACAAGCTAATTGAGTTCGATTATGAGTGCGATAAAGAGCCTTGAATATTAAATCACCAATATAAAAGAGAAAAAAGATGAGGACATGTTAGAGATAGTAAAAGAATAACTAAAAAATAATTCACAAATTGAAACAACTTATCTCATAAAAGCTAGAAGGTTGGGAAATATACTCGAGCATAAAGATAGACTAATCGATGTTAGGGTATGTTGTAGTGACCATAAATTTGGTATACTCAATAAATCTCTAAGCCCAAAAGGGACAGGAATATTTAAAAATGAGGACACCATCCCAACATATTAAGTTGAATTAAGGAAGGACATTCAAAAAATAAAGGAATCCAAAAAGGAAGGAAAATGTGAAATAATTAGAAATATTAAATCTATTACGGTTAGAGACCAAAAGGAGAGTAATAAATAGGAAATTGGAACACTTTGAATCATATTCTAAATATGTTGTGGTTTTCCATGGTGTAAAGGTCATATGTTAAGTTGGATCCTTAGTGAAATTGATATTATTTTTTCATTCAAAACTTGGGAGCATGATGAGTCTAAGGACCCTCACATTGATGGATTCATTTTATGGTTAGCTTGGAAAAGGAAAACCTCTCAAAGAGGGATCGAAGGAATAGCATGTTATATAAAATTGAATCTCTCGTATAAATGAAACTCAATGAATTAAAAATAGTTAAGACGGTGCAGTTTTGAGAGTCAAAAAAATTCCAACTCTTCAAGGGAATTGAACAATTTTCTTTAGTCTTACGAATTAGAATTTTCCTCTAAAACTTTCTAGGGTTGGACTTAGAGCGACACAGTAACTACTCTTTCTTTCTACGTATGTATTATATTTCCTTTATTTTAATAAGATCTTTGTATGTGTTTACATGATTAGGTTTTAAGGTTTCATTAGGAGCATCCCTAACTATTTTCCTAGCAATTTTTCAATAATTATCATAAGAAGGGTTAATAATTGTTTTTATATGGTACCTTGGTAGAGAAATTGCTAATGGTAGTGGAGAGGGTTGTAGTAAAATTATGATATAGGTTTTCAATGTTATCTTTATAATTTAAGAGGTTTAAATCCCTATTTAAATCCTTCAAGAAGATATATGTTTTACTCTTGTAAAAAATTAGGTGGCTATGAATCTCACAATTATCATGCATGTGCTTGTTGTGCATGGAAGATTTTTGAGTTATGGTTATAGGTTTATGATTAGAGTCGAGGTGATGGTCATTTAAGGGGTTGAAGTTTACAATTTGGTTGGAAACAGAGATATTTGAGATCACATAATCCATTACACTACTTCCAAGCCCATGAATACAAGTAATATGGTTAGAGTTTGGTCACTTGGTTATGCCATTGCAAATTATAAGGTATTGAGAACTATAAAGTTTGACTAAATTGATACCAATAAAGCTATCGGCAAGTTCTTCGAAGTTTCTTTTGAATCTACGAGCTAAGTCAAGGTCCTCATCTAGATAAAGAGGATTAGGGCTTGAATAATTTATGAGAATAATAAATTGGTTAGAAGTGGATCCAACTTTAGAGTATCCTAACAAGAGGATATTACCTTCATTCCTTAGACTATGAATATCTAGTTCTATGGTATTATAAGGGAAATTCTTATCTAGGTTATTTTTATTATAAAAGGTAGAATTGATAGGTGCAAAAAAAACATATTGTGAATACATCCTCTTAGTGTTAATGTTGATATTTCAATCCAAATGTACCGATTGAGGGGGTCAATCTTATGAAGCTAATGCTGAGGAATGCCAGACTCTTTTATCTACACACTTTTCTTCTGCACATCCTTCTCCCACAAAATGCTTCCCCTTATGAATTATCCTCTTTTCAAATGTCCCCACTTCCACACCTCTACAATACTACTCCTGCACAACACTTCCTCCACACACCCACTACTCTACACAATATCTACCATACTTGTCATTTCATGTACTCTTTCCCACTCAGTTTTATTAATTTCTTGTATTCCAACTGTTGTGATTTCAAAGATTTCATTGTATAGTATGTATATCACTTCATTTAATCTCTCTATCATTTGTGGTGATTATATCAAGGATATTAAAAGAGGAGTAATATCTGAAGTAAATGGATGAGATAGTTTTAGAATTTCGATATTTATCTCCAATATCTCCCATGAATGACATCCTTAGTATATCAAGTTTCTATTTATGAAGCATGTTCTTCCTAACATATTTCACACATGAGGGTGTAATAGTTGGTGATTATATAGGAAAATAAAGAATTTACAGCTAAGTGACATTGAGAAAATAGTGATTAATCGTGTATTTATAAGTAAAAATTGGATATGGTTGTAAGAGGAAGAAAAAAAATATTTATGGTGATATCTATAACTCATGTACCCATCTCAATGAGAATTTTCACTGGTCGATTGCGTACCAATGGTATATGAACTTATCGGCTAAGCACAAGAACAACAATATTTGGACGAGAGGATTATATCTAGCCATGTATTTCACATCCTATCCCACAAAGATAATTTCATCCCATATGAGGAACCCACTTAATTCTCGTATCCAATCTCGTGAAAGCATGTAACAACCCTGGTTAAAAATCCATGTAAAATATATAAGACCACGGTTGATGGGACATGTATTCCAAGCTGAATGGTGGGAAATATATCCTAGTGAGTGTTCATTTTGGTCATTATGGCTAAGGAAATTAGCAAAGGAAAAGGAATTAAAAAGTCAAAAAGGTATTTTGGCACATTTATTTATGAAAATAAAGAAATTTGGAAGAAAGGAAGGTGAAATGTCATAGGTTGCATGTGAGGAGGAAAATGAAGAAAATAGAGGCCTCATTGATAAAAAGGCTTTTGAGGATCATTTGGCAAGGTTTTTATCAAGTTTTTCATTGGATCAAGAAAGGAAAAGAAGGAAAGAAGAAGGAAGGAGAAAGCAAGGAAGAGGAGGATCAAGCATCTATAGTAGGATCCGTTGCAAGTATCAATTTGCATGTGTGATTTCCTTTCTATATTTGGCATGAATGGTATTGCATGTGCCTCTTTTTTGTTATGGCAATTGTTTTTCTAGGTGTGATATTGTTTTCAGCCTAGCCCTACCATTTCTAGATATCCATGGTGTGATGGGGTTCTCATGTTTTCGTTGAGCTGGATTATTGGATGGATTCAAAGTTGAGTGAGGTGGATCTCTGAAATGACAAACAGATGGCTTAGTGTTCCCTGGACTAGACTGTGAATCATGATAAAGCCACTAGCCTAGTAACCCTTGATCTAGACGGTGGGTTTCGGTAATGCCGGGATTGTATGCCTCGATGGGCCTAGGAATCCTTGCTAGTGAATGGCAGGATATACAGTAAATCCAAGAGGTGGATTTCTCTCTGTCAAGACTAGTAATCTCGGGTTGGGATATGTGGTAAAGAGTGGAGAGTGTGTCTCGATTTAGGTCTTAGTGATCTAGTGTGTATTGCGGTAAAGACTGAGAGACTAGGAGATAGGAAAATTCCTCAAGGTCTAGGTGGATAAATTTGGTGGCATCCATGCTTTTTTTTGCTTAGTGATCTAGTGGAGATCATGGTAAAGCCTATTATTACATGTTTATTTTGTTGGCCTAATGATATAAGATGGATTACGTAAATCTTGGTTCCTATTGATGAGGTTGAGGTGGTTTAGACTAGGGATGCCCTAGTTGGTTCTTTTGGTTTAAGTCCCACATTCATGCTTAGAATATGGCATGGGGGGTGAATGGATGAAGAGAGATTTGGCTCAGTCATTCTATGGTTGGGTGGAACATGGTAGTCCCATCCCAAGTTGGATTTTGAATTCATTAATAAGATGTTCCTTCCTTGATATCTTATGTGTAAATGTATTGGTTTATATGTGGATTTTATGGTTGTGATTTCCTTGGTATTTTTGTTGCTATTATGCTAGTTATGTATACGTTTTATGAAAGTGGCTATGTATGGCTCTCATCATGCTTTTACTTGTTAATGAATGAACAATGTATCTATGACCTAATAGATGATAATGCAACTAATGATATAAGGGAACAATGCTTCTTAGCGATTCTTAGATAAGTATGAGACCCCTATACTTATATCTGTTATTTAAACCTATAGATTTCATTCATGCCAAGTGTTTGACATAGTGTCAGTCCCCGTTGGGGATGGTCAGGCCTACTCCTGGAGTTAGTTTTTGGTTTATTAGTCTTTTTATCGTGTGTTTAATGGATTCTGGAAGTTACAGCAAGTTCTGGGAATTGGTCGGAATTTTGGGCTTGAAAGTGCCTTAATTCGCATGGACTTTAGCACAGGTCTACTGGAAATAATTCCTGGACATTGACATGCAGGCTTGTGGGAGCATCCAGAGCTCTTTGTACGCTGGCATTCCCATAGCATGGGAGCATCCATAGGTTTAATAGCTAAAAAATGCAGTGGGACCTGGAGGCAAGATACTTGAGTGGTTTGGATGGCTGCTGGGAGTGTTGTTGCTGATGTGGAAGGTAAGTTTTATGTGTTTCCATCAATTCCACTTCCTTAAGGACGCCTAGAAGGTTGAATCATATCATAGCCGCCTCTCATCACATGTTTACCCCAATTGGCTAGTTACTTGGGTAGATGTGGGAGAAGGGTGTTACAGAGTGGTATCATAGCATGGTTCACCCCTCAGAATGGATGGGTAGTGTGTTGGCCATGCATTTGTGTTGGTTGCATATGTGTTGCTTTTTCTTCTAATCCATGTACTTGTTGCATTTGCATGGTGTTGATCATGGTTGTAGTGATGTCGCCATGTGAAGGTTAATGGTGTTGTTGTGGGATGTGTCGTCATGAGTGTATGATTGTATATGCATTTATTATGCATGTTTGTGTCTTTATGCTAGTATGCATGCATTTTCATTACTATAGTTATGCATGCATAGTAGGTCAAACATGCATTGTGAGGTCATTGTATGAAATTAGTTCATCATGATTATATTGGTATGTTATGATGCAAATGTGTTGGTTGAGATATAGCAAGGGATGCAGATCATCAAAGTGAATTTGCGTCATTGAACCTCGAGGTAAGAGAAGATCGTCATACTGGTAGAGGATGTTTCGCGTGTAGGTATGTTAATTAATGGATTTTTATCTGCATTAGGTTTATATACATTAGGTTTATTTACATGTCTATTGATGTTATGGTTACATACATGATAGATGCTAGTTGATTAGTATAGTCATATGCATGTGTGTCAGATAGTCATGAATGATAGTAACTTGTTGTTATATGCATTGTTATTTTTGTTTTATGTTAGATAACTTGACGATTATGTTATATGTTGTTGATGAGTATGTTATAGGTTGACGTATTGTTGTTATATGTTAGTTAACTTGGTGATTAGGGTTATTACATTAAGAAATTGGTGTTATATGTATCATGCTAAGTTGGATTGGACTATGCAAATGGTCAGGGTTATGACATTTAGGTATGAGTTATTATGTTGTGATATTATGTCATACTAACCTAGATTGACTATGCATATGTGATTGTTAGGCATGAGTCGGAATTGTTTATTAGTTATGATGTGAACATGTTAGTTAGTTATTGTTATGGATATCATTACCTTATTAATGTTAGAGGTGATATGTTGTGAAGTTATATCATGCTAATATCGATTGATTTTGTAGACAAGATGGCCTCCCCTAAGATACATTAAGGTATGAGTTTACTTATGTCATATACTTAGTGCTTCACTGTTTGATTATGTCGTTTATTTGATGTTTGAGTGTTTGGTGTCTATTATGTCATCTAGTTGATTTATTTAACATGGTATGTTTTCAAAGTTGGTTGAATGTTTGATGAATTTAAAGTGATCTTGCTTTAAGATGGTTTTACTCATGCATATATGTTGAGATAGTTGACATGTACTTGAGTGTAGTAGGTGATAATTGTAGCATTATGTCTGATGACTATGAGTTGACTATGGATTATGACATGATTGTTAGTCTTGGTAAAGGTTGATTTCAAATTGATAGATATGTTTGTCTTGATATTTTGAACATTTGTTTGACATGTGTAAACAGTGTAGGAAACATGCTTGGTATTAGCATGACAAGGTAATAGTTGATGTGTTTATATAACTAATAGTTGGGTGATGTGACAGTGCATAGTAACAGTCAATTACAAAAAGGGGAAGTTCAAAGAAAGGAATTGGGAAATAATTATTTTGGCTATATTTGGAAACCTTAATTCCAAACGAATGATTGCTTTGCATACAAGAAATCTTTTTAACCTTGTTTGACATTATGTGGATATGTGCTAGATTCATGAACTTGTATTTGACAGGTATATTAGCTAGTCTCTATTTACAGGTGGATATGTCGAGGGAATTGGAGTCCCTTGAGAGATGTCATGGATGTGTTTAGTTGCAAGCAATGTGCTTGGCACAACAAGGTAAGTTAACTAGTATGTTGTTATGTTTATTTATGCATTGAAAGTTATGCGTTCATGGCAATGTGATGTAGGGGATTACATCGCAAAGAGACAACCATGAAATCTTAAAGAAGGCTCAGGTTGAGATTTCCTTTGGAAGCACTGAGAACCATGGGGGGTAAGTCATGGTGTCTGTTATTAGTCTTGTGATTTTAGTCTTTTTTTATTTTCTTGCAATTGATTTACAATTTTGTTATGTCTAGTGCATGATCATACCACTTTTTTGTGGTGTCATATTGTTATTGGTTTTCATGGTTTTCTTATTGTTTGTTTCATGTGCTTGCCTTTTAAGTTTTGAGCCTTGGGAATTGGTTGGGAAAGAGGAAACTTAGTGGAGCTAGGAGAGAGTTGAATGAAACCCAATAGGTGATGTAAGGCCTAGATGAAGCTCAGTGCATGTATAAGGGCATTCGAAGGCAAGTGTATAACAACTAGTTGGGTTGGTTGGGTCCATTAGTGTAAATGGACGATGATGGGACAATCATGAGAAAAGTAATTAGGAAAGGAAAAGTAAATATATTTGAGGTGTCATATGCCTCAGCTATCTTTGGAATTGTTGTTCTAGATTTTATACATGCGTTGCATGGATAAAGGAAGTTATCTTGACCTTGACCTTATGATATCTGATAATTATGTTGTGATCTTGATTGTGTCGATGTATATATATGTATACATGTATGTATGTTTGTATGTCATGTCTAACAAGGTCATCATGGATCATGATTATTAATGATAATATTTATATGTATATATATGTATGTTTGTATGTATGTTGTTGTCTGAGTCGGTCATTAGGAATCATTCTTGTGGAGGGATGATAGCTTACGTAGGTGAATGACATGAAAAGATTCCTAGTTCATGTGGAATCAAGCGGGAAGAGTAGTCGTGACAAATATACGAGGTCAGTATCATGTGGACATGAATTGATATTGTATGCTTGTATTATGCCTATGTTTATGTTATGACAGGTGACTCCGAGGGATACATCATCTTAATTAAAGAAGTGAGATCGCATCATGCTAGGATAAGCATGGATGACAGAGAGACACTAGAAGCAAGGTTGCTTGGTAGGGACAATGTGGTTTTAAATGTGTGGTACTATTATTGTGCATGTGTTGTGCATGTTGCATTTGTGATGTTCTGCACATGTGGTGATCGTAGATATATATATATATATATATATATATATATATATATATATATATATATTGTGTGTATATGTTGTTTATGCAATGTTATGCACAGGGTGGTATAGATAGTGTTGTGTGAATATTTCATATGCAATGCTAGGTATAGATGGTTCTATGTACATGTTGGATATGTAGTGTTGTGTGCATGTTGTACATGTGGTGCTATGTACATATGGTGTTGTGTACATGTGGTGTCATGTACATATCATGCATGTGGTGATGTGTATGTTTGACGGTGTGTACACGTTGTACAAGTGTTACAATGTACATGTGGTGTTGTCTACATGTTATGTAGGTGGTGCCATGTACATTTAATGTTGTGCACACATTGTGCAACTGGTGCTTTGTATAGGTGGTACTGTGTACATGTTGTACATATGGTACTGGTGTACATGTGGTATTGTGTGCATGTCATACACGCTATGTTACAAGCATGCGGTACTATGTATGTGCATTGTGTAGTCGTGGTATTGTGACATGTGTATTTGTTGTGTTGTACTTTGTGTACGTATATGTATTGTGTGGTGTTGTACATCGGGTTTAGGTGTGTGTATTGTGTTGTGGTGTACACCGGATGTAGAATTATGTATTGTGTTGTGTTATCCACTGGGTATAGGTGTATGTGTTGTATGTTAGGCATAGGTGCATGTATTGCATGGTGTTGTATGTCGTGTGTGGTTGTATGTGTGTGATACATACTATATGTATGTGCATATGGTTGAGGAGAAGGCACTGGGTGTTTTTTGGGTGTGGAAACCAATCCAATTTGCATAAAAATAAGGACAAAGGTAGAAGCTAAGGATTAATTAAAGGATAAGTATCAATATTTTATTTCAGTTTTATTATGCATGTGATTCATGATTCTGGTCTATGATTATTACATGTGATCTATGATTATGGTTTATAATGACTGCATTTGATTCATGATGGTTGAGTTAGAGCTAACCAGATGAGATATGTTTATTAATGATGATTTGATCAAACAATTAGTTTGACTTGTTATGATAGGAAGTAAATAGGATTGAAAGTGTACCTTATTGACGAGCTACCAATGAGGTATGATGTGAATTTATTTCAATTTATTTTAATATAATGCAGGTTATGTGCTTGGTACAGGAAGCATGAAAATGCGTGGTTGGGTGGTTGAAACTAATTACAGGAATTAGCAGCTACAGTGAAAGGAAATCGAATAAGAAGCAGTATGCTGGTAAAGAAGTTCAGGAGCAGAGCTATTGTGGGAAACTTGTACCCAATAGGGTAGATTTATTTCCATGAGCATGCTATGACTGGTATGATGGTTTCGAGGTAGGTATATGCCTTGGTTGTTGACCTTCTGATGCGAGGAAGCCTTGCCAAGGGATGGATCGCCCAAGATAGGGGATGTCGGGAAACTTGGAAGGTGAGTGACTACAAGGAAGGCGGTGACCGGATTTCCTGACAGACTATGAAACAGAGAAGGGAAGGTTGTGGATGGATCTGTTATGGTCATTAGCATTGCCTAATGGAACAAAATACACGTTGGGAGTGTGCACTAGAAAAATGAGCTGGTAACTATTCACTGAGAGGACAAGTGGTGCAGGATTGTAGCATTGGAAATTGGATGCAGCTTTAACTTTAACAGTGTATTCTAGACTTCCTCAGAACAAGGTGAATCCTAGTATTACTTTGAGGGTGGACGTGTGAGCCTCTCGATTCCCTTGTTGCGTATGCAAGTCATATCATTTTATTTTTTAGTTGAGAAAATGTGCATATGTGTATATGTGTGTATCATTGTAAATATTGTATCGAGTTGGATTTATAGAGCTCCATAGACAGTATGATTATTTGTTGGGTGAAGAAAATGTGTATGGGTGTATATGTGGTTATTATTGTAAATATCGTAATGATTTGTGTTATAAATCTCCAGTAAATGGTATGTTTGTCATGTTTTAGAAGATGGTCATTGTAAATACTATAACGAGTTGTGTTATAAAGCTTCATGGGTAGTATGTTTTGTTTTCAGTAGTTTTGTTGGTTATAAGTGTCATTGAACATCGAGGACGGTGTTCCCCCAAGGGGGAGGGTTCTGTAATAGCCCTGGTTAAAACTCCATGTAAAATATATAAGGCAACGGTTGATGGGACACATATTCCAAGTTGAATGGTGGGCAAGACATCCTAGTGGGTGTTTATTTCAGTTATTATGGCTAAGGAAATTGGAAAAGGAAAAAGCATTAAAAATGAAAAAAGGTATTTTGGCCCATTTGTTTATCAAAATAAAGGAAATTAGGAGAAAAGGAAGGTGAAAGGTCACATGTTGCATGTCAGGAGGAAGATGAAGGAAAATAATGGAAAATGAAGAAAATAAAGGCCTCATCGATAAAATGGCTTCTAAGGATCAGTTGGAAATATTTTTCTTAGGTTTTGCATTAGATCAAGAAAGGAAAAGAAGGTAAGAAAAAGGAAGGAGAAAGAAAGGAAGAGAAGGATCAAGCAGCTACAACAAGATTCATTTCAAGTATTGATTTGCATGTGTGATTTCCTTGCTACAATTTGGCATGCATGGTATTGCATGTGGTTCTTTTGTTGTTATGGCATGGGTTTTTCCAGGTGTGACAATGTTTTCAGCCTAGCCTTGCCATTTCCAAATAGCCATGGTGTGATGGGGTTCTCATGTTTTCATTGAGCTATATCGTCATATGGATTCGAATCTGAGTGAGGTGGATCTCCGAAATGGCAAACACATGTCCTAGTTGTCCCTAAACTGGACTGTGGATCACGGTAAAGCGACTATCTTAGTAACCCCTGAGCCAGACTATGGGTTGCGGTAAAGCCAGGATTGTGTGCATCAATGGGCCTAGGAGTCCTTGTTGGTGAATGGAAGGATATACGGTAAAGCCAAGAGGTGGATTTCTCTCCGTCAGGCCTAGTAATCTCTGGTTGGGATATGCGGTAAATCCTGGAGAGCAGATCTCGGTTTAAGGCATAGTGATCTGGTGCGGATTGCGGCTAAGCCTGAGAGACTAGGAGATAGGAAAATTCCTCACAGTGTAGGTGGAGAAATACGTTGGCATCCATGCTTGTTTTGGTCCAGTGATCTAGTGGAGATCATGGTAAATTCTGTTATTACATGTTTATTGTCTTGGCCTAGTGATCTGGGATGGATTACAGTAAAGCTTGGTTTTTATTGATGTGCATGAGGAGGTTTAGCCTAGGGATGCCCTAGTTTGTTCGTTTGGTTTGAGTCCCGCATTCATGCTTGGAATATGGCACAGGGATGAATGGCTGAAGAGAGATTTGACTCAGCCATTCTATGGATGGGTGGAACGTGATAGTCCCATCCTAGGTTGGCTTTCACATTCATTAATAAGAGGTTCCTTCCTTGATATCTATTGTGTAAATGTATTGGTTTATATGTGGATTTTATGGATGTGATTTTCTTGGTATTTATGTTGCTATTATGTTGGTTATGTATATGTTTTATGACAGTGGCTATGTATGGCTGTCATCATGTTTTTACTTGTGAATGAATGAACAATGTATCTATGACCTATTAGATGATAATGCAGCTAATGATATAAGGGAACAATGCTTCTTAGTGATTCTTAGATAAGTATGAGACCCCTGTGCTTAGATCTATTATTTAAACCTGTAGATTTTATTCATGCAAAGTGTTTGACAGAATGTCAATCTTGGTTGGGGATGGTCAAGCTTAGTCCTAGAGTTAGTTTTTGGTTAATTAGTATTGTTATCATGTGTTTAATGGATTTTGGAAGTTACAACAAGTTCTGGGTAGTGGCCATAATTATGGGCTTGAAAAGTGCCTTAATTCCCGTGGACTCTGGCACAGTTCTATTGGAAATAGTCCCTAGACGTTGGCATGCAGGATTGTGGGAGCATCTAGAGCTATATGGACATTGTCATGCAGGCTTGTGGGAGACTCTAGAACTCTCTAGATACTGGTATGCCCATAACATGGGACTTTCCAGAGGTTTAATAACTTCAAAAGTCATTGGGACCCAGGGGCAGGATACCTAAGTCATTGGGATGGCTCGTGGGAGTGTTGTTGCCGATGTGAAAGGTATGTTTGATGTGTTTCTGCCGATTCCACTTCCTTAAGGTCACCTAGGAGGTTGAATCATATCATAGTAGCCTCTCGTCACATGTTTACCTCGGTTTCTTGGTTACTTGGGTAGATGTGGGAGGAGGGTGTTACAAAGCATAAAGCCCCTTTTCATTTTTGCTAAGTCCAAGATTTATTTATGAAGGAAGTTAATTACATCATGACTAGATAAGAACCCACTAGAATATAAGGACAAGCCTATAATTTCCTATCAGGCAAGGGCATCCATGAGGAAAGATAGGATAATATTGTGATTTGAATATATGCATTTCAAAAGAAGTCAATATTAATTCCCATATTTGTTATAGATAAGTATTTTGTTGCTAAAGATTACAAGAAATACCACCCATGGTTAATTTTATTTGAACACAAAAATAAAATACAATTCATTTCTTTTCCATTTACTATTGGAGAAGTGACTGTAAAGAACAGGATCCACCTTATATATCTTGTCCAGTCTCTAAATTCTTTCAAATTAAGTGAAGCTAAAGCCATTCGAGGTTTTGATCCTGAAGATATATTTTCCAAACAACTGACTACAATTAAATATGGGAATTTATTTGCAAGAGTTGTAGAGGAAAGTGAAGAGATTCAAACTAGCCCATTGAGAGACCAAGAGTTTCAAAGAGTTGATGAGGAAGTCATTGAAGAAACTAGTACAAGTATGGGAGTAAGATACAAGTAGAGAAGGGAAAAACACAGAGAAATCTCCAACCTCCATGGCCTAGACTCACCCAACTTTCTCCTCTACTCAAATGAAGATATATGCTACCTCAGGTAGGAGAAAGAGTAATCATAGGCTCTTGGGTGGTGGAAATGAGGAAGATCCCCTCCCCCCTTCCAGGTTCACCCCATAAAGGTTGAATATTACTGAGTTGACCAAGGTTAAAATTTTGAAGGACACACCAAGCATAGAAGAGAATATGGATGTAGAAGTTGATAGCACTACACCTCCTGATTGGGTTACCGCTCATTTAAATAAAAAACAAAGGATAATGGAAGAGATAGTCTATGGCCACCCTGTCACCTTGCAAAATTCAAGCCACAATAGAAGTAATAAAAAGTTAAAAATTGAAAGTGTGAAAGTTCAAAATAAAAGAGTGATAGATCAAATGAAAAAGGATATTGATATTTTTTAAGTTGGATCCATCGAGCTCATGAAATTGCACCAAAATTCTGGAGAAGCACTGACATACTTTATCACATAACAGGAACCAAAGAACCTTAAGAATAAAAAGAGAATAAAAGAGCTAGAAGAATCTCTAAATCTTGTTCCTTTGTTCATGAGTCCTCTCGCCATACAAGCACCAGCATCAACAATATCCACCCCCAGAACACCTTAAAGAGTTAAGAAAGCGGCCCATCTCCTAAACGACGTAAATAATATATTTTTAATAATATCAGTAAAAGATTGAAAATTATTGAAGATGCATGGAAGTGGCTTCCCACTTGAGATATATAGCCCTAAGAATTGACTCCTTTGTTTCCTAGGTTAAAAAGGACCTCAAGCACGAAAATAATCTCATAAATAATGACTTACTTACTTTTATTTAGAATTTTGGTTCATTGAACGAACTACGAAGGTCACAACAAAATCCCCTAGGGCCTAAATGATGAAGCAAATCCAAGATGGATGGCCTGCAAAAGTAAACATATGGGGGAGATTAATTTTGAATGTAACATGATCAATGATAGAAGGAGTAATTCATTTTTCAATGCAATTTAATCTATTGATAATCTACAAGTTACCTGCGTGACAAGAGACTATGTGTTAATTTCAAAGATTGTATTAAAATATGAGTTGAAAAATTTGTAAAAGTCAATGGGAGCATAATTTGATAAAGTAATTGGTTTTATTGAGGAGATTAAGAAATTGTTGGTTAGTTTTGTTAATGTTGATCAAGATTAGGTTGTCTTAATTGTGCAATTACAAGAGGAGGCTCAAGAAATTAAGGAGATGTTTAATAAATGCATCGAAATGGACATGACAACCCTCCAATGAAATATTGTATTCACGAATGGTTAAATTAGTCCCACTAAGAAGTCATCAATCCGAATTAACTATCATCCAGTTATCGTAACAACTTCAACAACAACAATAAAAGGCAACGGAAGCTTCAACAACAAGATAGTCCATCCTTCCACATTTTTAGAGTATTTTTAATTCTTGAAGCATTCCATTTTCTTCTTCCCACTATTTGATCATTTAACTTTCATAATTGTGGTATTCATCACTTAAGTGGATCCCTTTATAAAATTCCTCGTTTTCTTCTAGGTGCCTATTTATATTATGATTTATGGGTGCCCAATCATAGTGCCCCTTGTGACAACTGCATTTAATTTTTTGATTAAGTATCACGATTTTTATGAGTTATTTAGGCACCAAATAATTTAAAATTTGAATTTGTAATATTTTTTTGAGTCTCACAGAGAGCTCCCTTCTAGGAAGGTAGTTCATTTGTGATTCAAAAACCTGTTTTAACTGATATGAGTCTCGTGAATGCTTTGCCATGCTCTTTATATTTTAGCTCTATGATATATGAATCGTGTCATCTCATGTTTTCTCTTTGATAGTCTTCAATGATATGATCTTACGATGATGGAATGGATGGATATCATGTTTAAATTTCTATGTTGATATATTTTGTTATTTTCTTTCCATGCATATTTGAGAGAAACACCTGGTCCACTCATAGGTGAATGTTTTGAATGTTTTAACTCTATTTAAATTACTTGAGGTTTTTCAAAAATAGGAGTACCACCTCTATAAAAATGTAGACAGACATATTGTTAGGCTCTAGGAGGTTGACTTTTTCCCTTTACCGGAAAAAAATATCAACAATTTTGGCAATCATACTAGGGACTAAAAATCAATATTTTCTCCCCATTAATTGACCAAAATGAATTTTATCCAACCTCATATTCTCATTGCACTTGATGACCAAAGAATCATTTTGAATCAATTATGTGATCTTGTTCCTCAAATAGAAAGAAGTAGAGAATAACTTGAAAGATCTTGGGACATTTTGGCTCAAGAAGAATTTATAGTGCCTAGAAATGTTGATAGGAAACATCGATACAACAAAAGACTTAAACTTTAGAAGTCCACTAAATTTCAAGGACCTTTGACAATAATCCATACAAAGGATGTGGAAAAAGACACAACTACTCCCTCTACAAAATTAGTTTCCCTCTTCTTTCCTTGAAGTGATAGTGAAATGGAAGAAGAAATAAGAGAAGCGAGATTAGAAGAAAGATGAAAAGGAGAAAGGGATCCAAGAAGAAGATCTAAAGTAAGCCCACTTGTACTAGAAGGTGTAAAACATCCTATTCCTATATTACCTATTGTTGTGTTACCTATACTCAATGGAGATGGCGACCGTGATCCAGAGAAACATATGGACCAATTCTTGGTGATCTATGACATTGATGGAATTACTCAAGAAGATGTGATGGTAAGAGTTTTTCTCCAAATACTCAAAGACTTTTCTTATGATTTGTATTTGTCTTTCCCCACTACTTCTATCACTTCTTTTGATGATATCAAAACTGCATTCATTGGGAAATATGTTTGCCCCATAGAGCATCACACTCTGTTAACTCAGTTTACTCAAATTAAGCTCCAAAAAAATGAAAATATCAAAGATTTTAATCTCAAGTTTTTCAAGACTCTACAGTTAATGCTTGAGAAATATTGTCCCAATGAGCCTATGATATTTGGGATTTATATGAATCATATTCTTTTGAATGTTAAATATGTTGTAATATCAACATGTATATAGTATTTACAAGATGAAATGGCCAAAGCCCAAGAAATGGAAGAAGATATGTTGCAGAGTGAAGTTGACCCATAAATCATTTTGGGAAAAACATAGAGGGAGAAGGCTCCCCTCAGAATTGCAGATTCAAACAAGTCAACTCAAGCTTGAAATATAGAAGATACTAATGTAGGTAGAGGAATTTTTGAAGGTGTTCCTCCAAATATAAGAAATATTCCAAGACACGAGAATCATCCATTTCAAATGTTGATCTTCAAATTGTTGAACTAAATAGAACAATGAATTAGATGCAAAAAAATCCTTCATCTAAGGAAAAATGAAGGAAAAAGGCCTCAACAACAGTCAATTATTATGCCACCTAGGAATTAGAACTTGGTTAATATGCCACCAAGAGGTCCAAGACCTCCTCGATACCATAATCCAAGCACAGTAATAATTGATGACCAATAATTCCAGGAATAAGATCCTTCCATGGTGTTATAGGATGATGCCTAAGGAAATTCTTTAGGCTCCTCGACAAGTGATGGAAATGGAGATAATCCAATATTTTGCTTCAAGGAACAAGCCTAGGCTCAAGCTCAAATGAATAAATCAAAGGAGAAAATGACAATGACTCATCTAAGTTCATGTCAAGAAAAAATAGCCGCACAAGTTAGTAAATCCCAAGACAAAGTTGTACCATCTCAAGATGTGACTAATTTGACTTACAATATAATGGATGCTTTTCATAAATTGAAAATCACTCTGTCCTTTTCAGAGGTCATTAAAATCCCTAAAAAGATAGATATACTTACTTAAAACCTTAAGGGTGAATAATTATCGAATACAAGAATCATCTGGTTGCCCACAAACAAATCCATTGATACAAGGCAAATCACACAGGAAGATGCCTCCCTTCTACATATTTCTTAAAACCCCTGAGTTCATCTTTCACAACTATTTTATTGATAATGGGGATACTAATAACATCATTCCATTATACATTATGAAATCCATAAGCTTGGATTGCACCAAACGTTATGATACTAGAGAAGGTATATGTGAAATTGATTCTAGGAAGGTACTTTCATATGCAAATATAAAATATCTTTGTGCACAAATATAGTCCGATTTTCATGTTACAATAGTCTTTGGAGTTGTTCTGGTCATTTTTCCAGTTGCATATGTACTTGTTTTGGTTCAGGAATGGGTTTTCTTACTCAGAGTTTATTTAATGAAAGATGGAAATTGCATGATGATCCTAGGTAAAGAGCGTTGATTGACAAGATCTAGAAATTCGAGGAATCATATTTTATTTTATAACAAGCAAGTTGAAGGTTTAATTGAATATGACAAAATGGGCATGGGTAATTGTGTCATTTTAAATGATATAAATGTCGTTTAAAGTAATGGTCAATATTTAAACCCTGGTACTTGGAAAAATTTATTCGACAATGTTATGTCAAATAGTGGTTCAAGGGCAAGAGTTATTCTCAAAGGGCCACATGGAGAACATCTTCCAAATACATTTTATTTATATTTTCAGTGTATAAATAATGAAGAAGAATATGAGGCACGTATTCAAGGGTTAGTGTTGGTGCATCAGAAAGGAATAAGAGAAATTGAAGTTATGGGAGACTCAGAATTTATTACTAATCAAGTTAATAAAAAGTATAATACCAAAAGGGGAAATTGAAGCTTTATGTAAGAAGAATATGGGATCTCATAAAAAAATTTGAATAATTTGAATTATATTTTGTTCCAAGAGATCAAAACCATAAATTTGATTCATTGGAAGTTTATGCTTCTCTTTTCAAATTCAAAACTTGGCTCCTTAAAGGTTAAGATTCTCTTATGGCCATTAGTTCTAGATAATAAAAAATAATTACAAACATTTTACAATAAGGAACATATTTTTCCATTCTTGGCTGATGTTAAAGGTGAAGAAGAAGAAGAATGTGATATTAATAACAAAATTGCAAGAATGTGAAGAAGAAGAAGAATGTGAATCCATGTTCAATAGAAATGATCAATTAGGATCATCACAAATCATTGAAGAGTTATCTTCAAAGAATGAAAAAAAAATCAGAAGAATCAATATTGGAGATACAGAAAATCCCATATGGTTAAGCCTTGAAGAATATTATTCTCAACAAAAGGTTGAACAATTCTTGGCTTTATTTAAAGAACTATAGAATTTCTTGGCATGGACTTATCAGGATCTAAAACAATATGACAAGAGAGTCATCCATCATACAATCCCACTAAAGGAGAATGACAAGTCGATTAAAAAAAACTAACAATAATAAATCCAAAGCTCAAGGCAATGGTTAAGATGGAAATTGATAAATTTGAGAAAGTTGGGATTATTTTTAAGATATGCCATTCTGAATGGATATCGAATATGGTCCTTGTCCAAAAGAAAAATGGAGAAAATAGAATTTGCATTGATTTTTGAGATTTGAATAAAGCCTCAGTAAATGATAATTACCCTCCAAATATGGAAACGTTGCTTCATTCGGTTACAATATCAGTTATAATGCCTATCTTATACGGATTTTCAGTGTATAATCAAATTTTGATGATAGGCACAAGACGGATTTTGTCACGCCATGGGGAATGTATACTTATGCACGCATGCCCTTTGGGTAAACGAATGCAAGGGAGACTTTTAAAAGGTTTGTGGATCATGCCTTCAAATATTTAATTGGAAAGATCATAGCATGTTATCAAGATGATTTTACCAATTATTCCAAATTGTAAACTTTACTTTGCCTTCATTTGAGGCAAATTTTTTAAAGATGTAAACAATATGTAATATCACTAAGTAAAAAAAAATGTTTAATTTCCATATCATAAGGAATTTTTTTGGGACATATTGTTAGTCAAAAAGGAATATATATTGATCCTAAAAAGATTAAGGCCATAACAGAATTGAAATCCCAAATTCACATAGGGGAGTACAATCATTCTTTGGAAAGATTAATTTTGTTAGAATATTTGTTCCAAAATTATATTCCTCAATTGTGAAACCAATCAATAAGTTTCTTAAGAAGAAACAGAAGTTTGATTGGACAACTAAATAGAAGATAACTTTTGACAATATTAAAAATGCAATTGCATTAGTGCTAATCATGGTTATCCCTAATTACACAAGTCATTTCATCTTATACACCTTCACATCTAATGAAACAATTGTTGTTATCTTGACTCAAAGAATAAATCTTAAAGAAGAACTTATAATCACTTACATGAGTAAATATCTCCAAGATCATGAGTTGAAATATTATTTGTTGGAGAAACAAGATTTTTCTCTAGTAAAGGCGATTGGTTATTTTAGAAGTTACATATTGAGTTTCCACATTATAGAATATGTGTCTTAACCACCTGTCAAGATGTTTCTAAGCCAAAAACTCAGAGAGGGGAAATGGGAAAATTGGCTTGCAAAGTTGCAAGAGTTTGACATAGAAATAAAGCCTCTGAAAGTTGTTAAAGGTTGCATATGAATGGAATTGAGATATATATATATATATATATATATATTTATTTTTTTTAATTTGGGAAATATCTGGTTGGTATGACAAGAAAACAAATAAGGATATTAAAAATTAAGTGTAATTCATATGCATTGACATTTGGGGTTTTGTTTCGAATAAGTAAAGAAGGAGTTTTGTTGACATGTGTCCTAGAATCTAAAATGAATCATATCATAAAATAAATGCATCAAGGAGTATGTGGTGGAAATTTTTGTCCAACTACAACCACCCTTAATATTCTCAGAGCAGGATTGTATTGTCCAACCCTCTTCAAAGATTCATATGCTTTGGTAAGAAAGTGTGTTCCATGTTATAAGTTTGTTACAAAGGAGAAGAGAGAAGTTACTTTCCTTAAAATGATTGTAGTTGATATATTGTTTGCTCAATGAGGTATGGACATTATTGGACCAATTAACCCCAAGTCGAGTGAAATACATGCGTATATCTTAATTGCAACTAACTATTTCACCAACTAGCCAGAAGCAATAGCACTAAAGAGAGAAAGTACTGACAAATTGGTTATTTTCTTGGAAAAAAATAATTCTAGCACAATATGGGGTACTAAGGAAATTTATCAATGATAGCAGTTCCATCTTCATCGAATCCAAATTTACTGAGTTACGTGGAAAATATGGAATAATCATGTGCCAATCCACAAGGAAATGGAATGGGAGAAGAAACTAAAATAAAATAAAATAAAATAATAAATAAATAAAAATTCCTTGTTTACATTCTAAAGAAGAAAAATGTTGAGAATAAAAAAAAAAAATTAAAAATAATAATAATATATATATATATATATAATAATAATAATAATAATAAATAAATAAATAAATAAAATAAAAAAATTCATTGTTGACATTCTAAAGAAGAAAAATGTTGAGAATCAGAATAATTGACATAAGAAGTTAGTGAATGCATTATGGTTCAATAGACTTAGTCTGAGGGAAAGTACTGGAACGTCCCCACTTTACTTGGTATATGGAAAGGATGCAAGATTACCCATACATATGGAGATAAACGCCCTATCTTCGACAATCGATTTAGGAGAAAAATATTCTTCTCGAATTTAAAGGAGACTACAACAATTAATTGGAAGAAAAAAGGTAGTAGGCCCTAAAGAACATCTAAAGAAGACAACACACTATCACCAAGAATTTCCACAAAGGTGCCACTAGTAAGTGTTTTCCAGAGGGAAAACTTGTGTTTCTTTGGAATAAGGTAAAATGAAAACCATCAATGCATAAGTCTAATGCATTATGGATCGTACCTTACATCATTCAAAAAATCAATGGATGCAACTCGTATATCCTAAAAGGGATGGATGATCAACTACTTGGGTTCCTTATGAATGGGTAGCATCTCAAGCATTTATTTGTCTGATATATTCTATTCTTTTCTTGTATCATAATGTACATATGATATACCATTTGTAAATACAATCATATAAATTATAGACTCCATAGCCCAATGGACTAGGAAAATAGTCACATTCTATGTTCTTACTAACCCAAAGTTAGGTTACTATCCTCAGTTAGAGCCAAATGTTGACCCTAAAAAGTGCACCCTTTTAACTATTTTTACTTAGTCAAATTTCATATGTGCATAAGGAACCCCACACTATTTTCTCTACAAACATTTCCTCCACGCATCCTTCTCCTGCACAATTCTTCCCCTTTTGCATGATCCTCTTTCTACACATCCCCACTTTCGCGCCTCCACACACTCTCCTTTCGCACTTCTTCTCCCACACAACACTTCCTCCACACACCCATTCTTTCGCATAACATCTTCCTCACTTGTCCTCCCATGCACGCTTTCCCACTAAATGTTATTAAATTATTATGTGCCACCCACTATGATTACAAATATTTCATGGTATAATATTTATATCACTTCATTTATTCTCCTTGTCTTTAATGGTACTAATATCAAGCATATTAAAAGAGGTTTAAGTTCTGAAGTAAATCGACTAAATGGTTTTAGAATTTTGAGAATTATATCCACTATCTCCCATGAATAATGACATTATTATATAAATTTTCTATTTATTAATCTTGTTCTACCTAATAGAGTTCACACCCAAGGGAGTAAAAGCTAGTGATTATATAGGAAAACGACTAATTTAGAAGTGGCATTGAGAAAATGGCAATGATTAATCATGTATTTCTAGGTACAAATAGGATATGGTTGGT
This sequence comes from Pinus tabuliformis, assembly GCA_031772625.1. Lineage (NCBI taxonomy): Eukaryota > Viridiplantae > Streptophyta > Pinopsida > Pinales > Pinaceae > Pinus > Pinus tabuliformis. The sequence goes on along the minus strand of CM062811.1, from coordinate 406,933,975 downwards.
GAGGAAGAAAATAAGTTATTTATGGTGATATCTCTAACTCACTTTCCCATCTTGATAAGAATTTTCATTGGTCGACCAAATGTTGAGAACAATAATGCTAGTGGTGAGGGAGAACCCAAATCCTCTCACTCCCAATGTATTTCAAAAAATATTTAAGATACCTATTGATGGTAATGGAAATCTGGCCAACACTAAGGGGATCTCCTGATATAAAGTCCCAATTAGACTCTACACCTTTTGGTTTGGGATTCCCATTTGGAATGATGGCCAAACTAACATGAGCCTCTATAAGAACAATATTAGTACTATTCTAATAAAGACACATGTAGAGAAAGAATCATTACTTAATTGGAAAATAGTTTTCAATCAAGCACGATCATGAAAATCATAAGGACATACATTTTCATTAAGATTTGTAATAAAATTAACGGAATAATTCATTCCCTTAATACATCTAAGAAAAAGCAAACACCATAACCATTACCAGAATAATCTTACAATATGTTTGATACATGAGAGAAAAGGATGTCAGGCTCTATGAACTTCTGATGATTATGTAGAAGAAATAGAATGCACCATTACATAGACATTTCACTTGTTCCAATAGTGGAACATGGAAGCCACAACTTGCTTCTCAAAAGAACAATCTCCCTCTCATATGCTAACTAGAGAAGCCAAGGCTAAAAGTCTATTTGCTTGAGCTATGAGGGTCTATTTATAACAAATGAGGTGACCTTTCACCTTCCATGTGACTCTTGAGCTCCCTCATGACTCTTCGACTTCCAAGTGACTCTTGGAATTCTTGGTGAATTTTCAACTTCTACATCTTTTCATTTTCCCTTTATTTTATAATTACAAGATTTATACTTTTTTACAAAAGTGTGGCTAATATTCACAAACAAAAAAACAAAACATATTTATTCTACAATTAGAGGAAATGGTTGTTTTTTCCACTATGACATGGAGCTCCTTTGTGATGTACTAGTACTAATATTTATACTCCATTGTTATGATTTTGACCTTTAGTGGTAGCTCTGGTTTGTACCTCATCCTTCATTCTAAAACGCTTGTCAATATCATTTTAGAGCCCACTTGTATATTGTTCCACAACATAGTCAGCTTCATGTGCAGCTTAACCGGTTCAGTGACATATTGCAAAATGGTCTCCTTGGTTACTTCCAGGTCATCTTTGGTAACCACATTTCTATAATTCCATAAAACGCCTTCAACTCATGTCTGATGGCATCTCTGTGTTTCACTTCTCTAAGCACACCTACTTAGGGTATCTTGTTCGCTCGAATTAAAGCTTGCAATCCAAAATGAAATTTCATGTAGGCAGAAACTGTGTTGGATATGTGGTTGTTGAATTGATCATAAACTTGCATACGTATCTTTATCTCTACTTTGTCCATTTCAACTTCAAATTTTCCTTTCCTATCCAACGTTCCAAGTGCATTTAAGTATTTTGCACTCTATTCCTAAATCATATCCACATCCATGCGAGCCAATATTGTGATCTTCATCCTTTCCTGTAATTCCTTTTGGATCTCATACAAAGGCGCCATTTACTTGTGCAAGATGATCATCTCTTCATAAACCTACTTTGTCATGTCTTCCAACTACTTAAGTTCTTCAAGTATAGTTGACTGTAGACCTTCTCTACTTGAACTTGTAGAAGAAACCCTTTGATTTTCCATGAGGAGCCACTTAATCTATTGCTTTGCATCAACCAGTTCTTTCTTCAACTGTTCATTCTTGTGAGTATGTTGGGATGGGGTCCCCTAGGTCAGTTTTGGGGTTAAAATAACCTAAGTTTTGATGTAATTTTTGTAAATGATGTAAAGTCTCTGCGATTTGTGGATGTGGAGTGCAGAGATGGTTATGAGTCAAAGGGGTTTTAGCCCATTGTTTATGTAAAGGTTTAGTTGGCTTTGAGACCCACCCATGGTCCACGGACCATGGGATTGTATGAAAGAAGCTACAAAAAGATGTGTCTTAGAGAGTCTAAGGCATAATTATGCTAGTAATGGGTCAATAGAAGATAAGCGATAACATAGAGAAGTGGGTCAAATAGGAGAGAAAGGCTCTGCAGCTGAGTGCAAAGAGGCCTAGGTAGAGTCCGCAGCTGAGTGCATGGACCCCTGCAGCTGAGTGCGTGGATCATTGCAGCTGAGTGCGCAAGGTGGTTTTGAGTCTGTAAAGTTGAACTGAAGATCAATAAAGAATATTAATGATAAATATTGTGTCTATCTATTTATCTTTGCTTACTTTTGGTTATGATATATGTTCTTGATGAATAATGTGTTTATGAAATATTGATTTAATGATGCGTGATTATATTGAATAACTGTTAGATGATGTACGCAAGCATTTTTATGTAATTTCGCGAAGACTCTGATACATTATATGATGTTTAATAGTAACCTAAGTAGATCTACGAGAACTCTACTCTAGGTTTGTTTTCAGGTGCGCGTAAGTAGATAAATTGACTATTAAGGGTCCGCAAAAACCAATCATAGCCCTTCGCGAAGGTCTAGGGGCTATTTAGACAGAGTTGCAGTACTGAGTCCTAGGGGCTTATAGATCTATGCGAAGGAAGATCTAGGGTGCTAAAAGACATCGCACTAATCTCTGGATGCAAAAATTGGATTCCAGCATCCCCCCATACTGCTTCAGGTGAGACTGCAGCTGCGCTACGCGGGTTGTTGCCGAAAGGGCCAGTAGTGTAGGGATTTGTTGGTTGGTGCAACTAACTCTGAACTTGGGTCAGGACTCCCTAAGCCAACAAATGGTTCTGTTGTCGGGACCGAGATCTGGTTGAAGGAGATGTGTGATGTCACATCACTAGAACCCGATGAAGAAAGAAATTGAAAAGTGGCTGGATAGAAAAATTCATGAATTCGCAGTGCAGGAAAATAGGAATCTATGCCTATCAAAGGAGTAGTGGTTGGATAGGTATTTGTATATAGAGATACATGAAATTTTCTTCTGCACCTTCCCATTTGAATTATACGAGTGGTTAACTAAGTTGGCAGACAGTCAAGGGAGGTGGAAGCTTGACAGTCCAATAGTGTGGACTCCAGAACTGGTACGACAATTAGAAGCCTCTGAAGACAAGATCGTGTGGGTTGTTGATCATTGGCTTGATCAAATTATAGGAGGATTTGTTACATAATTCGTAGTTGATACCTTAGTCAACTACACCGAAGCGGAGCGATGATTTTTCAAAGGACCATGAAGTAAGTAATTAAGATCTTTGAATACCTGGATTAAGATGTTGTTATGTGAAAAACGGATTATGTCATTTCCTTGATGTTTGGAGCTACACGAAGTGGAAAAATCTTCAGAGATCGAGAGAGATCAGGTCCTAAATATAGCCCATTGATCGGACCTCCTTCGAGCGACGATGAGGGAGCAGTACAAGCCTCACCATGGAGTGTTGTTTAGCTAATAAGATAGGGTTTTCTGTGGACACATCATCCATCCACTCCACCTCCACTGCATACACCTTTGCCCACACCTCCACCACCACCACCGTGGCTCAACATGTCGAACACAATGAAGTTGTCTATTTTCAAGGGCATAGGGAGCAAAGATACAAAGAAGTTCTGGTTTGTTGTGAATGTTGTGTGGACAGTGCAACAACTTACTAATGACAATATAAAGAAGGAACAATTGGTGACTGCTCTGCAGGATCATGCGCTGACTTGGTACATTAACAACTGCTTTGATAATCCTCTGGCATCGCTATAAGATACTAAGGTTGCTTTAAACAAAGATCTTAGTAAGCCTAAGTCTGACTCGTAGTCTGTAGTCGGCTTTAAGGAAATCATGATGAGGGTTTATGAGATGCCATGGGAATTAAATCAAAGGTTGAAATGTGTGATTTGAGAAGCTAACATATAGCTCACAAATGGTTAGCACCACAAGTGGTTTATAGCTTTGCTTTTGCCTCACCTGAGGATTTCTCTGTCGCAACAGAAGATAGGAACATAGGCAGAAGCCTTGGATATCGTGATGAGATTGCATGCAATTCCACTCAGGATGCGACATTTGGGGTACAAAAGATTCTCTCCTAGTTGCATATCCTCTACTTGGAATTACAGATCTTGAAGAAATACAAGGAGACTAAACCAGAGGTGCGCGCAGAATTCTGGTGTCTAAAGTGTAAGAGTCAGGGGCATGATAAAGACCATTGTTCCATATTCACGAATTATATTACAAGAGGGGACCAATTCCCCTGAAGCCAGAAGACCTAGCAGGTCCAAGCATGGGAGCTACGCTATGGTGCACTATTTGTTAGGTTGCTGGAAAACACACAACAGATAACTGTCATTTGGTTCAAAAGTTTGTTCAAACACCCTAGCAGTTGTTCTGTGACTTCTACAAATGAGTGGGCCACGATGAGCGCCATTGTCGCAGCTATGAGATGATTATGGAAAGAACACCTACATACCGGATGCAAGTAGAAACTCAGCCTCCAGAGTAGGGTGCTAGAGGAGCACGCGGAGGCTATCAGGGACAAGGATGAGGTTGAGGCAGAGGAGGGCCTGGAAGAGGCCGAGGACAGGTTATCTGTTACAATTGCGGGATACTAGGGCACTACGCGCAGTAGTGTCAGAATCAGGCACGCCCATCATGTCAATATTGCAGCCTGTTTGACCACATCATAGAATAATTATGGTGGTGATAGCTAATATTAAATAAAGGGCAGCCTCAGTAGATGATGCAGAACTTACAAATAATGAGATTTGAGCCCCATGAAGAGGATCAGAGTGTGAATGTAGTGTTGAGAAGCGGAATAACGACTGGCGATGATAATGGAAAATAGCCTAAAGAGGATAGATGGGTCTACAAGGCCCCAAAAAAGGAAGTTGGTTTTCATCTAGAGTGCGGGAAGGAAACATTTATGGAGGCCAAGAAAAGCTTCACTGAGGAATCCACCTCAGGAAGTCAGAACAAGATGCAAGACACCAACATGCCTACAAAGGTTGATCCCTCTATGCTTACCACATTCTTAGAGACCTGCATGAAACTGTTGTGCGATAGAAAATATATGAAAGGCCTCCAAGGGTTAATAAACAAATTCTCTGGCAAAGAGAATGCCCCTGATGGACACCACGTAATACGAAAAATTGGCAAACATAAGGCAAGAACGGGGCACGAGATGAGCCTCACCGCACAAATAGGAGATTATGAGATGGACCATGTCACCTTGGATATGGGGTTCGATGCGAACGTTTTTCCAAAGCAAACATGGGAAAGAATGGGGAGACCTGCATTGCATTGGTCTCTGATCCAGCTCAGAATGGAAAACCAACAGAAGATCATCCCTATGGGACGGTTATACAGATTCAGAGTTGATATACAAGGTGTGAGTGCAATGACTAACTTTTAAGTGATAGAGATCGTTAATGACAGTAATCCATACCCTGCACTCCAGGGAATTGACTGCGCCATTGACATGAATGGGGTCATCAACTCGAAGAAGAGTACAATGTCATTTGAAAGGAAGTCACTTCGGGTTGTAGTGTCATTGGACCCTGCAAAAGGAGCGCGCTACACTAAACCGGTTTGTGATTATGAAGAAGGTAAGGATGAACTAGATCAGATCTACAAAATAAAAGCGCAAGATCAAGACTAGATCAACCCGACGGCAAATGGGAGGATTGCATGGGATTGGGAGAGTTCCTACACCTCTGATTCAGATGAAGAGTTGGAACATTGGTAGAATCATTTGCATGAAGTATCTATGTTGCGATGCAATATGATGACAAATTCGTTGCGATGTGTTTCGTCAGAGGTAAGGAACTTACCTTATTATGATGGTTTAAATGACATGGATAAGTTTTTGGATGCATTTGAGCGTGAACTCCTTGAGCATCACTGCTTCCAAGCACTAGATCTGGCACTGCGTGCTACACCCGCACGATGGTGGGGTATGCACAATGATATCTTTGATGGATGGTGGTATTATAGAAGAATGATGAGGATACGGTTTGGGTGTTCTAACACTAGATTGACTAATAAATATAGCGAGAAAGATGATCCATGCAATCACCCAGTGAAGTGGACTAAAGCTTATCGAACGAAGCTGTAGCCTGAGTGGGCACACTTATTTTGCCATACTTTGGATACAATTCCCATGAACTGGTATTTAGAAACAGAGCTCCGCCATGGCACTGCGGCGTGGGATATATTGAGGGAAGGGTTTTTATTGACCTTCAGTTTTGAAGATAGCTTCATGAGCATTGATGAAGCCCTACAGGAGATTAAGATAGTTATCTTCAAAACACCGCAAGAACCATTGGAGTGGGTCCATCTATATTGGAGCACCTAACTGCGCCATGCGCTAGAATGTTACAATGTGACTGATGAAGAGGAGGATGACAATCCAAGAAATATTAATATTACAGAGGCAGAAGGGCACTGCGAAGTCAAAGGTCCACAAATAGACAACCTAGAGCTACTCCGTGAGTATCGGGATCTTTTTCCTACCAAATTGTTGGACTTGAAGGGAATAATAGGCAACTTGGGCTTCATGAATATTAATCTAAAGCTGAATGTGAAGCCTATTAAGCAGAGGTCGTATCGTCTTAATCCAAAATACAAGGAAAATGTTCGTTAGGAGTTGGATAAGATGCTGGAGGCGGGCATCATAGAACCTGTGGAGGAATCTGATTGGGTGAGCCCGATGGTGGTTCAGGAGAAGAAACAAAAGGGTGAAATAAGGATTTGTGTAGATCTGAGGAAGCTTAATGATGCCTGTGTCCATGATCCATTCCTGACACCATTTATTGATGAAGTATTAGACAATGTTGGAGGGCAGGAGGCCTACTCATTCACTAACGAGTTCTCAGGGTATCATCAAATCAAGATTGCGCCAGATTATAGGAGAAAAACAACCTTCGCAATGGAATGAGGTTCTTTCCAGTATACTGTGATGTCATTTGGACTCAAGAATGTTCTTTCTTTATCCTCTCGCATAGTTATAGCAGTGTTTAAGGAGTTCATCCATAAGTTCTTGGAAGTATACTTTGATGATTGAAGAGTGTTTGGTTTAGTGAAGTGCCGTGTAGCAAGCCTGCGGCTGATGTTGATTACATGTCGAAGATACCAGATCGCACTGAACTTGAAGAAATTCATCTTCTATGTTCCCTTTGGAATCTTTCTTGGTCACATGGTGTGCAAACAAGGACTAATGGTGGACCCTACAAAGATTGCGGTGATAGTGAATCTGGAGGCCCTGAGGAACGTGAAGTAGTTGCATGCAATGTTGGGACATACGGGATATTATAGGAAATTTATCAAAGCATATGCTCAAATTATTGCGCACATGGAGAATTTGTTGAAGAAGGATGTGATATTATGTTGGGATGAAGAATGTCAATGCAGCTTAGATGTTTTGAAAGAAAATATTGTCACCGCACTGATCTTGGTATTCCAAGATTGGAAGAAGGAATTTCATGTACACGTTGATGCCTCTTGCATTGCCTTAGGTGTGGTGTTAATGCAAGTCGTAAGGGATAAATGGACCAACCTATAGCCTTCACAAGTAGGAAATTATCGAAGGCCAAGAAGAATTACTCAACGACTAAGCACGAAGGGTTGGCTATGGTGTACGCGCTGTAGGAATTTAGGTGCTATATTTTGGGAGGAAATTTCAAGATGTACACAGATCATTCTGCTTTGAAATACCTGTTCAATAAGCCTATGTTGAGGGGGGAGATCTGTAGATGGTTGCTATTATTCCAGGAGTATGACTTTGAGGTCATTATGAAGCCAAGGAGGTTGAATGCAGGACCTAACCATATGTCATGGATCAAAATAGGAGAGGAGACCAATAATTTGGAGGAAGGGTTGCGAGATGTGTAGCTCTTTGTGTTATGCATAGCAAATAATCAATTTGTAGATATCATTCAATTCTTGCCTACAGGGATGGCACTAGAAGGGTATACAAGTCAGGAAAAGATGGGTGCAGATGAAATATTATGAAGATATGTGCCAGATTTTGAGGAAATAGAATTCTCGTTGAAGCTCTTGGAGGGGCTGCGGAAGGACAAGGATTCCAAGGTGTATTGTAAGGCGACTGCGCAGAATATTTTGCACACCGGTATATGGTGCCCAACACTAGACAAGGATTCCAAGGTGTATTGTAAGGCGCGTGATGCATGTTAGAGAACGGGCAAACCATTGCAAAGGGATGAATTTCCATTACAACCTCAAGTATTATTGCAGCCATTTGAAAAATGGGAGATTGATTTTGTTGGGCCAATTCAACCCCCAGGAAAGAAGACTCATGCACACTATATCATCACCACAATGGAATATCTAACTAGATGGGTAGAGGCACGACCAGTTAAAGATTGTACATGAGCTATAGCAGCGAATCCTTTGTTTGAGTATATCTTAACTAGATTTGGCTACCCAAAAGTGTTGATAAGTGATAGAGGTATGCAATTTTTGAACAAAACAATCAGCACGTTGATAGAGGAATTCCAGTTCTACCATCAGAAAAGTACACCATATCACCCACAGGCCAATGGAACTATTTAAGCTTTCAACAAGATTTTGGAGAACTCGCCAACGAAGATTTGCAACGCGTAGCAAAATGACTAGGATGTGCATGTACCTATAGTACTTGGGCGTATAGGACTACTTGCAAGAAGCTAACAGGACAAATGTTGTTTAGATTGGTCTATGGGGTATAATATGTAATGCCAATGGAGTATATTGTCCCTATTCTACACATAGAAACTCTCACAAGTATTGCAGATCACGAAGCATTGGAGGAATGGATCCACAACTTATGGAGCATAAAGAGGACCGATTCTTGGCAGGATTCCAACAGCGAGTACAAAAGGAATGTGAAAAAACATGGCACGACCGCCACATCAAACTTCACAAGTTTAAGATAAATAATCTTGTCTTGTTATATGATAGTAAATTCACTAAGTTTCCAAGGAATTTCAGATGCATTGGCTGGGGCCATATATTATCAAAGAAATTACAGATGGAGGTGCAGTCCATCTCGCGAAGCTGAATGGAGAACCTTTTCCGGGGAAAGTGAATGGGATCCAATTGAAGCTTTATACAGAGGATCATGTGCAATGACTATATGGCGGCAGGATAGTCTTAGTGCTCTAGGTAGTTTCATGGGAGCATGGGACTCTAAACTACACTGCCAGGTTTTGAGGACTATGCAGCAAGTGGGCTGCATGGAAAATGGTAAAGTTGCAACATATGAAGCTGCACCATGGAGGGAGGTACTATGCAACACAACAAAAAAGTAACCATTGGGGTCATTGTTCATGACTTGACAACCAAAAGATGGTTGTTCAGCGTGGGATCCCCCCAAGGGCAGTTTTTGGGGCTAAAAGCCCATATTTTGGTCCAATTTTGTAATCCAAATGTAAATACTCCGCATTTTGTGGTCACGGAGTGCGTAGGTGTTAAAGAGTCATAGGGTTTTCCGCCCTTATTTTGGAAATGTAATGTCGGTTGTAAAAGATCTACCCATGGTCCGCGGACCATGGGATTGTATAAATAGAGCTAAGCTCTAAGTAGTTAGAGGCATGAAGAAAGCATCGACATGTATGAAACATAACTCTGAAGTAGAAGTCTAAGTTTGGGTTTTAGCGTAGGTAGAGGCTCTGTAGCTGAGTGTGCAAAGGCCTATAAGTCTGCAAATGAGTGCGCGGACCCCTGCAGCTGAGTGCGTAGGGAGGGTTGAGTTTGTAATTGTCCGGAATTATCAATAAAGAGAGGGATTCTATAATTTCTGTGTCATAATTTCCTGTTTATGCATCTGTTATATTGGGTATGAATTTCACTGATAATGATTATATTATGTGCTAATGTATGTAAATGTGTTGGTTAAGAAAACACAAGTAAGAACATCTGTTTACGCGAAGCTAACTATGATCAGTTAATAAGATAAGTAAGAAACTTAGCTTAGTTCAAAAGATGTTGCAGTTCGTTGCCCTAGTAGCGTGAAAGTATATCAGCTCCAGGTTAGGGCGGCATGAAATCAGATTGTATCCTTTTGCGAAGGTACTGAAGGGTGGAACAGAGGGATAAGAAACTTGCATGTAGGCAGGTATAGCTGGGATAACCTGACATCACAAACATCTCAAGGGTGCAGAAACTTGGTTCCATCATCCCCCCATACTGCTTCGCATGAGACTTTAGCCTGTGCTCCATAGGCTGATGCCGAAAGGGCTAGAAGTTTTGTTTGGCTAAGTAACGTTAAACCTGGTTCAAGCCCCCTCAAGCCAACAAATGGTTCCATTGTCAGGACCGAAATCTGCATAAGAGATGTGTGATGTTGTATCACTGGAATCCAACTAAGAAAGAAATCGAAGGCTGGTTGGACAGAAGGATTCACGAGTTCGTGGCACAAGAAAACAGAAACTCGCAACTGTCAAAAGAATAGTGGTTGGACCGATACCTGTATATGAAGATCCACGAAATCTTTTTCGCCTCCTTTCCTACTGAGCTATACAAGTGGATCGCGAAGTTAGCAAATAGCCAAGGAAGGTGGAAACTTGACGATCCTATTGTGTGGGCCCCAGAGCTAGTGCGAAGGTTGGAATCATCAAAGGATAAGATCATCCGCGCTATCGATCATTGGCTCGATCGCATCATAGGAGGATTTGTGACTAAATTCGCGGTTGACGCCTCAGTTTGCTATAGCAAGGCAGAGTGACGCTTTTTCAAAGGACCGCGAGGTAAGTATGTAAAATCTTTGAATACTTGGATTAAGATGTTGTTGTGTGAAAAATGGGTTATGCAGCTACCTTGATGTTCGAGACTACGCGAAGCGGAAGATTTTACAGAAATGAAGGAAATAAGGGTCCAGAGCATAGCCCCTTGATTTCACCTCCGCGAGGGGATGAAGAAGGGATCGCGAAGGTCTCTTCGCAAAGTGCTATTCAGTTGATAAAACAAGGATTCCCACGAATACCACCTCGCCCACACCACCACCGGCTTCACCACCATCACCTCCAACTTCACCCGTACCACCTCCACCTCCACTGTGGTTCAATATCCAAACATAATGAATTTTCCTTTGTTCAAAGGATTGGGAAATGAGGACCTGGACTGTATGGGAATCTCAAGGTGTTACAGATGACCATATAAAGAAAGTGACACTGGTTAGCGCTCTCTAGGATCGCATGCTGACCTGGTATATTAAGTACTCTAACAATAATCCTAATGTTAGAATAGCGAACATCCAAGTAGCACTAAATAGGGAATTTAGCAGGCCTAAATCTGAAGCGCAGTCAGTTATGGGATTCAAAGAGATCCTGATGCAACCAGGCGAGATGCCTAGGGAGCTAGGTCAGAGGCTAAAATGTACAATTCATGAAGCCAACATGAATTTGACAGATGGAGAGCATCACGAGTGGTTTGTGGCTTCGCTACTACCACACTTAAGGGGTGTGCTGTCACAGTAGAAGATAACCACTGAGGCAGAGGCCTTGGAGATTGCCATGAGATTACATAAGACTCAAATGCATGATCCTAATATAGGAGTCCAACAAATTCATGCACAACTGAAAAATTTGTGCCTTGAGATGCAAAGTCTGAAGCAGGACATGACAGCTTGACCAGAGGTACGCGAAGAGGTATGGTGCTTGAAATGCAAGAGTCAGGGTCATTACAAAGACCACTACCCGGTCTTCACAAATTACCTTTCAGGAGGAGTACCGATGCCTTTAAGGCCGTAAGCTCAAGTAGGACCTTGCACGGTGCCTTCTTTATGGTGCGCTATCTGTCAAGTAGGCGGAAAACATGCCACGGACAACTGTCACTTGCTATAGAAGTATGTGCAAGCCCTGCAACAGTTTTTTTGCAACTTTTGTAGATCAGTAGGAAATGATGAGCGTACTTGTAGGAGCTATGAATTGATGATGGACAGAACTCCCGCCTACAGGGTGTTTGGTCAATTTAGAGTGTCCTAAATTTCTATATTAATTGTCAATCCGAGAGTCGTAAACTGCTGAAGTGAGGCACACTATATATGCAAGATAACCGATTTCTTAATTTTTGTTGTTTTTGATTTTTAGTTTGTTTTTGGGTTTATCTTCGTTGATTCCCTAATGTGAGATGGCAATTCTAAAAGTCAAGTATGGATATAAGTGTTCAAGGCAATGGTGTCCTTTAAAATGATTTCCAAACTTCAAAATTTTCAAAAAGGTTTTAAAACATGCAATGATGAAATTAATTCCTAAAAGAGAATGAAAATGTGCCACTATTCTAATTAAATAAACAGTGAGCTAGTGACCATGAAACCCAGTAACCTTACTTCTGTATAAATATAAAATAAATTGAACTCAAAGAAATCCAAAAACTGTAAGCAAAGTAAACTAAAATCACATTACATCAACTCATATTCTGACCCCTCACCATTTGACTTGCTCTGGCTTTCGGAGATAATCATAAACAACTTGAGCAATCTGATATCTAATTTGCAGAAAATAAAACTAATATTAAACTACACACTCATACTTCAATCCCTCACCATTCGTCTCGCTTTGGCTTTTGAAGGTAACTGAAAATGACATGAGCAATTCAATAACTAACTTGCAGAAAAATAAACTAATATCAAACTACACATTCATACTTCAATCCCTCACCATTCGTCTCGCTCTGGCTTTTGGAGGTAACTGAAAATGACATGAGTAATTTAATATCTATCTTGCAGAAGAGTAAATGAGCAAAACTGAAATAAATAAAACAGTGCTGGAACTAAAAACTAAGAAAAATGAATCAGCAGAAGGACAAGAATAATTCCATGTCATTAGTCATTATAAAACTATGTGTAAATGCCCGGGCTGCCTATTGTAATCTGAAACAAAGACACTGATCAGTTAACAGCATTAGAAAGCATAAAAACTATGGACAACAATCAACATGAATACCATAAGCAGTGCAATATATACAAGTAAATGATTATGGCATAAGGAACGTAAAGAAATAAAGCATGAAACTATACAACAATTAACAAAACCTCGGTGTGTACAGGGGCCCTCTGCACAACCTCGGGCAGTCAGCAATCAACCACGAATTGAGCTTATAAACAGAGTCTTCTCATGTATTAAAATGCAATCATAACACAAAAATAAAGTCACGGCACAGTGGGCTCGTTAACAGTCAAAATTACATTACCAAATCTACCTACTATGCTTATGAGAACGCTTTATTTATAACAGAGGATGACATAACTACTTTCCTAAAATCTGCGTTGATAAAAGACACGTGAACAACCACGTCCAAGAATCTAGCATTATGGCAGCCGTGAAGATTAAATCTATGGAGGGTGGCTGTTGGATTCAGTTCATGGAGCAGTCCACAAGTGTTGATATGTCCCCAAAAGTCTAGGAACAGCCACGCAAGTCTTCACGTGGTAAAAAATAGTGTTTTATCACCGTAGGACTCTTAGGTTGACCACCGCTTGACTACCTTTGACCACGGCCTTTGTTGGTGAATTCGACTAAGCCAATAGTACTCGGTCCATGTTCTAGTCATTTGCAACTTGCCCATGTGGCCGGATTTTCCTGAAGACACCTGTAACATAGACTTTAACAAAAAGGCTGCGGAAAGTTGAACTGGCTACGGAAAGTGACAAGATTCTGTAGCTGAATGAGCAAAAATCTAATTCAAACAACAGACACAAAAAATAGTTAGGAAGCCACTTTATATGCTCTTTTAAAACTAATATGCAATGATTTGACAGCTTAGGAAGTCCAGGTAAATGGAAAAAAGCTACAAAGGTGTATAGGGAAGATGCAAGTTTGGGGCTCAACATACCCCCACTGTGAAGGTGTTGCATGTCCTCATGCAACCAAAATTTTGATAATCTTCCCTTTAGTCCATGTGCTCTGAAGCTTCTACCAGTACATTCAGTCCCCTTCTCCTCTTTCTTGGTACTACTACCATTCTGGGCTTCCTCATCAAACATCTGAATTTGAGACTGATCAATTCTCTACTCAACTTCCTGCACTTTTTCTTTAATTTCCTATTCTTTTTCTGCCACAGTCCCAGATGTAACATAGTGTTGTCATGAATGATCTTGTCCAGTTTTCTTTGCTCCTTTAATGCTTCATTTTCTTGTTTAATGTGTCTGTTTAAGACCTCCAATTCAAACACTTCTTGTTTCAATGATTGGACTTGTGCTTCTTGTGCTGTGTGAGGCAAAGTGGATGACGTGCTCGGGCCTACAACTGTCTTCTCTAAGGATTCTAGATAATCATACACCTCTTGCTGATTTGGGTCTATTTCGGGTGTTTTCCTTGGGCTGACCCCAAAGTCCTGTTGAGGAGGACTGATTTCTAACTCTGGCCGAGAAGGACTCATATCAACATCTGGAGGACTGGTTTCAATATTTGGCTGAAGATGAGGTGGGCTACGGCTAGCTGGAGGTTTCTCCAGTGTTTCCCCACCCAAGTCAATAAAGTGGGGTCCTTTTATTTGTGCTTTCCTCCACTTTCCTCTAAGCCTGTTGCTTCTTCTTAAAGGCTGTGGGCTACTACTCTCTTCTCCCATATTCTGTTTTCTGTTTTCTTTCTTCTTGGATGTAGCTGCTTGTTTTCGAAGATGCACTAATCTTTCAGACAACACTTGATGGTATTCTTATAAAGAAGGTTCTGGTGAATGGTAGACATCCTCTATGTTTCTTTTCCCTTTCAATTTTCTCTGTTTTCTATCCTTGGTCCTTTTCTCCTTCTCTTTTTGATCAATTTCTTTGGTTTTAATAATAGGAGGGTCTTGAATTATTGCACTTTTCTCCTTTCTCCTACTCCTTCTTGGTGTACTGCTTTCAGGTGCCTCAGATGGCTCTTGAAAGTAGTTTCTCACCAAAAATCATTCCCAGGTATCCCTATTTTTCTTCAATTGGTCCTCAATTAAAATTCTCACAAGCCCATGATGATACAAATGAGGTTCTATGTCTTCTATGTTCTTTTGGATTATTGTGCACATCTTTTTCAAGCTCAGCAATAAAAAGTAGGATAGATTGAGGGTTTGGTTCTCTAAAAAGTTCATCAATAACCGAGTGTGATACATGTACAATTCCCCAAAACGGCCTTCACAAGTAATGAACTTTTGAATGATTAACAGTAAGCTGGCCCACTCCTCTTTTAAAGCATGAACAGGAATTCCTCTTGTGAATACAGTTACGTCCATACCTAGGTTGCGTAATATGACTCTCCAAGCCTGCTCGTCCAAACTCTTGTTCTTGAACCAGCGTTCACCTTCCTAGGGCAGGTCTATAGCAGCTGCTATGGATGCTTCGGTGACTGTGAACTTAAGGTCCCCAATTTCCACCACCTGGCCGTTAAAAGACCTTGCAAAAGCTTTTGTTATCTCCTTATTGTGGCCCTTAAATTTTTGAATGAAACGTAGCCATTTTGCCTTCTTCAGTAAGTCTTTCACTTGAGGGTATCCTTCTAAGAACTTGGGCCCTTCCAGTTCTGCCCTCAATAACCGACCCATCCTTTCTTCTGTTTGAAATTCGTCTGCGTGTGAGGGGTTTAGCAGAGGTAAGACGGCTAGGTTACGGGGTTTATAGAGAAGAACACAATGGTTGAAAATGGAAACTGGAGAACAGTTAACGGGAATGTTCAGGGACTGTAAGCGGAAAACAGAGGACAGGCAGCCGAGGTGAGTTCACGAAGTGGATTGGAGATGTATGTGAATGAGGTGGTAATGTAGCTGTGGCTTTAATAAAATGGCAGGGGAGTGAAGTGAACCCGGCAAAATTTTTAAACTAAACGGCTGCGAAGGAGATGTTAACACATTTATGAAATGGCTGCGGAAATTATGCGGTGGAGAGGAGTCGTAATTAAATCGGTCACATCCCATGATTACAGGTGGAGTATGAAAGTGCAGTTAAATATGAGTTAAACCCGAAAATTAATCATGAGACCGTTTAGAGAATAAATGCATGGTTCGTGGAGGAATGTCATGGAATGGTTATGGAGCTATCATAGAAATCATTTCATATAGTGGAGCTTATGGTTTAATAACTATGCAAAATTGTGCTTTTGATTGCTATTTGAAAGAAATTTTTACTCATACCTTGGAATCTTTGCCATTTGTTGTCCATTAACTGCTCCTTATTGATGCTTTTAGATGCTCCATGTCTTCATAATATGTCCTCGGTCATACCTGCATTTTCTTTCATGATTATTGAACTAACATCTTGACTGTCAATTTGAAAAACGGAGTGGTGGCTGTGGAAACTGCTTCTGGCTGCGGAAACTGCTTCTGGCTGCGGAAACTGATTCTAGCTGCGGAAACTGACACAGCAACCACTTGGCTGAATGAAGATGGATAGATAATAACTAACTGAATGAAAATGGTCATGAAAGAGACTTTTATTGATGAAATGGAATGAAATGGAGTGGGATGAAATGGAGTGGAGTGAAATGAAAATGAAATGGAGTGGAATGAAAACGAAGTGAAGTGAAGTGAAAATGGGAGAGAAAGAGAGATCTTTTTTTTTTGGAAAATATAGGGTGTCAGGTGTTCCTGATTTTCACTCTATATTTTCTGTATAAGACTGCCAATCAGTGATTGGTTTTCAGGCTTATACAAATTAATTTTTTATTTTTTTTAACAGAAAGGAATAAAGGTTAGGCTGGTGGAGAAGAAGGATTCTTCTTCACCAGCCTTATTGCAGAATTCTCTTGAAACATTTTTACAAATTCCTCTTTTGAGAGTGGCTTATGATAAATCTTTAATCTGTGGCCATTCACAATAAGAGGAGTTTGAAATTCATCAATGGTCTTGATTCTTACCGCTCCATTGCTAAAGACTTTGTCAATCTCATATGACCCAAGCCAATGAGTCTGAAATTTACCTTGGAAGTCTTTAAACTTGGAATCAAATAGTAATGCCCAATCTCCCTCTTGAAACTTTTTCTCTTTGATGTATTTGTCATGCCACTTAACTCTTTGATGCTGAACTATATCAATTTTTAGGATTGCTTCTTGTCTGATCTCATCTAGCTCATTCAACTACTCCACTCTGTGCTTTTTGGCTTCTGATAGATCCATCCCCAACTGAACTGCCAGCTTGAAAGTTTTGACTTGAAAATCAATGGGGAGTAGGACTTCTTTCCCATAAACAAGTTCATAGGGAGAATGTCCTGTTGTATTCCTCCATGTAGTTTTGTAGGCCCATAAGGCTTCAGGAAGCCTTTCTGCCCAATCTCTTCTGCGTAGATGAACAATTTTGGTGATGATGCCTTCAATAACTTTGTTTGTAGACTCCACTTGGCCATTTGCTTGGGATGGTAAGGAGTAGATTTTCTGTGCTTGACTTTATATTCTTCCATCAGCTTCTCCACTATGTTGGATGTGAATTGACTTCCCTGATCTATCACAATTTCTCTTGGGACACCAAAGCGAGTAAAAATATCCTCATAAAGAAAACTAACAATTGAATTTTCAGTAGTAGAAAGTAATGATTTGGCTTCTACCCATTTAGTGACATAATCAGTACATACCAATATATACTTCTTTTGTTTATATGGTGGATTAATAGGTCCAATGAAATCTAAAGCCCATTTTTCTAAGGGTTCGATGAGTACCTATGGTTGTAATGGCATATCATTTGAAAGAGTCGGTTTCCCTACTCTTTGGCAGCTGTCACACCTTTTGACATATTCTTTTGTATCTTTGAAAAGGGAAGGCCAGTGATATCCTAAAGAAAGGATTTTATAGGCCATCCTTTTGTCAGAAAAGTGTCTGCCGCATGGTTCGTCATGGCATGCCTTGAGGATGTCAGGCATTTCATCTTCCCTAACACATCTTCTGATCACAAAATCTGGCCCTGTTTTAAACAATTCGTTAGAAATCCATGAATATTTTGAACTATCCTGAATAATCTTTCTTCTTTCACTAGGAAATAAATGTGGAGGTAGTTTCCCTGTAACCAAATAGTTAGAAATATCTGCATACCAAGGAGTCTTAGTAGTTACTGCAAATAAATATTCATCTGGAAACTTATCCTCTACTGGAGAATCTTCTTTAGTATTTTGGATCCTAGACAAGGAATCAGCTACTGTATTTTGTTTCCCTGGTCTATCCAAAACAATAATATTGAATTCCTGTAAAAGTAAGAACCATCTTGTAACTCTGCCATTAGTAACAGGTTTGTTCATTAGATATCTAATTGCAGAATGATCAGTATGGACAAAAGTTTCATAGCCTGTTATATAATGTCTAAACTTATTGATTGCATGAACAACAGCTAAGAATTCTTTTTCAGTCACAGTATAGTTCAACTCGGTGGGAGTCAAATTTTTACTGGTATAGTAAATGGCATAAGGAACTAAATCCTTTTGACCCAACACAACTCCTAGAGCTGTATCTGAAGCATCTGTAGAAATATGGAAAGGAAGTTTCCAATTTGGCCCTCTCAAAATGGGTGCTTCAGATATTCTTGTTTTCAAAGTTTCAAATGTTGATTGACAATCAGGATCCCATTTGAATTCACAGTCTTTTGTAAGAAATTTGAAGAGTGGAGATGCTATTTTGGTGAAGTTTTCTATAAATCTTCTATAGTACCCAGTAAATCCCAGAAAACTTCTAACATCTTTTTGACAATTTGGAATAGGCAACTTGGAGATGACTTCAACTTTTGATCTATCAACTTTAATCCCATCCCCTGAAATGTGATGTCCTAAAACAATACCTTCAGTAAACATCATAAAGAATTTTTCATGACTCAATGAAAGGTTTGTTTCTTTACATCTTATAAGGAATTTTTCCAAATTATCTAATGCCTCTTCAAATGAATTACCATAAACTGTAAAATCATCCATATAAACCTCTACACAATTATGGATTAGATCAGAAAAGATTCCTAGTACTGCTCTTTGAAATGTTGCAGGTGCATTACATAATCCAAAAGGAAGCACTCGGTAAGAAAAAGTTCCCCATGGACAGGTAAATGTGGTCTTATCTTGATCTTCAAGTGCTACCTGAATTTGATTATAGCCACTAAAACCATCCAAAAATGAAAAGTACTTTTTGCCTGCTAAAGTATCTAATACCTGATCGATAAAGGGCAAAGGAAAGTGATCCTTCAAAGTTTCTTTATTCAATTCCCTATAATCAATGCATACTCTCCATTTACCATTCTTTTTAAGTACTATAACCAAAGGAGAAACCCATCGGATATCTGAAATTGGATAAATGAAGTTCACATTGAGTAGTTTTTGTAGCTCCTCTTTCACTATCTCCCTAAGGTTTGGATTCATCCTTCTCTGAGGTTGTCTAATTGGTCTACTGTTTTCCTCGATGTAGATGTGATGAATGCAAGTCTTAGGGTCAATACCTTTCATATCAGTATACTCCCATGCAAATGCAGTAGAATGTTTTTGCAAGATTTTGGTTAGCTCTCCCTATTGTGATTTTTCCATGTTTTTGTTGATATTCAATGTTTTACCTGGAAAAATCTCAATGGCAGAACTACCAAACTCTTCCATAGAGTAAAGAGACATTTGTCTAGATGATAGATACTCAATGTCAGAATCTATCTGAAATTGTGTGTGGTCATATTCTGAAGATGTTTCAAAATTTTCTAATGTGTCCAAAATTTGACTATCTTCACTGATTTCAGAAATGGTAAAGACAGGTTGTATAGTGTCCTCATCATCGACCCATTCATTATCTCCTACTTATGTAATTGCTTTTGTTGGAGGATACAAATTGAATTTCTTTGTCGAACTACCATCAGAAATGTACATATCCCCAGATCTACAACTAATGAAAGCATCAGCTGTGGCTAGCCAAGGTCTTCCTAAGATAAGTGGGTGCCCTCCTAGATTACTCTTGGGAGTCAAAATCATGAAACCTACTGGATATTCCCAAGAATCTAAGGAGACCGAAATGTCTTCTAATACACCATCTGGTTCGATAATTGATCGATCTGCAAATTGCAGTAGAGTAGGTGTAAAAAGAAGATTAGGAAGTTTTAGCTGTTCCATAATCTATCTACTCATAATGTTGATAGCAGCCCCTAAATCAATCAAAGTATTTGGAATTTCTACCCCATTGATATGTGTTTTGACAATTGGACTACCGGGATCTACATACTTCTGCATGGTAATTTGTCCCATCATGATATCTGCAATTTTTCCTACCAGGTGGATTCTTCTTGTATCTCTTGGTTTCCTTCCTGGTCTTTTGAGACTGAACTCCTTTATTGTTTTTGTTAGAATAGGAATCTCTCTAATGGCTTGTAGCAAGGGAATCTTGATACAGACATTCTTTAATTCATCTATGAAATCATAGTCAGGCAACAAGATTTGTTTTTCCACTCCTTTGTCAATTTGTAATCTTTCAGGAAAAGGAGGTGTGGATGATGATGCAGGTTGCTCAACTATAGGAGTTGTGGGGGTTGACTCTTTTTCTTTTTCTTTTTGAGTGTTTGGGTTTTGAAGAGATGCTTCAGAACCTTTATTGGCTTCAAGAGAATCTTCCTCAGAAATACTTTGCTTTTGAGTATCTATAGAAGGTTTTTCTAAAACTCTACCAGATCTGAGTTGTACATCATTGAGAGGAACAATCATATAGGTAGGAAATTGTTGTCCTTCTACCATGTAAGCATTTTGAGGATTTTTATTATTGGGATTTGGCAATGGCTGGGATGGTAGTTGATTTGTCTTCTGTTGGAATGGAAGCAAGAGTTGAGAATTTGGATTTTGTTGAGAAGGTTGTTGTTGTTGTGGAAATGGAAATGAAAGTTGTGGATTTTTATTTGGAAGTTATGGAGCTTGTTGATTTTGAAAAGATGGAGGATATTGATAAAATTGAGCAAATCTCCCATAAATATTTTGCATACCTTGTACCCATGATTGAAATGGATTTTGAGGTTGGGACAAAGGTTGTTGCCAAGGATTCCAATTTGGTGGGGGTTGAAAGTTCATGGGGTTGTTAAACCCTTGATTTTTTTGCCCCTGCCAAGGTCTCCTTGAAACAAAGTAGAGAGACTCAATTGAATTTGGATCTTCTTGAAATACAGCTTTGAGCCCAGGAATTGAAGGATAATCCTTGGTCTCATGGTTTTCTAAACAAATCATACATGTTTCTACAACTTTTGCATCCAAGGGGCATTCCCTTAGAGCATGTTTCTTCCTACATTTTGGACAAAAGATGGCCAAAGCTTCAGCTTCTGCTTTCTGCTTGTTTTGTATTTTAAGGGTGTCTAGTTGTTCACTAAGGCTCCCTAAAATATCAGTTTTGAACTCATCAAGCATGTTGCCAATCTCAGCCCTACTTACTGATCCAGTTGCAGATTTGTTTGCTCTAATGAGGGAAGGATCTCTAGGCCCTTTTCCGGTTTTAGATTTTCCCCTTGAGAGATGGACACATAGTTCTGCTATATCATGAAGTGGAAGTTGAGAAATATCTCCCTTTCCCATCATGTTTAAAATATCTATCCATTCATCTCTAATGGATTTTAATAGAAGGGCTTTCAAGGTCTCCTCATCTAAGTTACTCATTTTTGCTCTTTTCAGGTTGTATTGAAATCTTTCAAGTAAATCTTCCAAGTTTTCATCTTCTTTTTACACCATTTTGAATACCTCATCCTTATGATTGGTGGGCATGCAATAGTCCAGGTATCTATCCAAAAATGTTTGTTTCATATCATTCCAAGTCCTAATAGATTGAGTGACTAATCCCATGAACCATTTCAGAGCAGCTCCCTTCAATGTTGAAGGAAACAATTTGAGTTTTTGAGAGTCTTCCATATAATGATAAGTTCGGCACATGACTTCAAACTCAAATAGAAATGTTTCAGGATCCTCACTTCGCAACCCATAAAAGTTTGGGAGGACAGATGGTGAGATGTTTTTCATTGTTGTATGAGATTCCTCATCAACTATAAGAAATCCAAATGAGTTATTTCCATCCCTATTTCCCCCATTGTTGCCTCTACCTCCTCTATTGTTTCCTCCTCCTCTACCTCTACCTCTACCTCCTCCTCCAAATCCTTTGACTACCTCCTCTGTCATGATAGTTTCCTCAGAGATTTCAGAGTCCTCTGGTTCTTCTACCAATGGTGAACGAGGAGGAATTTCTCCCTCTTCTTCTTCAGGTGATTCTACTTCCTTGATTACAATTTGTTCTCCTGTAGAAGTAAAGAAAGGTTCTTTTCCTAAGACAGATTCGGTGGATAGTGTGGGAGGGTCTCCTAATTCAGTTGCTGCCCCTTGAATTCCAGGAATCCTAACGTTGGGAGTGTGAGTTGGAGATGATGAAGGTGTATCTTGTCTATGCCTTGTAGTAGATGGAGTTGTAAAAATAGAACTCTTGGCCCTAGCTATAAACCTTCCCCTAGAATCTCTTGCTCTATGCATGTCATTTTTATTTTTCTTCAAGTTGGGCTAATAATTCTCTTTTTGATCTTCTAGATCACTCTAGGTGCAAGAAGAGAGCATACTCAAGAAATTATTGAACCAATAACTCTCTTTTCTGATCCTCCAGTTCACACTAGGTGCAAGAGGAGAGCATACTTTGAGAAGTTATCAATTTTTACCTCCCTTGAAATTTTCCTGTTTTTTTTTTAAGAAATTGGCTACCTAGTTTCACTTCCCTGGCAACGGCGCCAAAATGTTTGGTCAATTTAGAGTGTCCTAAATTTCTATATTAATTGTCAATCTGGGAGTCGTAAACTGCTGAAGTGAGGTGCACTATATATGCAAGATAACCGATTTCTTAATTTTTGTTGTTTTTTATTTTTAGTTTGTTTTTGGGTTTATCTTCGTTGATTCCCTAATGTGAGATGGAAATTCTAAAATTCAAGTATGGATATAAGTGTTCAAGGCAATGGTGTCCTTTAAAATGATTTCCAAACTTCAAAATTTTCAAAAAGGTTTTAAAACATGCAATGATGAAATTAATTC
This sequence comes from Pinus tabuliformis, assembly GCA_031772625.1. NCBI lineage: Eukaryota > Viridiplantae > Streptophyta > Pinopsida > Pinales > Pinaceae > Pinus > Pinus tabuliformis. Next base: position 406,911,051 of record CM062811.1, on the reverse strand, counting down.
CTAAAAGAGAATGAAAATGTGCCACTATTCTAATTAAATAAATAGTGAGCTAGTGACCATGAAACCCAGTATCCTTGCTGCTGTATAAATATAAAAGAAACTGAACTCAAAGAAATCCAAAAACAACAAGCAAAGTAAACTAAAATCACATTACATCAACTCATATTCTAACCCCTCACCATTCGACTCGCTCTGGCTTTCGGAGATAATCATAAACAACTTGAGCAATATGATATCTAATTTGTAGAAAATAAAACTAATATTAAACTACACACTCATACTTCAATCCCTCACCATTCGTCTCGCTCTGGCTTTCGGAGGTAACTGAAAATGACATGAGCAATTCAATAACTAACTTGGAGGAAAACAAAAAAAAAAAACTAATATCAAACTACGTATTCATACTTCAATCCCTCACCATTCGTCTCGCTCTGGCTTTCGGAGGTAACTGAAAATGACATGAGTAATTTAATATCTATCTTGCAGAAGAGTAAATGAGCAAAACTAAAATAAATAAAACAATGCTGGAACTAAAAACTAAGAAAAATGAATCAGCAGAAGGACAAGAATAATTCCATGTCATTAGTCATTATAAAACTATGTGTAAATGCCCGGGCTGCCTATTGTAATATGAAACAAAGACACTGATCAGTTAACAGCATTAGAAAGCATAAAAACTATGGATAGCAATCAACGTGAATACCATAAGCAGTGCAATATATACAAGTAAATGATTATGGCATAAGGAACGTAAAGAAATAAAGCATGAAACTATACAACAATTAACAAAACCTCGGTGTGTACAGGGGCCCTCTACACAACCTCGGGCAGTCAGCAATCAACCGCGAATTGAGCTTATAAACAAGGTCTTCTCATGTATTAAAATGCAGTCATAACACAGAAATAAAGTCACGGCACAATGGGCCCATTAACAGTCAAAATTACATTACCAAATCTACCTACTATGCGTATGAGAACGCTTTATTTATAACAGAGGATGTCATAACTACTTTCCTAAAATCTGTGCTAATAAAAGACACGTGAACAACCACGTCCAGGAATCTAGCATTATGGCAGCCGTGAAGATTAAATCTATGGAGGGTGGCTGTTGGATTCGGTTCATGGAGAAGTCCACAAGTGTTGATATGTCCCCAGAAGTCTAGGAACAGCCACGCAAGTCTTCACGTGGTGAAAAACAGAGTTTTATCACCGTAGGACTCTTAGGTTGACCACCGCTTGACTACCTTTGACCACAACCTTCGTTGGTGAATTCGACTGAGCCAATAGGACTCGGTCCATGTCCTCGTCATTTGCAACTTTCCCATGTGGCCGAATTTTCCTAAAGACACCTGTAACATAGACTTTAACAAAAAGGCTATGGAAAGTTGAACTGGCTGCGGAAAGTGACAAGACTCCGCAGCTGAATGAGCAAAAATCTAATTCAAACAGCAGACACAAAACATAGTTAGGAAGCCACTTTATATGCTATTTTTAAACTAATATGCAATGATTTGATAGCTTAGGAGGTCCAGGTAAATGGAAAAAGGCTAGAAAGGTGTATAGGGAAGATGCAAGTTTGGGGCTCAACATAGGGTTCAGGCCAAAATGCGGCCCCTTGACCAGAATGCAGGGATGGCATAGACAAGATTTCAAGGGCGCGAACGAGGCCGAGGAGGAGGAGGACCTGGTAGAGGTCGAGTACAGTTGATTTTCTACAATTGCGGAGGACCAGGACACTATGCCCGCGACTGCACTAATCTAACGCGTCTACTGTGCAAGTATTGCACACTATTTGATCATGAAACGGAAGATTGTCCGACGTTGATAGTTAGGATACATGAAAAAGGACTGCTACCACCAACTCCAACTCAGAACCTGCAGATGATGAGGTCTGAGCCGCGCGAGGAAGATCCGAACGTAAATATAGTGCTCCGGAGTGGAATCGCAATGGGAGATGACAAGGGGAAACAGCCAGAAGACAGTACATGGGTTCGCAAGGCCCTGACAAAAGAGGCTGAGTTTGATTTGGAGCACGCTCGAGAAGCCTTCATGGAAGCTAAGGAGAGCTTCGCTGAGGCCTCCACTTCAGGAAGCAAAGATAAGCCTGAGCTGGAAATGGACCCCTCTATGCTCACAACTTTCCTAAAAACCTATATCAAGTTAGTATGCGACAGTAAGGCTGTAAAATGGCTACAAGAACTCATCAATAGATGCATTGGAAAAGCACCATGTGAACTGTGCGTAATGCGAAAGTATGGCAATCATAAAACATGGACGGGACGGGAGATGAGATTGACCACGCAAATAAGAGAGTATGAAATGCATCGGGTCATTTTGGACCTAGGGTCAGATGTGAATGTCCTACTGAAGCATAATTGGGAGCGAATGGGGTGACCTACGATGCAATGGTCTTTGATTCAGCTAAGGATGGTGAATCAACAGAAAATCATACCCATGGGGCGGCTGCAGGGAATGACCGTGCATGTTGAGGGAGTAAGCGTGCTAGCAGATTTTGAAGTAATAGAGATTGTGGATGACAACAATCCCTACCCTATGCTCCTGGGAATTGATTGGGCTACTGATATGAATGGGGTAATCAATCTGAACAAGCAAAAGATGATCTTTGAGAAGAAATCACTGCAAGTAATAATACTCCTGGATCCTGCTGAAGGATTGCACTATACGGAACCAATCCGCGACTATGAGAGTGATGATGATCTGGATTACATCTATAAGATAACAGCGTGAGACCATGACTGGGTGAATCCCACCGAGGATGGACGGATTACATGGGAGCACAAGAGTTCCTGCACTTCAGATTTCGACGAAGAAATATAACGCTAGCAGAATCGGTTACACGAAGTAACTACGTTGAATTGCAATATGATGACCCGGTCACTGCATTGTGTGTCGTCCAAGGTAAGAAATCTGCCTACTTATGATGGTCTAACTGAGGTAGATACCTTTTTGGATGCATTTGAAAGGGAGGTGCCAGAAAAGCAACGCTTCCAGGCCTTGGACTGGGTATTGCACACTACGCCTACAAGATGGGGGGGTACACACAAGGGAAGCTTTGATGATTGGTGTGAATATAGGAGGATGATGAGAGCACAATTTTGGAAGCCTACGATGCAACTGACAGACAAGTACGATGAGCAGGATGATCCACGTGCACATCAGGCCAAATGGACACAGGCTTACGGAGAAAAGCCTCAACCTGAGTGGGTGCACCTATTCTGTCATACCCTAGATGTTATTCTAGTGAATTGGTATATAGAAACAGAGCTCTGCCATGGGACAGGTGAATGGGATATCCTACATGAAGGATTCATGATGACATTCATTTTTGAGGATGGATTTGATAGTATTAATGAAGCGCTACAAGAGGTGAAAGCAACCGTCTTTAGGATACCGTAGATCCTTTAGACCTTATTCAGTTTGAATGGGCTACTCAGCTGAGTCGCGTGTTGGAATTTTATAATGTAACTACTAAAGAGGAGGACAAAGACCCATAGAAGATTAACATTCCAGAAACAGAAGGCCACCACGAGGTTCAAGGGCCAAAGATTGAGAACCCTGATATAATTGCACTGGTGAACACTAAACAAGTGAACATTGGTACAGAGGAAAAACCCAAATTCGCAAAGAATGGAGACTACTAGGATGATGCGATGGTGGATAAGGTCATTGAATTACTCCGCGAACATCAGGACTTATTCCCGACCAAGTTTACGGATTTGAAAGGAATAATTGGAGATCTAGGAGTGATGAAGATCACGTTAAAGCCCAATGTGAAGCCAGTCAAGCAGAGGCCTTACCGCCTAAACCCAAAATACAAGGAGAAGGTCCGCTTAGAGCTAGATGAAATGCCAGCAGTAGGCATCATTGAGCCTATGGAGGAATCTGATTGGGTAAGCCCAATGGTGGTGCAAGAAAAGAAGCAAAAGGATGAGATAAGGATATGTGTGGATCTCAGAAAACTGAATGACGCTTGTGTGCATGATCCTTTCCCAACTCCATTCATGGATGAAGTGTTGGACAATGTAGGTGGTCAGGAAGCATATTCTTTCACTGATGGGTTCTTTGGGTACCACCAAATCAAAATCGCACTGAAGGATAGGAGAAATACAACCTTCATGACTGAGTGGGGTTGATTTCAATATATTGTAATGTCGTTTGGATTGAAGAATGCACCTACTATCCTTTTGCGTGTGGTTGTTGCAGCATTGGAACTTATTCATAAGTTCCTGGAGGTCTATTTTGATGACTGGACTGTATTTGGGCTGGTTAAGCACCATGTAGTGAGCTTGCGCTTGATTCTGGATACCTGTCAAAGATTCCAAATCGTGCTCAACCTCAAGAAGTGTCTATTTTGCGTTCCTTTTGGGAACCTATTAGCGCATGTGATTGGCAGACAAGGGATGATGGTAGACTCCATGAAGATCATGGTGATTCTGAACTTGGAAGTGTTGAGGAGTGTGCAATAGTTGTGCGCTACTCTACGACACACGAGATATTACAGAAAGTTTATCAAGGGCTATGCCGAGATCACCGCGCCAATGGATAAATTGTTGAAGAAGGATGTCACGTTCTACTGGAACAATGACTGTAAGAAAAGCTTGGATGTATTTAAAGAAAATATGGTTACCACGCCGATTCTAGTCTTCCCAAACTGGAAGAAAGAGTTCATGTAAATGTTGATGCATCATGTATAGCGTTGGGGGCAGTACTAACACAGGATGGCAGAGAAGGCTTAGACCACCCTATTGCATTCACAAGCCGCAGATTATCCAAAGAAAAGAAGAACTACCCTACCACTGAACACGAGGGGCTAGCTATGGTGTACGTGCTCCAGAAGTACCGACACTACTTGCTAGGATGGAATTTTAAGATGTATGCAAAACTCTTTGTGATGAAGTACCTGGTCAATAAGCCTATGTTGCGGGGGTGAATTTTTAGATGGATCTTACTATTCCAAGAGTACGATTTTTAAGTTGTTGTGAAGCCTGGACGATTGAACGCAGGACTAGACCATTTGTCACGCATTGAAACAGGGGAGGAACCTACTAATTTGGAGGAAGGATTACTTGATGCACAACTCTTTGCTTTGCACATCGCATATGGACATTTCAAGGATATACTACACTTTCTAAAAATTGGAACTACGCCAGAAGGATACTCTGTCCAACAAAGAAGGAATTAGTGGTGCACGCAGCAAACTTCTCTGTCATTGTTGGGCATGTATACAAGATGGGGAATGATGAAATACTGTGAAGGTATGTACCTGAGTTTGAACGAAGAAGCATCCTCACGAACGCTCATGGGGGTGCCGCGAGAGGACATTATGCAGGGAGAGCAACCGCACAGAAGATTCTACACTCAATGTTTTGGTGGCCAACCCTTCATCGAGATTCAAAATCATATTGCAAGGCATATGATGTATGTCAAAGAACAGGCAGGCCATCATGAAGGGATGAAATTCCTTTGAATCCACAAATGACATTGCAACCTTTCAAAAAGTGGGCAATAGATTTTTTAGGACCCATTCAGCCTCAAGGGAAGACAAGCGCAAGGTACATTATCATTGCAACGAAGTATTTGACTTCCTGGGCAGAAGTGTATCCAGTGAAGGATTGCATGGGTGCAACTACCGTGAATTTCCTATTTGAGCATGTACTAACGCGATTTGGATGTCCAAGAATCTTGATGAGTGATAGTGGTACACACATCCTGAATGAGATGATCAGCGCACTAACAGAGGAATTTCAGGTGTATCATCAAAAGAGCACACCTTATCACCCACAAGCTGATGAGATAGTGGAGGCGTTCAAAAAAGTTATTGAAAATGCTTTGACCAAGGTATGCAATGCTCAACGAAGTGATTAGGACCTACGCGTCCCTACAGTGTTATGGGCTTATCGGGTGACATGCAAAAAGATGATGGGACAGACACCTTTAGGCTGGTACACAGGGTTGAAGTGGTGATGCCTATGGAATACATCGTGCCTAGTCTACGCATAGCAACACTCACAGGTATGACAAATTGCGAAGCCATGGAAGAGAGGCTTATGCAATTGGACGAGCTCGAAGAAGAGGGCTTTTTGGCATGAATGACATATTAAGCTACACACCTTCAAGGTAAAGGATCTGGTTTTGTTATATGATAGTAATTTTGATAAATTCCCTAGAAAATTGAGGATGCACTGGTTAGGGACATATGTTATTAAGGAGATTACCGATGGAGGCACGGTACAACTGGTCAACTTAAATGGAGAACCCTTCCCAAGAAATGTGAATGGCAATCGCTTGAAGCCATACATCAGTGATCCGACCATGTGACTATATCAAAGTAGCACAGTCTTAGTGCTCCAGGTAGTTGAAAGGAGGTGTGGGACTATAAACTACACTGCCTGGGTTGGGAAGCTGTGCGATGTTAGGATTGCGCGAAGTAGCAACGTGTCACAGGGTTCGCGACAGCGCGAAGACAACTGCGCTAGCATACAGGTCCACCAAAAAGTGACCATTAAAGTCACTATTCACAATTTTATGGTCGGCTTGAGGCCAAATGGAGCAGGCAGCAGGCATTTAAGGTGAAATTTATGGGTTAGATTCTTGAAAATTTTGCACCAATCTAGCATTAATGGGTCGAATGTGGGGGGAATGGTCGGATTTTAATTCAAAAATCCCTATAAATTACAAATGGTTGTCCAGAAATAACCACTTGGCATTTTAAAAATTCAATTGTTGTGCTATCAGCTATGTATGGACCTTTCGAATTTTGAGGCTTTGAGAGCAAGTTCAGTGTTTGAGTGTTAATTTTAGGTATTTTCTATGCTAGAGAAATTTATTTCAATTTTCATGGGTAGCTCAATATCTTTTCCAGATTAGCAATCACATCAGCATTAAAGTAAACTGCAAATAGAACATAAATATAAATCACAAAAGACAAGCCAAGACAAGAGGACACAGGATGTGGTGCTAGCTCTGGACAAACCCTAATGTGGGGAACCCTTGATCAATTCTTCTTTTGTGTTCTTCAAATTTCAGCAGAGAAAGAGAGAGATAGTACATATACAATAGAAGTCAATATTTTGACTTTTGATATCGCATGAGATCAGTTGAAGACATATTGCTTCAACTAATTCTCTAAGGTGACTCCTTCACCTATCATAGTGCTTCCTTTCGTCCATTCATTGCACATAACTGTGTGACACCATGTTGTACTGTCACAGTGTTGAACCTTGATGACTGAGCTACTATCATTTGCTCTTGTCATCATGCAGCTCATTATGTTGCATCTTCCATCATCATGCTGCCCATTATTCTGCATCTTCTCATTATACTGAGATTATCTAACATGAGATTAGGACCATACCTCTGCTTATTATTACACAGAGAGCTGATGTGGTTATGTATAGCATCGAGACATATAAACATATGCCGAGACTTATTAGATAACAGGTCCAAATATCCTTCTCTGTAATACTGAGGTCATCTTTAAGGCATGACTATCTTACTATTCCATCTCCATTCGAAGTTCTGTAGCTACAGGAGTACTGCTCTTATTCATGTGAAATTAGCCCAACACTGGAATGTCGAGATTGTCCAAACCTCATGTCACTATTGTGTCTATATGCTCCAGTTATCCGAGGTCTTGACTGTGACTGCACCTAATACCCAATCGATGTGCAGTCAAGCCCTAGATTATGTATTTTCTCCTTCATGCAAGTTTAGGGTCATTGTGATATGTCTGGACAGATCCGGATACAGAGCCGAGATGTAACCCTTGTTACTTCTTACAATCCTGATCATTGTTTATAATATGCTGAGGTTGCATTAGATACATAGTCCTCTCTGTCCATCCGAGATGTATACGAGTGAGATCATTGTGTCATCAAATTCAGGTATGCCGAGATATTTATTTCCTAGAACCTTGCTGCTTCATCAATGCGGATACCCGAGTTATGCTTTGACTGCGGCTACTCAATGCGGATACTCGAGTTTCTCTTTGACTGCGGCTACTCAATGTGGATACCCGAGTTTAGTTCACCCTGATCATACCTTACGCTTTGACTGCGGACTCAATGCGGATACCTATGTTTAGTTCGCTTCATACCTTACGCTTTGACTGCGGCTACTACACCCGAAATTTCAGAGAGGAAGAATGCAGAGTTCTTATCTTCTTGGACTGTGTGAACAGGTCTCCATTGACTGCGTTAACAGATCTCCATTGACTGCGTTTTACTGCGGCTAGGATCCTGCGTCTTGTTCTACCATACCAGCATAGGTTTCTTCTTGGACATGACTGTAATGAGATCTTTCTCCTTGATTGTATGATAGTTTCTAGGGCTGCTCCATAGCTGTGATTTAGAACTAGGGCATCATAGGCCAGCATATATTCTCAATGTCTCTCCTTCACCAAAAACCCAAAGACGTGGAGAGGAGGAGATCACTTGAAGAGGATGTCCAAAATGACTTCAAGTCCTCTTCTATTTATACTAAAACGTAGATGATGAATAGACATGTCTATTGGGCTACTGAGCCTACTCAAGTTGTTGGCCGACTTGACAATTTGTTTTATAACATTAACAAATTCATAACTTCATAAATACTTATCAGAATCGAATGATCTTTAGATCAATCCTACACCTCTCGATGAGAGGGATCCAATAAAAATATCAGCTACCATAGATAAGATGACCCACATGGAGTTTGGCCCTAGTTGCCAATTTTAACACTCCCTCTTAACTAGGGAGAACTCCATCGCTAATCCATATGTTTGAGTACTATATCTACCATTAGTGCCCTTGCACTACTCTTCTTTGCTTTGCTCAGCTCTTCTAGCTCTACTCAGCTTTGCTAGCTCTACTCTACTATGCTCTGCTAGCTCTGCTCAGCTCTACTGAACCATGAAGAAGAAGAATTGATCGAGAGTGTCATACCATTCTCCACTAACCCGAAGTTAGTCTCAAAGTGTGTACCACTAGTCCCAGACTAGTCCTCAACCAACCCGAAGTCAGTGTCATAGTAGGTACAACTCCTACCACTAGTCCCAGACCAATACTTTACTGACTCGAAGTTAGTCTTAGAGTATGTACCACTGGTCCCAGACCAGTCCTCTACTGACCCGAAGTCAGTGTCATAGTGAGTACAACTCCTACCACTGGCCCCAGACCACTATCATTGATCCCAGATCAATGAAGGCCGTCCTAGCATAGGGAGTATGGTAGATACAAAGATGCATCCATCGGTACTACTATGGTCCCTATCCTCATTTCCCTACTCATTGATCAGATGAGAGGTACTTCCCATGAGTCCTAGACTACATGGGTAGGATGCCTTGATAGGAGGACTAATCAATCCTATCCACAAGAGAGTGAATCATCCTGTCCCATAATTGCCATGGAGAACACATCATCCAGGCCTCATAGGAGAACTAATCATCCTGCTACACAATCATCATGGAAAACACATCATCCAGACCTCACAGAAGAACTAATCATCCTGCTACACAATCGTCATGGAGAACACATCATCCAGACCTCACAGGAGAACTAATCATCCTGCTACACAATCTTCATGGAGAACACATCATCCAGACCTCATAGGAGAACTAATCATCCTGCTACATAGTCACCACGGGGTGTCATGGGGAAAGTTTTGATTCTTTTACCCTATACACGTACACCACCAGGGGATGGTGAGTCACCTTGTGGTCGTATGTTGCTCCAGTAAGAACTGCAAGCCCGCAAAGCTCCCAGAGCTCAATGTATGCAACATGCAGGACCCTTTTACAAGGGTCTCTCGACGACTCCAAGTCGTTTAGGAAAATCACAAATTTAAACTTTCCCGGGGCTTTGACAAGGTGTAGCAACCTGTACACCATCTCAATGCGATGGAGCCTCCTTGCTCATTGACTTACAATATCCCAAATAAGGCAGTATCTAATGTTTATCTACTAGAGAAATCATCAAATACAGGATTCCTCAATAATTGAATCCCACCTTTGGTTGTTACAAAGAATCATAGTGGTATTCATCATGTGTACAAACAGCTCACTGAAGAGCTTCCACAACCAGGCAGCTTCGTACGAGATCATACTCGTAGTTATGCATCCGGTCTCGACGGTGCTTATAATAACCAACTTCTACTTCCTGCTCATCCATGATATCGAAGCAGAATCCAAAGAGAAACATCACTAAGAAGTGCTTTAGTGATCCTCCACATTGCCTACCCAGTCAGTATTCGAATAATCATGCAGTTTCAAATTTCCGGTAGTGTATCTTAATCCATGAGAGATTGTGCCTCGAAGATATGTCAGAGGATTCTTGGCATCAATCCAGTGAGGCTCAACCAAATATGAGCTCATCATGCTAATTGCAAAACATATGTCCAGAAGTAAGTTCACCAAGAACATCAATGCGAATGAGTTTATGAAACTCAGAGGCATTTCCCAAATCTGGTCCAACATCACTAACATATAATTTCTGAAAGTTAAGATTCTCGAGGTATTCACAGGCTTGCAGTTTATCATTCCACATCCGGAATCCAACTCCCTCTTAATTTTACAAATGAGAGGGTTTGCACCTGTCAGAAATAGGTCGTCCTTATAAGGTGCTGGTATGAGAGGTCTATCATCCACAACCTTCGGATGGTTTGGATCGGTTTCACTCCTAGTGAGTCTTAGCTTCATCAGACAGATATTGATCCTCTCATACTATGCCCCAGGTGTTTTGCTTCAAGCCATGGAGGCCTTTCTTCCAACTGCATATGCGAGATTCTTGATTATCAATCTCAAACCCATCGGGTTTGTTTCACACCTGTGGGCCTGCTACATAAGGGGAATGGTCCCCTTGTAACATTTTCCTTCGGTACATCTTAGACATGTACTTTCATGCTCTTTTTGAATTCAGGCTTCCCTGTCACCATATGACTCATAGACCTCTGGTGCTCCAGTGGACTTCCTGTAACTTGATACAACCCTAAACTCAAAAACATATTGAAAATTATATCTTCAAACACGTACCTTTCCATCAACGAGTGCCACCTCGAAGCCTTCGATTTCCACTGCTGAAATGGACACCAGGTTCTTCTAGTGATTAGGTACATAAAAGAGATTTTGTAAATGAATCGAGTTACCCTCATTCAATTGAGAGGTAAAATTCCCTACACCCTTTTTCGAAATAGGTGGCATCGGCTCCAAGTATAATCCTGGGGTTCCTTGCTTTCTCTGAAGAGTCGGCCATTTCCCAGATGTCCCTGGAGTGATTGTAATCAAGAGATGTGTCTCTACCTTTCGGACACTCCTTTGCATAATGGCCGAACTTATTGCAATCAAGGCATCTAACTTTCCTTCCCAATGAAGTGATCTTTAGGTAGGCCATCAAAAACTTCCATTGCGCCATTCTGATAATATTCTCTGCTTCGACTTCACCCTTGATGAAGAGGGATGAGGAATCCACTGATCCTTTTTTCCTTTCCCAACTGTCTTCAGTGATTGCTCTTTCACTCTTGCTTGGGCATTGTCTTCACCTCAACTTTGATGCCATGTTAATTTTAGGTATGTTCTATGCTAGAGCAATTTATTTCAATTTTCACAGGTAGCTCAATGTCTTTTCCAAATTAGCAATCACATCAGCATTAAAGTAAACTACAGATAGAACATAAATATAAATTGCAGAAGACAAGCCAAGACAAGAGGACACTGGATGTGGTGCTAGCTAGGGACAAACCCAAATGTGGGGAAACCCTGATCAATTCTTCTTTTATGTTCTTCAAAGTTCAGCAGAGAAAGAGAGAGATATTACATATACAATAGAAGTCAATATTTTGACTTTTGATATCGCATGAGATCAGTTGAAGACATATTGCTTCAACTAATTTTCTAAGGTGACTCCTTCACCTATCATAGTGTTGTCTTTCATCCATTGCTGCACATAACCATGTGACACCATGTTGTACTGTCACAGTGTTGAACCTTGATGACTGAGCTGCTCTCACTTGCTCTTGTCATCATGCAGCTCATTATGTTGCATCTTCCATCATCATGCTGCCCATTATTCTACATCTTCTCATTATACTGAGATTATCTAACATGAGATTAGGACCATATCTCTGCTTATTATTACACAGAGAGCTGATGTGGTTATGTATAACATCGAGACATATAAACATATGATGAGACTTATTAAATAACAGGTCCGAATATCCTTCTCTGTAATATTGAGGTCATCTTTAAGGCATGACTGTCTTACTGTTCCATCTCCATCCGAAGTTCTGTAGCTACAGGAGTATGATGTCAAGACTGCTCTTATTCATGTGAAATTAGCCCAACACTGGAATGTCGAGATTGTCCGAACCTCATGTCACTGTTGTGTCTATATGCTCTAGTTATCCAAGGTCTTGACTGTGACTGCACCTAATACCCAATCGAGGTGCAGTCAAGCCCTAGATTATGGATCTGCTCCTTCATGTGAGTTTAGGGTCATTGTGATATGTCTGGACAGATCCGGATACAGAGCCGAGATGTAACCCTTGTTACTTCTTGCAATCCTGATCATTGTTTATAACATGTCGAGGCTGCATTAGATACACAGTCCTCTTTGTCCATCCGAGATGTATACGAGTGAGATCACTGCATCATCAAATTTAGGTATGTTGAGATATGTATTTAGTCTACATCCTCAACACATTTCCTAGAACCTTGCTGCTTCATCAATGCGGATACCTGAGTTACGCTTTGACTACGGCTACTCAATGCGGATACCCGAGTTTTGCTTTGACTATGGCTACTCAATGCGGATACCTAAGTTTAGTTCACCCTGATCATACCTTACGCTTTGACTGTGGACTCAATGTAGATACCCGAGTTTAGTTCACTTCATACCTTATGCTTTGACTGTGGCTACTACACCCGAAATTTCAGAGAGGAAGAATGCAGAGTTCTTATCTTCTTGGACTGTGTGAACAGGTCTCCATTAACAAATCTCCATTGACTGTGTTTTACTGCGGCTAGGATCCTGTGTCTTGTTATACCATACCAGTGTAGGTTTCTTCTTGGAAATGACTGTAATGAGATATTTCTCCTTGATTGTATGATAGTTTCTAGGGCTTCTCCATAGCTGTGATTTAGAACTAGGGCATCATAGGCCAACATATTTTCTTAGTGTCTCTCCTTCACCAAAAACCCAAAGACATCGAGAGGAGGAGATCACTTGAAGAGGATGTCCAAAATGACTTCAAGTCCTCTTCTATATATACTAAAACGTAGATGATGAATAGACATGTCTGTTGGGCTACTGAGCCTACTCAAGTTGCTGGTTGACTTGACAATTTGTTTTATAACATTAATAAATTCATAACTTCATAAATACTTATCGGAATCGGATGATATTTAGATCAATCCTACACCTCTCAATGAGAGGGATCCAATCAAAATATCAACTGCCATAGATAAGATGACCCACATGGAGTTTTTCCCTATTTGCCAATTTTAACATTAAGATATTGCCGAAGGAGACGCAAGACCTCCTGACCAGAATGATGTCGACACCCGAGGAAGCCGCGCAGGAAATTGCGGTGGTAGAAGCCTAGAGAGTGTTGGAGTGATAGTTGAGGTCCCTAAATCACCCAAAACACTGAGACCTAAGAATGATAAGCATGTTATGATCCTGATGCGTGTCTCACCAAGAAACCCACAGAGGACCAAACTCACCTTGCAGGAAAAGGGGAAGGCCATTAATCTGGAGGCTGACGAGGAAGAATCTGAGGAAACCCTGGTGGATGAGGAGGATGCAGAAATGGAAGTTGAAACCGAGGGTGCAGACCCTATTACTGGGTTACCTGAATATGCTCCTCCGCGTAAGGGCAAAGCCAAGGTGCCGAAGGACATAGACGAGAGAAAGAGCTCCCTAAAAACTCCGCTACTCGCAGATGACATTGTTTTTGAGGGGCCACACTTAGGGTGAGTTCTTGTACTAAAATTCAAAGATTGGGAGCTCGCAGATCATGAGAAATTCTCGCATCTAGCGATTGAGCAGCTAATGTGCCGATGGATTTATGTGACTACTAGAACAATTGAATTGGAGCCGCGAACTTGGCTGAAGGGTGTAGAGAAAGATGGGTTGCTTAACCTGATTTGGGTGCCACATTACCACCGCGCCCCAATGACTATCTTCGTCATCAGGCAACTGCTCTACTTGGTGCATGGTGGGTGTTTGTCACTAGAGGAGCCCATTCCCATCACAGACCACTTGATCCATCGGATTACATGGCTTCCTTACTCAAGGGAGGATCCAGCCAATATTTCAGAAGGAAAAGGTGGCGATATGGCCCTTGCAGAAGCTATGAAGAAGAAATTCAAGCTAGAGAAGAAGAAGCGAGGATATGCCATCTCCAGTATTAACAACCCTGTAGTCAAGGTAGCGATGCAAATAATAGCAGGGAAGGTGATGTGGAAGTGTCGCATGGATGAGGTGCCCGCACCTGTGATTGCACCAGTGGCCCAATGCATTGAAGGAATCCAGTTCAACTGGGCAAATTATCTTTGCGATGAGTTCCTTGTGAACTACCATGAGGCACAAGAGCAGGGTAAAGCATTTCACTACGCATGGCTCCTACTGTCGATCGTACTAGTGGTATGGGAGCTGCCAGAAGACTTCCAATTCCCTTCGGTTGCGTCGGACCTTCCAGAGGCAGCGAAGTATGCTTCATTGTGGGTGACCAAGGATGTTAAATGTAGAGAAGAAAGCAGGATCTTTTGGGTCTTAATGGAGATGAGTATTCGTATGGGGATCAATCGCAAGCCGCAGTTGTCACCCACAGTATACGCCAGTTTGCAAAGCTTTGCAGAGTTCAAAGCGGATTTCCACCATGTTTTTATCAGGGCGCAGAAGGACCCCGTGAAGACATGGCATAACTTACCATATCTGGCGACTGATGATGTGATCTTTGCAATCCTCGAGTCTTGGCCGCCAGAGTGGCGCGCTCCAGCAGGCTCCGCAGTGGAAACGGAAAAGTTTGTTGCACAGCGTAAGAAGAAGGAAACAATGCTCTGAATGGTGTAGCTGGCTGAGAAGCACAGAAAGGAGGAAGCAAAGGCTAAGGCCCATGTAGCACGCAACGCTGCGAAAGTAGCGGAATAGCAGAAGATAGGAGAAGAAGCATGCAAAGGACAAAAGCCACCTTCGCCCGGGGCTGAGGCAAAACAAAGGAGTCGAAAGAACAAGGTGGAGCGCACCCGCAGTGAAGTCCACCCAACTCAAGCATCCACGCCTGCAAGAGAAGGTAGCATCACGGAAGAAAACCAAAGCTTCAAAGACATCCTTGGACCCAATCACCCTCACGGAGGGGGATTTTCACGAAATTGTCGAAATGGTGAGGGATGTCACCACGGAGGCCCTCCAATAGTTCAAAGAACAACAGTAGTTGGTATTGGGGGCTCTCCAAATAGAATCGTAGGAGATGCAGGTTCACACTCCACAGGCTGGCACAGTGTCCACCAACCTCGCGATCGACACTTCAGCTGCTGAGAAGATGTTGTGCACAAGGGTGACCAACACGATAGTGCTACCAGATGGGGCACTTACTACAGAGAATGAGGCCAACAGGCCCATGGTCAGTAGTCTGAAAGGGGTAGGATTGAATATGGTCATGCTCCCTCGAGAGACACTCTACCTCTTCCAAGATGGAGTCACTGTAGAACTTCGGGCCCGGGAGAGTCGCACTCTACAGGTGATGAGCGAGAAGCGCATCAACATCGAGCAGTTGGGCCTACAACACAACGAGGCACTGGAGCAGAATATGCAAATAATGCAGGTAGTAGAAGAAGCCTGTTGAATGGTCCCGAAGTTGGACATTCAGGCAGAAGAACCGGTAGGGGCATGCGTCCGCAAGTTATCCACAGGGGTGCGCGATGCTCAAGTAGAGGTGGCCAGGGTTCAGCTGGAGCTAAACATGCAGATCACAGAATTGTAGTTGAGGACTTAGCCTTCAACTCCGCCGAAAGTCAGGGAACAATGTACCACTGCTGTTACAACAATGATAGCGGCAGTCGAAAGTGCAGTAGCAGACTACATGCAGCTTTTTGAACAATCATTCGAGGTCATAACCACCCTACAAGAGGACCCAAATGTAGAGCGCCTGGAGACAGAGGTGAACGAACTACAACAAAAGTATGACAAGGTCAAAGGGACTGCGCAGACAGTCTCCCTCGCATAGAGGCTTGCACGAATGCAGGAGGAAAAGGCGCTCAAGGAATAGGTGAATGTCGCTCGGCACAAAGAAATGGTCTTAAAAGCATGCCTACAGCCATGGATAGACGAGGCTTATACGATCAATGCCTCCATTGAATGAAATCTTGTGCAACTGCAGGCAACTCAACAGAAAATTCAGGGCAACAATTCAGTGGTAGTCACTGAACAGCAAGTGGAAGAAGTCCAATAGGAGGCCGCTCATTTTGTTGTCGAAGTTGCGGTGATCCAAACAGAGCTGGGAGGTCTTCACACTAAGATCTCTGCACCTAAAAAGTGACTCGAAGGCGAGTCACAATTTTTGTGTTGGGGGCCTATTGAGCAACAGATCCCCCAAGGGCAGTTTTGGGGCTAAAAGCCCATATTTTGGTCCAATTTTGTAATCCAAATGTAAAGACTCCACATTTTGTGGTTGCAGAGTGCGTAGGTGTTAAAGAGTCATAGGGTTGTCTGCCCTTATTTTGGAAATGTAATGTCGGTTATAAAAGATCTACCCATGGTCCGCAGACCATGGGATTGTATAAATAGAGCTAAGCTCTAAGTAGTTAGAGGCATGAAGAAAGCATCGACATGTATGAGAGATAGCTCTGAAGTAGAAGTCTAAGTTTGGGTTGTAGCGTAGGTAGAGGCTCTGCAGCTAAGTGCGCAGAGGCCTAGAAGTCCACAACTGAGTGTGCAGACCCCTGCAGCTGAGTGCGCAGGGTGGGTCAAGTCTGTAATTGTCCAGAATTATCAATAAAGAGAAGGATTCTATAATTTCTACGTCTTTATTTCCTGTTTATGCATCTGTTATATTGGGTATGAATTTCACTTATAATGATTATATGATGCGCGAATGTATGTAAATGTGTTGGTTAAGAAAACACAAGTAAGAACATATGTTTACACGAAGCTAACTAAGATCGGTTAATAAGATAAGTAAGACACTTAGCTTAGTTCGAGAGATATTGCAATTCGTTGCCTAGCAGTGTGAAAGTATATCAACCCCAGGTTAGGGCTACATGAAAGCCGATTGTATCCTTTCGCGAAGGTACTGAAGGGTGGAACAGAGGACTAAGCATCCTGCGCATAGGCAGGTATAGCCAAGATAACCCGACATCACAACCATCTCAAGGGTGCGGAAACTTGGTTCCAACATCCCCCCATACTGCTTCAGGTGAGACTTCAGTCCATGCTCCGCGAGCTGATGCCGAAAGGGCTAGTAGTGTAGGGATTTGTTTGGTTAAATAACACTGAACCTGGGTCAGGCCCCTTCAAGCCAACAATGGTTAAGAGGAGCGGTCTGGTTGCATTTAAGGAAAAAATATTTGAAGATCTTCCGCCAAAACAATATTAATTGTCAAAATTTGGGGTGAACGGTTGGATTTGAATTCAAAAACCCCTATAAATTACGCGTACTGGTCCAACAGAGAACACTTTGCGCCCTTAGAGTTTTTGCTGAAATTTATTGTCTGTCACTAATGAGCCAAGCATTTTGGGAGGAATTCTTCGCCCACACAGACATTTCTCTAGAAACTCGTGAGTTGTTTATGGAAAGGATGACTGCCACCAACCCCACTAAAGCCCTGAGTTTGGAAGCAGCTGTATCTGACGCTCCAGGAACTGAAGTATCCATTGTTGAAGCTACGCCTATGGTGCCCATGACGCCAAGGTCACCAAGGCCAAAACAGTCCATGGCGAAAGACAAATAACCTGCTGAGAAGCAACCTGCAGAAAGGAGAAGCAAAAAATGCTAGTACAGGTACATGCTTCCCCAAGAAAGCATCCTACGACACCAGGCCAGAAGAAAGATAAGCAGCGAACAAAAGATAAGCAGAAGGTTGTAGACCTGGAGGCGGAAGAAGGCCCAGGAATGGAGGATATCGATGCTAAAGGCGCAAAACCTATTACAAAGATCCCTAGGTATATCCCTCCAAGAAAGGGGAAGGCGAAGATTACTAAAGACCTAGACTCGGAAAAATTCACTATCTCCATGCCCCTGCTACCTGAGCAGGTGCATTTTGAAGGTTTGTGGCTTGTGCGAGCCCCACTATTGAAGATAGAGGATTGGGACATCGCGGATCACACTACGTTCCTACACTTAGCGATGGAAAAGTATATGAAGATAATTTAATATGAAGAAATGGGTGTGACAGCACTGGAAATGGAGGAATGGGTCCACGGTGTCGAGCGGGATTACTCAACTTGCTATGGGTGCCACATTACCACCGCACCCCCATTAATACAATTTTCATACACCAGTTGCTCACTTTGGTGCATTACGGATGTTTATGGCTAGGAGGGACTATACCCATCACAAATATGCTCATTCACAGGATTATGCACCTGCCACATGAAGGTTTGAACCTAGCCAAGGATTTTGGCAACAAGACAAGAGAGAAGTAACTTGCAGAGCGAATGAAAAAAGATTACGAACTTGAGAAAAAGTCACGCGGGTATTCCATTTTTTCCATCTCAGACCCCACAGTTCAATTGGCCACGCGAATATTGGACAGAAAGGTGATGAGGACATGTCGAGCAGATGAAGTTTCGACACCCGTAGTATCCCTAGTTGCTCAGTACGCGAAAGGCGTACTGTTCAACTGGTCCAGATACCTATGCCAGGAATTCCTTGTGAATTTTTGTGAGGCCCAATATGAAACCAAGTCATTTCATTACGCCTGGTTATTGATGTCTATTGTGTTGGTTGCATGGGAACTGCCGGAGGACAACCAATTTCCACTGCTAAAAGAAAGATTGTCGGAGACAGCATAGTTTGTCTCCTTATGGGCTAACAAGGACCCTGCGCAGATCACAGAAACGAAAATATTTTGGGTCTTGATGGAAATGAGTCTCCGCATGGGCGTTAACCAGCATCCAAGGTTGTCCCTAACCTTGTGCATGAAGTTGTAAACCTAGGCCACATTCAAGGCTGAATTTCACAGGGTGTATATCCAGGTGCGGAAGGATCCATCACAGAAGTGGCATCATTTTCCATATTTGGTGATGGAGACCGATGTGCAGGAGGTAGTGGCACGATGGCCAACCGAGTGGCACGCCCCTTCATATCTAGATGTTGGGCCAAGAACAGGTGCGGAGAGTAAAACCATAAAGAAAAGGAAAGAGGTAGCTAAGAAGGTTGCACAAAACTTGGTTGCGCAGAAAACGAAGGATGTTGTAGAGAAGGCTTGAGTTGAAAAGGAACATGCTACCAAGGAGAAGGCAGATGAGGAGCAGCGCGAGACCTAGAAAGGTGACAAGTCACCTTCACCGGAAACTAAAATAGAAGAGCTTATAGGACAAAGCGACGGAAGCAAGGAAGGGCAGCGCACCCCCTTCATTTTGAAAAGACGTGAGCTGGAATAACAAGGTGGACTGCAAAAGAAGCTAAAAACACGGGTTGATCCCATGGTGCTCACAGAAAGCGATCTAGATGAGATTGGTGATAAAGTCAGGGACGCTGCCACAGTAGTACTCCAGCAATTGGAACAACAATACATACAAACATTACGAGGAATCCAGAAGGATCTTCAAGAGTTGCAGCTCCAAGCAACCAAGATCCAAGCAAATGTCGGGAAAGTTAGTGGTGCACAGGGCCAAAGTACAGGAGTGGAGATGGTTATGTTGTTACAGGATGTGTGAGTCTTCCCCTCTCCTGCAAGTTCAGTCTGTGCCAACACCGAGGAATAATGCACCCTCCTTGATAGAGTCCTAAATATGGGCCTAAACCTTTCCACGATGCAACTGGAGTCATTGCATGCACTATTACAGGGAGTTGTGGAAAAGTTTCACATCAGGGAACATCAAGCTCTCAGTGTTGTCAGCAAGATCAAAGTTAATGATCAACAGTTGTTCGCTAAAAAGACATAGGTTTTGTAGGAGAAGGAGACGCTGCAGGTTCACAGTTCATGACTGGAGTCAGCAGTCGCGAAATCATGCAAGATGGTGCCTGAGCTTCATATCCTCGAGGACGCAAAGCCAGAAGCGAAGATTAGAAAATTAGCTGTTGTTGTGCGCGAAGCCAAAGATGAGGTTAACTGAGTTTAATTTGAACTCAACATGAAGATCACCAAGCTACAATTGAAGATGCATCCCACGACTCTGCCAGAGGTACGATAGCAACACAAAGCCACAATCAAGGAAGGATTGTCCACTCTAGATGCCACAATTGTAGACTACACAGTGTTATTTGAGCAAGATATGGAGTTGGTAACAAATCTGCAGGAGGATCCAAACCTGCAGACACTGAATACAAAGATCAAGGAGCTGCAGAGGTAGTATGACGAAGTCAGGGCAACGGTGTGCTCCATCGCACTAGCGCAATGCCTTGCCAAATTACAGGAGGGGAAGCAGCTCCTAGCGCAGGTAGAGGCGGCACAGAAGAGGGAGGCCTTGCTAAAGGCCAAGCTAGATCCATTGTTGGAAGAAGCTTATCAAATCATGACAACCATCCAGGATAAGTTGAAGGGCTTGTAGCAGACACAACAGACAATGAGGTTGGCCACAGAAGGTCGAGCTACAGAAAATTTAGTCAAAGATGTCAAGCAGGCAGCCATGCAAATCACTGCTAAGGTTGCAGTAGTTCAGGTGGATATCGGGGATCTTCATAGCAATATTGCAACACCATCCGAGTGACTCAAGGGTGAGTCATGATCTTTGTGTTGGGGGCCTATTGGGATGGGGTCCCCTAGGTCAGTTTTGGGGTTAAAATAACCCAATTTTTTATGGAATTTTTGTAAATGATGTAAAGTCTATGCGATTTGTGGATGCAGAGAACATATATGGTTAGGAGTCAAAGGGGTTTTAGCCCCTTGTTTATGTAAAGGTTGAGTCGACTTTGAGACCCACCCATGGTCCGCGGACCATGGTATTGTATAAAAGAAGCTATAAAAATATGTGTCTTAGAGAGTCTAAGGCATAATTATGTTAGTAATGGGTCAATAAAAGATAAGCAATAGCATAGAGAGGTGGGTCAAATAAGAGAGAAAGGCTCTGCAGCTGAGTGCGCAAAGGCCTAAGTAGAGTCTGCAGTTGAGTGTGCAAACCCCTGCAGCTAAGTGCGTAGGGTGGTTTTGAGTCTGTAAAGTTGAACTGAATATCAATAAAGAAGATTACCGAGAAATATTATGTCTATATATTTATCTTTTCTTACTTTTGGTTATGATATACATTGTTGATGAATAATGTGTTTATGAAATATTGATTTAATGAGGCACGATTCTATTGAATAACTATTAGATGATGTACGCAAGCATGTTTATGTAATTTCATGAAGACTCTGACACATTATATGATGTTTAATAGTAACCTAAGTAGATCTGTGTGAACTCTACTCTAAGTTTGTTTTCGGGTGCACGTAAGTAGATAAATTGACTGTTAAGGTCCACAAAAACCAATCGTAGCCCTTCGTGAAGGTATAGGGGATGTTTAGACAGAGTTGCAGTACTGAGCCCTAGAGGCTTATAGATCTGTGCTAAGGCAGATCTATGGTGCTAAAAGACATCACACTCATCTTTGGATGTGGAAACTGGGTTCCAGCATCCCCCCATACTGCTTCGGGTGAGACTGCAGCCTGTGCTACACGGGTTGTTGCCGAAAGGGCTAGTAGTGTAGGGATTTGTTGGTTGGTGCAACTAAATCTGAACTTGGATCAGGACCCCCTAAGCCAACAAATTAAGATAGTCAATGTTCTTTACAGTGGCTACGACAAATGCTTCACCTGCTGAAGCGACTGTCTTTGGATTGATCTTGGTGTTTGAAACAAGAACTCTCTCTTGATTGGTAGAGATTGGTTGGTCTAACTCATTTGGAAAGTACTTTCTTATCTCTTGAATGATTTTGTCCTTTAGTTGATCAAATGTGAAATTAAATATATCCAAAATTTTGTCTTCACCTAGAGGTGGAATCCCCATTTCACTTGGAGGAAGATTCCCATTTGTCAAATAATTTGGAGGTCGAATATTCATAGCAACTATAATTGGCTCAATTTATGTTGTTAGATTTTCTTCTTCTTGATCATAATCTATCTCTTGAGTGACAATTTATTCTTCTATTTTCTTCATCAATTCCTATTCTTCCTATTTCTTCCTCTTCTCTTCCTCAAGTTGTAATATTCTTTGTTCTTCTTCCTCATTCTGCTTCTTGAGGGCTTCCTCCTATTATTTCTTGAGTTCTTCCTCCTCTTTATTTTTCATGTGTTATTCTTTTCTTCTTTGGATGGCCTCTCATTTGATCTTCTCTTGTTCTTCCTTCTTCCTTTTCTCTTCTTCTTATTTCCTTCTCCTAGATTCTTCACACTCTTTTCTTCTCTTCTAATCCTCAATTGCCCCTTTGGTGTCTTTATCTACTTAAAAATTCTAGCTTCTCTCCTCTACCACCTCTTTCTCTTATTTCTTCTTTAACTCAACATTATCCTACATGTCCATCTCTTCTTGGCTTCCTCCCTTTTGTACTTTTAGAACAATTGCTTGATTTGAAGGACCTACTTCTGCGCTTGTTCTGACTCCTCTGAAGGCATTATAATGGTTCTTAATTTTCTCCTATTCCTTCCAAGAGTCTAAGGTGTATGTCCGTGTGTATCTTAGCTTTGCAAAATGTTTCATGCATATACCTCTTGGATCATATTAGTGATATCCCATCTCACTGAACTTGAGGTGCTCTAGTTCTATAATTTCTGCCTTTGTTTCCTTCAAGCTCCTAAGGCTTTATGACCCTATTTTTAGAGGGAAGATGGACCATGGAGGATTCTTCAATTTATGTAACAATCCCAACAACCCTATACAAAGTTGGTATCCGACCTCCTGCATAACCACCTTATCTGTCACAAAATATGGCATGAGATGTGGAATTTTATAAGCTCCAAATACTATGATGAATGTTCCTTGGGGTGATGAAAACCAGTCTACGACACCTGCTATGGATTCCCAACATTATCTATCATGCATGGTGCATTTATGGAAAATATCATATGATATAATACTGAGATGATTTCTCCATTATCCTTGCATACATCCCCCTGTAACTAGTTTCCCACAATATTTTGCAATATATGTGGACAAAAGGCTTCTCTTTAGTCCAATTCCACTCCAAACATAAGAATTCATTCTTAGCACATATTCCATCTAGCAAATAGGATGACATATAAAACTCTAGTTTCTTGCCTTGTGCCATGTTCTTCGCCTTTGTAACACATTTATGCAATTTCTAAGCTTTGAGGTCAGACCAATTGAAGACAGTTCCCTTGGTGGTGCATGGGTATACAATATAGACCCATCCTTCCTCGAAAAAATATATGTTCTTGCATCCATAGAGCCTGTAGCACATGGTCATTAAATATCGGTACAATTTCCTCAATGCCTTGGTTGTATAAATGCAATCAAGTGCTTGGATAAATTTGCTCAAATCTTGCCACCAAATTTTGAGAATGTCCTTTGTTAATTGCCCAAAGCCAGCATAAAATTTTGTATTGAGATATTCTTTGAGTTTTGGAAGCTTATAGTACATATGGATATGATGGGCCTGATATGGGGAAAGTAATTCTTCCTTTGAACTTTTGATAGTCATGTTCTAAGGGTCAATGTGTTGCAATATCCACCCAATTGTTTTTTCACAAGGGAGTACTATATAATGGCAACCAACTCTATGGAATATGAACCTATTAACATTGAAATATACCTCTTTCAAGTATTTAGGATTTTCCTTCTTGGAAAATTACTTAAACACCTTTTTCCAACTTAGGGTAATATATTGGTCTATGAAGCATGGTGTGTCTATCAGGATTGGTACTTGAGGTCTTGGACTATCCACAATTCCCTCAATACACCTTCAACTCTGTCTCTTATTGGTCCTTTCCTTGTAACCGAAGGCATGATATTGGTAGAGGATGATACAATGATGTGCTAGAGACCTTTAGTACCTGGAAACTAAAAATCATTCATGGAAAAATGTACAAGATCAATCCCCAAAAATCCTTATTCTAACTTATTTAATTTGTCTGAAATCTAGACTGTGGGAAGATAGTGTGCTAGGGTTGGGAAAATGTTCAGAGGCTACAGATAGGGTTAAATAATATAAGATCTAGAAGTGCATAGTGCATTCACA
This sequence comes from Pinus tabuliformis, assembly GCA_031772625.1. Taxonomy (NCBI): domain Eukaryota; kingdom Viridiplantae; phylum Streptophyta; class Pinopsida; order Pinales; family Pinaceae; genus Pinus; species Pinus tabuliformis. Next base: position 406,886,722 of record CM062811.1, on the reverse strand, counting down.
CAAGGTCAAGGATTGAATTGGGTGCCAACGCATGAGACAATCGTAAAGGTTAGACAAGTGAAGCCTAGGAGTGTACAATGCGCTAGCAAGGTAAGGGCATAAATATTAGGTGCATGCGCAATTTGTAAGGATGAAGTTTTGGTTGGGACTGTTATAAGGGCACAATGTTCCAAACAAGTGAGAGCACATGTGGAGGGCGCAAGCACGTTAAGTAGGGCTAAATGGTTCAAGACTAGGTCTTAAAAATGTGTGGTGTGATGGCATGAACAAGGTATTAAGGTGATGCTATCATGTTTTCTAGAATTAAGCCTTCATGGCCATCCTTTTGTCCTACGTTGGTGAGATAGGTAAAGAGTAAGGTTAATAAGGGTGTAATCACACCCTGTAGAAGCACATAGCTAATACTCTTACATGTGCAAGTGCACCCAATTCAGAAAGTAACAAGGAAATCAAAAAAAATAACTATGGTAAGAATCATGGTGAGAGGGCACAAGAAATATTTAATAAGATGAAAACTTAATACAAGCACACAAATACACATATATATATCAATTTTATCTTTCAAGAATACAAAAAGTAATGGTATATGAATAAGCACAAAAGAAAAAGACAAGGAACTGAAGAATCAAAACCTAGGCTCATTTTTTAGGTGTGAATGAAGATCTTACCTGAAAAATAATGTGCATGTGATCGCATATAGCAGGACTACATATGTGCTCAAAAGATGTGTGAAGCTCCCAATGTGACCAAATGAAACAATGAAATGCTAGTGGGTGGTTGATTCTATTTATAAAATGTTCACACATGTGATCCAGTCAAGGTTGTGGAGTGCGCTCTAGTGTGATAAAGTGTGAAAAGCATACCTGACTATCCTAACAAAATTTTCCTATGTTAGGCTTGAGAAGTGCATTGGCGCTAAGGTGGGGAAGTGCACTCAGCTCGCCAAGAAAGTTTGCTACAAAGAGAAGGTGTGCCGATCTTGTGAGGAATAAATGTGCTAAGACATAGAGATTTTCAAAGAAAAATAAGATGATTGTAAACACTTAGAAGATCTAGAAATCACTTAGGATGACCTCTACTATTTAGACATACAAAGAAAATGATCTTGATGGTTGGAAGTAGCTCCAAAGTAAAGTGAAGTCGATGATTTTGGAGGGTGTTGTTGCAACTAAAACACTTAGTGATTCACTAGCAAGACCTCAACTTCTTTGTTTAGGCCTTTCTTAAGTTCAGAGTCTAGTCCTTAGGAAGTATTAAATTTTCTCATTAGTCACCTTAGCTTCACTACTTAGCCCTATTATAGATCTAGTCTCCTCTATTTCTCTCATCAGCTCAAACATTTGATAAAACTAGTCAATCTCCAATTATTTCGATTAGGGAAAAGTGGTATATGAATGTGTGAGTTAAGGTGTTCATATTTTCAGTACTAATCCTAAGTGTTGCTCTGCTACCATTAGGGTTGTTCAGTACCCCAGCAAAGTTTCTTGCTTCACCTCTCTATGTGGGAAGCCTTTCTCTTCTTTCACCCTTTATTTTATTTTCATTTATGCACATTGTCATTTTATAGGTGTTTATCTTGTTAGGGTGGAAGAGGGTTCCTAACTTATTTTACGGGTATAATAGGTCATTCCTTGTTCTACAGGGACTTCTATATATTATCTGAAATTTCTCACTTTAAGTTTTCTCCTTTCCATTCTCTAATTTATGAGGCCGACACATTTAAAACATCAATCAATACAAACAACGATTTGAGAAATGACGATCCTATTATAGATGTGGGTATCATAGATCTACTAAAGCTTATCATTCGGATGAATCATATTTTCCATCTAGGAATCATTAACTTTTAGAGATATTTGGGCGCAAACAAAGGAGGAGATCAAAATTTTTCCAAGAGTGTCATAGTTGTCATAATCACCTTTCAAAATTTCGCCACATTTATCATTAAGCAAAAAAAACACCTTTTCACATAATATCGTATTTATGTACAGTGAGGAAATAACTAAATAGCAATGCAAACAAATATAAACAAAGGATATAATAGTAAATAGCATGAAAATAAAACTATGTACAAATGTGAGATGCAATGCAAGGCTGCTACTGAAAATAAAGCTTCAAGTCTTGGTTGTTCATAGGAAGAGGGTTATTCTTAATGTTTAGAGATTGTAGATGATAAGTATCTGGTCCAAGCTTCTTGTGTATGATGTATGGACCAATACATAAGAAACTTAGTGTTTTTTTCTTTGTATTCATGGGATTTATCCCACTTCAGGACTAGATCTCCCAAACTGAATTCCTTGTTCCCTATGGAGTTTTTACCAAACCAAAGCTTAATATGCTTCTAATGGACAACATTTTTTTCCTTGTTCTTTCACCTCTTCCCTTCCAACTTGAGAAGAGTCTCAATCATATTTTGAATGTTTGGACAAAGCCTACCTCATGATTCTTGAGACAAATGCAAAGCTTGGAAGTAGAGAATAGGAGATAGGATTGCCTCTTTCCCATAGACAAGGAAGTAGGGAAATGTTCCCAAGGAAGGTTTTGGAGTTACTCAATTTGTAAATAGAGAATTCGTCAAAGAATTGTGCCAATTCCGTTGTTCATTTTAAAAGGTTTTCTTTATAATTCGAGTAAAATTCTTATTTGTTGATTATACTAAACCATTTTCTTGTGGATAGTATTTCGAATAATGCTTCAAAATAATGTTATTTTCTATTACAAACTCATATAATTTCAACAATAAAAAGTAAGTTGCATTATCAAACAAAAATGAAGTAGGAATGTCGAACCTAGTGATGATATTCTCATAAATAAAATGGATGACTTCCTAATCGTTCACTTGCTTGAGTGGAATGGCTTCTACCCATAACAATGTAAACTTTGAAACGGGAACTATAAACTCAAAACGGGAACTCTGGCCAAAAAACCCCAAAAAAACATCAAAAACAGTGCTAAAAACGAAAAGTGTGTATACTGGAACGATGTTTTTTTTTTAGGTGTCAATTTTGAACGTGTTTTAAAAATGGCGGTGACTACAAAATTGACTACGAAATTTTCGTGCAAAATATAGCTTGAAAAAAAAAGTGATGATACTGGAATAACGTTTTTTTTTTTAGGGTCAATTTTCAAACTTTTTAAAAAATGCTAATAAAACCAATTTTTTATGTCTCAAACAAAGTTAATTTTTAAGGAAAAAACACATTAATATTTCTGGTAGAATATCATTTTTCTTTCCCAAGTATAAATTTAACATGTTTTCAACCACATTGAAATTTTTTCAACTATAAAATTAAAAAACCATGACATTATGAACAAATTATATCACTGAATGAAATCAAAAGTCTTTATTTGTATACTAAATAAAACAGACATTATATCTCTAATTTGATATTGCATTGTAGATATTTAAACAATAAAATTTATCATACTTAAGACATAATCCAACAACATAAAAATGCTTCATAACTTCTCATTTAACAACATATGGAAAAAATTAATTTTATTTGAAGATATGATGCATACATCAGTTATATAATCTGTCTTAAACAATTATTCAAAATCACTCATATTTTCTTGCACACCATCACAATTCACATCTTCAGATGAGTGACTGGATGCTGACGAAGATGTTCCATATTCTTCTCTTTCATCAACTAGTGCCCCATCTGAGTCCACATGCATGCCCAACATTCCAGGTTTCAAAAGTCTTCTAGATCTACGACTGGTTTCAGCAGACTCCCATGTCAACACTATTCCTTCTGGTAACAACCTTTTCAGAATCTCTGTCGTCTTGAAGCGAAGAGTTCCTCTCTTTGTTAAATTGAAGTCATAAACAAGTATGTCAACATCCTCCAATTGTAATATGTCTGTTCGGCGGCGATTTATATTTGTACCCTTTCTTTTTCTTTTTCCACCATTTTTTTTGTCAACTACCATCTCTGGCTTATACACACCATTGAATGGGTGTGTATTTGTGACATACCAATGTACTTCAACACCTGTAACATCCTCATTTTCTGTAAAGACCTTTATAACTTTAGCAACCCAAAATGGATAGCCTTTGGGATCTCCATCTGCTAGCACTGCAATCATGCAACCCTCCTTAATATCATGTACTGAACCCCTATAAAGGTCTTCCATGGCTTCACGTTGTGCACGAGATCTTCTGGAACCAATATACATCTCTCTTTCCATTGCTTGTGAAGAATTAATAATACCTTGAGTTTGTTGCTGTTCAACAATGTTTACTTCCTCTTGTTCATTCGACACATTTTGTGGCCAAATAAATGGATTTTTCAAAGGTATATCTTCATTGGTTGTTGTTGAAATGATATCACTTTGATTATTGAAAAATGACTCCCACCAAACTGAATCAGCAATGTCAGAGTACTCATATGTATATCTAATACATTTTTTAATTTCTTCTAGGCAATCAGAATAATTTATATATCTATTCTGTCTGCGTGCATTCTGAACTTCACCAACTGATTGTAATAACAATATTTTTGATACAAATATTGGACGATCTGGAATGAACTTCAAAAATTGCAAACCTGATGACGGTGCCCATTCTATAGTAGTTGAAAACTTCTTGCCCCATATTAGTGTTTTCCCATCAATTTTTTTTATACGAAATTGATGTTGGAAGCTAATATCATTAAGTTGTTCAATGCATTTCCCCTCACCATATGATCCTAGAATAAACCTTCGCATGTCAACAGTTTCTTCCAACACTTCAAAAGCAGGCTCTGGCATGTATGATTTCTTAATACATTCAATTAGTGATGGCAAGCTCCCAACTTCCTTCCTCCTCAATGTGACTGAAAAACGACTGAACATCTGATCAATATGGTCATGAGTGTGCCCAACAAGAAGGAAACCAACCTTTACCTTTTGAAAAATTCTCAATTCAACAAGCATGTTCAGATACCCAAAAACAACCTGATTTTTGTTTTCACGGCAAGTGTTGTCCAATTGTAGATACAAAACTTCAGGAAGATTACCAGACCAATGAGAAATCACATCATGAATTATGGTTATGGTCAGATTTGCATCATTATGAATATTTGGAGCTGTGAAGTACACCCTTGGCAACATTTTCCCATTGAAGACCATACAACTGACCAAGTGAAACTGAATAAAATTTTCCTCTTGTAGATTTTTGGGTGTGCGAACAAAATGTGGTAAAAGTGTTTTCTTCTGGTCCATACCATCAATTATCAAACCCAAATATTTATTTGGATTATCATAACACTTCTTTCGATGCTTGTACAACTTCTTCCTTTCATTTGTTTGTTGTTCGCGATGCTCCTGAAGTTCTTTGACAATTAAATCTACACAACATAAAAGAAATTCATTAAGAAATATGTTTTCATAGTTGATGACTATACAATTTTAAAAGTAAAAGTTATGAACACTTACCTCTTTCTAAGCCTTCACATTTGTCCCTTTTTGATTTAAGAGAAGCACATGTACTACAAATCCCCATCCTTGTCTTCTTAGGAATATAAACATTATTGAATTCTTTCTTCCATATCTTCACAAAATATTGATATGTAATAAATTGGCCCTGTCCCTCAGCACTTTCTGCATATTCTTTGTATAAGTTGTAGATTTCTCGTCTTGAAAAATTATCTGGAATATGTATTGTCTCTCTATTTGGCATACACTCTCCATGCTTTGAAAAGAAATCTTTCATCCATGACATTGCAGTATTTGATAATGGCCCAAACTGTCTTTTATAACGTACTTCTGAATAAAATGTGGGATCCTTTTCCAAATGTTCTTGAATTCTCGAGAGACGAAAATTCCCAATTGAATGAAACACTTTGAAAGCTTTTCTACACAATAATAAATTCCTAATATGATAATCATAACCTGACAATGTAGATTGCATGCAGCCAACTAAATATGAGTTTTGCATGCTTTTATTCATTGACAAATATCTCTTCCTGCTTTCTAATGCAAATGTGAAATCCATACGTTTCAAGCAATTTTTTTGGCAACATTCACTTGAAATGAGAGCGCTGATAGAACTTCTTCTCGTCAGATATTCTGCTCTACCCCTTGTATAACTAGAATAGTTTGCATTGATACGAAAAGGTCTTCTCCTACTCCTCGATACAATATTTCTTGGCAACATCTCCATCATTGGATCATCACTGCTGCTCTCATCCTGTTCTTCATCACTGCTGCTCTCATAGTCCTTAGAATCAGGACTAAGAGGACATTGTGATACTCCAATCTTTTGAAAATCATCATCCCACGCTTCATCACTGCTGCTCTCATAGTCCTTAGAATCGGGACTAAGAGGACATTGTGATACTCCAATCTTTTGAAAATCATCATCCCGTGCTTCATCACTGCTGCTCTCATAGTCCTTAGAATCAGGACTAAGAGGACATTGTGATACTCCAATCTTTTGAAAATCATCATCCCGCGCTTCATCACTGCTACTCTCATAGTCCTTAGAATCAGGACTAAGAGGACATTGTGATACTCCAATCTTTTGAAAATCATCATCCCGCGCTTCATCACCGCTGCTCTCATAGTCATAGTCCTTAGAATTAGGACTAACTGGACACTTTGACACTCCATTCTTTTGAAATTCATTATCACACTCATCATCACTGCTGCTCTCATAGTCCTTAGAATTAGGACTAAGTGGACACTTTGACACTCCATTTTTTTGAAATTCATTATCACACTTTTCATCACTACTGCTCTCATAGTCCTTAGAATTAGGACTAAGTGGACACCGTGACACTCCATTATTTTGAAATTCGCCATCATGCACGTCAAAACTGCTGCTCCCATAGTCTTCAGAATTAGGACTGAGTGGACACCGTGACCCTCCATTCTTTTGAACTTCACCATCACACTCTTCAAAACTGCTACTCTCATAGTCCTCAGAATTAGGACTAAGTGGACATCGTGACACTCCATTCTTTTGAACTTCACCATCATGCTCTTCATCACCGCTGCTTTCATAGTCCTTAGAATTTGGACTAAGTGGAATCTGTGACTCTTTATTAATTTGAAATTTTCCATCCCCTCTTTCATCAGTGCTGCTCTCGTAGTCTTTAGAATCGGGACTAAGTGGAAGAATTGACTTTCTATTCATAGTGGAAGAATTCCCGCTATATTCATCAATATAAATAGAGTTGTTACGCGATGAAGATGTTGATGGTGTATAAACCGAAACTTCACCATCAGAACAATCCATCCCTTTCAAATAGAAGATGTTGAATGATACAAATGGAGTCTCCTAAGAATATTATATAGCTTAAAGAATGAAATATTCCCTCCAAAATTATTCCCTCCAAAAAATTTCGCGAAAATATTTCCCTCCAAAAGTTTGTTAGATTTATTTACCTTTATTATTTTATTCTACAATTCATTGAAAAACATAAACTAAATTTTTTTATGAAATCAATCACTGAAATTCAAATTGTAAACTACAACTTCTATATTAATTATTCTAATAGTTAAAGTATATAATATTTACTAAACAACTAATTTTTTTTTTTAATTTTTATAATATATTCTAAAACAAATTAATCCCACATTCAATCCATTGTAAAATAACTCTACAATATTCGCTCTATAATAATTTAAAACAAATTATCCCACATTAATCGTATAGAAAAACATCTTCGTAATTTCACTTATATATTAAATTTCGTTATCACTATTACTTACCTCACATCCAGGTTTTCTGAAGTTCGTTGAAAGACTTGTGAATTTGTGGAGCAGCTATATTGCTATCAACAACATATTCAACGAAGAATTATCGCAATTGAAAGGTAAGTTCAATTTTTTTTCAAAATTTTCATATTAAATTAATTTAACGAAGAAGATTTTTTTTTTTAAATTAATAATTTTTCCAAGCCAAAATAACAATTATGTCAATCATGAGCATGGTGGGCCCAATCAAACTCAATCACCCAATAACCGTGGGTAGGCCGTCGTCATGCCCCCCTCCCCCAACCCATTACCGATCTTTCCCATTCACCCATGCCCTCTTCCCCCTTCTACCCTACCCATGCGCCAGCCCTTGCCACCCCCAACTCACCCACCCATGCACCCTTTCCCCAACTCTTCCTTCCCTAACCCACAAATCTCCTCCCCATAAGCCCACCCCCTAACTCCCATTCCCCTCCAATCTCAACTCCTCCCCCCCTTCCTTAACGCTGGCCCCATGGGCCCCACCCCCTAACTCCTTCCCCGTGCCCCCTCTCCCTCCACCGCCTTCTGCCCCCCCCCCCCCCAACCCACGCCCTACCCTCCCCCCTTCTGCACCTAAACCCCCCCCCCCCCCCCACCCTAACCCCTACCCTTACCCCCCCACCCCATCCCCCTACCCCCCCATTCCCCCCCCGCCCCATCCCCCTACACCCCCCATTCCCCCCCCCCGCCCCATCCCCCTACACCCCCCATTCCCCCCCCCCGCCCCATCCCCCACCCCATCCCCCTACCCCTACCCTTACCCCCGCACCCCATCCCCCTACCCCCCCCATTCCCCCCCCGGCCCCTCCTGTTATAGACATTTTTGTGCCTCGCGACATGGAGCATGAAATGTCAATAATCACAGGGATCCTCAGTCCCTAAACATGTTGTTCTTACCCCTAAAAGAACAAGGTCATCAAACAACAGCACTTCCAATCAGTTCTCCACCTGAAAACACTTCAAAACAGGCTAATTTTGGATCATGTCAGCTGCTCCACTAAGCATCTGCGTTGGAATGCAACTGCTCCTCCTTGTACCTGCGCTGGAAGTCAAATCTAATGAAGGCTACCTGCACTGGGCGAGATTGGCCAAGTGGCACAGTCATTCTGCAAGGTGTCAACTGCCCAGGAAGCTTCCAAACTGACACTTGGTTCATGAGATTCGCCCTGTGATGAGTAAGAGGTACTTGATCACCATGTGTAAGCAAGGATCTCCAAGTGGACTCAAGAACTGAAGATTAACTGAAGAGGGAGAGGACACAAGGCAGCTTCATGTCAGTCTCAAGCTGACTCATCCTTTCTTCTTCTCTCCTATATATAGAGCTCTTCTATGAGGTCTAAGGAGGCTGGAATTTTGTGTTAAGCAAGGAGGTGCTGTTGGATTACAGTTAGAGCTATTGGGTGATTGTTTTACTAGAGGTGAAGAAGAGAGTTCTTGCTGCTGGGGAGGTGCTGCTGGATTGGAGCCATCATTGGTTGTAACCTTCTCAGAACCCTGTTACTTCTATCAATAAAGTTTTGCATGTTCTCCTATATACTTGTATTGCATTGATGTATTGTATTTACATGTATATTTGATTCACCCTAATCCATGCTTCAGTTATGAGTACATGTATCTTGTAGTTTCCTCTCTTGTTTTGTGCAGGATCTGTGTGTAGCTGGACCGGCAAAGAGAGCAAGGAGCTGGGGACAAGAGACAAAAGAGAGAAGACAAGGATCGACTAAGCGAAAGACACCAGGTTGGTTGACCTTCTTTTCATCTCTCTGTACTTTCATAAAGGAAATCATCAAAGCTTTACTTTCAGTTGTTGCTAAAGACTGTCACCTTTAGAGTAGGGATAGGGTCATCCGCATCGGATACTTTTCCCCACAACAAACTGGCGACTCCGCTGGGGAGCCTAGTATCTTGTTGGTGTTTTTAGTATTTTGCTATTCATTTCTTGAAGAAAAGAGTACCAAATCGAAAAGCTTTTGACTATATCAAAAGCGAAGTAGAGGGACTGCTACTCTTGCTCATTTGCTGAGCAAATTCAAGATTTAAAGAGCTAATCTACAAAAGACTCTTTACTCTTTGTGATAGATCTTCATCCTCTTGATCATCCCTTAGCCTGTACTTGACCTATAGCTTTTTATTTCAGCAAAAACAGTGCATTTTTGAGCTTTTTATGACCCGGAATTCTTTGCAGACGCAACTCTCGTGTGTCAGTGCAGGCTGTCCACAGGCAGTCTGCATTACAGCGCAGGTGCTCCCTTCGGGAACTGCGCTGAGAGTCAAACTGGCAGACTAGAACCTGCGCTGGTCCAGTTAGCCATTGTCTTGCTCAGTTTTCCCATTGTGTCTGAGTCCTGTTTTCACTGATTTTTTGCTGATTGCTTGCTGGTCATTGTACTTGCTGTAAACCACTTCTCCTTGACATTATTCCGCCTCAGTTGTGTGATGAAACTGTGAATGTTCTTTCAGTATTTCTTGTTTCAGTTACAGTTTCCCATTGTGAAAAGCGAACCAGTATAGCTGTGACCTCTTAGATCCTGAACTGTAAAAGTGTCTTTGTGATCTTAAGAGCTAGTTTTATTACTGTTCATGGCTGTTTGAGTTTGTTTGTTTTTCACTTTATGGTTTGAATTCATATATTTTGAATGTTGAAACAAGTACTTGTAAAGCGTCTTTTCATTTAGACAAAGCTTGTTTGTTTACGCTTCAAATTGAATTCGAAAGTCATACAACAGTTTTCCTTTTGTCTACATCAACATTAAAGGAAAAGAAAAGAAATACATGCATCTTGCATTTGCATTTTTGATAAGTTTGTGTGTCTGATCTAGGAGAAAGTGCATTAGTTTGTGCTTTGTGCTCTGTGTGGAAAGATATTGTTTTTCTCTCCCCTCAGTAGTTAGGATTTTCAAAGCTAAAAAGATTGTGAAAGCTTGCTTATCATTTTAGCTGCATTTAGGAATTTGTACCAATACATCTCGTGGTGATCCTGAAAGACAAACTGATAAACAAGATCAACTTCAAATATATTGAATGAATCTAAAAACGCATTGTAACATAACGCTCACAGTAGAGGTCTAGGTAGAGACGTGTTCCGGCGTCGTTAAACGTAGTGACTGTCGATCTCTACGAAGGTGGGTGATTCCTCCTGAGAGTCGGTGGCACTAATACGGACTTGAGCTCCCGCGTACCGTCGCGTATATTGGGAGACCCCTATAGGCTTTTATCCTTTATCCTTAGGAAGCCGTGTCGACCGCCCTACTGATCGCGATGCAGTGAACACAGCATTCACGAAGATCGACCACCCGTACCGTAAAACGTATTCTGTGGTTTCGCGAAAGGTTTGGCACACCCTCTGCCTAGATCTCCAGAGCAGTTTCTTTTGGCCTTTTTCAAACTCTATAACTGAAAAGGTCCAACCGAGCATTTGTCACTTCGGGCTCGTTAATACATCGAAGGCGACTAGAGTCATCTTTAGCTTTTTCTCGACTCTTAAAACATGAAAAAGCAAAGTTGTGTCTAAAAGCGTCTAATAAAATTCATTCAATACGGAAACATAATTCCCCTTTTTGTATTTTAGTTGATCAAGTAATCCGCAACCGTGGAGGAAAGTCAATTAAAACCCCGTCGTTCAGGGAGGCTTGCGAGTCAACCGCCTTTGTCTCCGGAACCGAGAGTAGTACGGACGAAGCGAACTCGCTTGACCAGGTCAAAATCTCCTTTTAAAGTTAGAACGGAAGTTCCAACAACATCTGAGATTCTGGTTACTCCCAATATTTCTGGAATCCCTGCCTCTATTGAAGAAGTTCAACAGCAACAGAAGGACACTGATACTGATCCTAGTCTGAAGACAAGTACTTGCATAACTGAACCAGTTCCATCTGAAACCGGTCCACAGAGTCTTGTTTTTCAAACAACTGTCGCTGTCGAAGCAACCCCTTCTTCGGCACCAGAAATCTTTTACGGACCTGACGGTCTTCCTCTTCCTCCTGGTCTGATTGCAATAGAGGAAATCGTAGAGGACCAGCAAGCAAATACTCCAATTCATTTTGGAGTAGGTACCCCTCTTTTTCCTTCTGCATCAGAAGTTTGTCTATCACCACCAGAAGTTCCTGAAGAATCGTTAGGAAGTTTATTGGATAGACTTAAAATGTCTGAACAACCGTCGACATCTAGAACTGTGCCAAACGACACAGCAACAGCAGAAGTTCCTGCTGCCAATCCAACGATGTTTGCCGGCATACCAGCCGTCCCGACTAGCTCTCATCAGCTAGAAGGAGTCCACCCAGGGACTATTATGACAACTTGGTCTGTTCCAGTTTGTTCTTCCGGTATAATACCCGATAATTCTTATGTTGAAACTAGACAAATTGATCCCTTTGGGAATCATTTTGGGCCATCCAGTCCTCAAAGGCCATCTATACCCTTGAGCTCCGGATTGTTACCGTATGGGGGGCAATATGCCCTTTCACTTCCCCTTTCGGGGGGATACCCATACGGCAGTTTTCAACCACATTCAGGTTTGACTGAAGTAACGACGAGTGGTTGGGTACCTATGTTACCCCAACAACCAAGAGTTGTATATTCCATGCAACAATGTGTACCTATGTCTAGTATCCCGACAACGCCAGCAATTGTAACCGTGTCGCAAGTTCAATCGATGCCTGTTGTATGTCAACCCCAAGTTGTAATGCAACAGCCTATTGACCCTGCAACACAACCACAATCGCCAACTGCCGGGACGACACAGATACAAACGGGAACCATAACCCCGCATCTTGGTCCGTCGGTTAGTGTCGCACAACAAAACATGGCTTCACAACCATGGATGGTGCAATACCAACAACCTCAGTTTCAACAGGTGTACCAGGGGTCTGAGCAACAGATCTTTGCAAATAGTGGGCAACCCTATATTCAGAACGGGTTAAATAAACCACTTTACAGTGGCCAAGCCCACCAGCCGTATCAGTCATATCAACATCAGTTGCATTATGCTGGTATGCAAAGACCTACTGCTCAGGCGATTCCATCGTACCCTGGGTACGCCTCGCCAAACCTGAATCAGCAGTTGCCATTCGTGGTGACCCTAGAATTACCAGATTTACATCGATTAACGAACGATCCAATCGCCTATGCCCATTGGTGGCCAGCGATTCCTCACAAACTTCCTTCGGACATTCCTAAATTCAATGAAAATCCTGGCGAAGACCCGTCGAATCATGTGATGACATTCCATCTTTGGTGTTCATCGAATACCTTGAATGATGATTCGATAAGGCTTCGTCTTTTCCAGAGGACATTGACTGGTCCGGCGGCCAAATGGTATATTGAATTACCTAGAGCCTCGTTCGACAATTTTAGTTCCCTAGCCACGACTTTCTTAACACACTTTCAGTTACCTATAAGGTACGAAACTGGAACGGAGATCTTGACCAATTTCAAGCAGACAACGGCCACACATATATCAGATCATATACATGAGTGGCGTCGTCGTCGCAGAATGGTAAAGACCTATGTTCCAGATCAGCTATTGGCTGAGTGGTTTATAAAGTCGCTTCTGCCTGCTATAACAGAAGATGTGGCCAAGGGAGGCGTCGTAACAGAGGAGCAGGTTATTGCTCGTGCTCAATATTTGGACTTAGTATATACTCAGTCGGGCACGCTCTATGATAAGATACCTGACGCCCCCAGACCGGAATTTTCAATCCCTCCTCCTCCCGGATCAAATAGTGACTCTCATGCCGGTGATGGCGTGATTGGAACTGCAAACGCTAAGTCGACAAGGGATTCAGATAAGAAAGCCTGTAAGACTTCGAATCAAAAAGCAAATCAAGAGATTCTTGCTTCGGAGGTAAATGCTGTATCTACGGATAAAGACAAAAACTCCAATCAACCAGGAAGCAAGAAGAATCAAAACAAAGGGAAGAAGAAGAAACAAGGAGAGTCATCTCCTCGAAAAACTTCTTCAAGCCCTCCTCGAGATAGGAAACCACCTTATGGGTGTCAGATATGTGATGAGGATCACTGGACGAGAGAATGTCCATACAAAGCTGATCTAAAAAGATTCTTAAAGAGTTCGCAAACTCCAGCTGTGTTAACTGATCCGTTTCCCGATCGGGGAAAAAATCTGGTTGGTAGTGGAAATGCTTCACCGTCGCAAGTGCTTATGTTATCGATATCGAAGCAACAGGATGATGCTTTAATTTCGACAAGGAACAAAGATTACGGGAATCCACAGGTGTCGAACGATAAAGGTAAAGATCAACCTAGCAGTTCGACAACAACTTCGGCAGAAGTTGTACCCCCCATCACACATGAATTAACAATAAAACCGCCAAAGGGAGTAGTACACAAGTCGACATTTAATCCTCGTGCCAGAGCGGCACAACATTATAATATAGTGGAAGATTTGGCGCAATCGCCATCTGCTATGTCGACTCTTGAAGTACTACAACATTGCCCATCCCAAAGGCAGGCATTGTTATCGGCAATTGGTGGGGTGGATCCTAAAGATTCCAATCTTGTATCCTTTGATCACAAAGGATATGATCCTCAGTTACCAGCTCAACTAGCTTTCCTCATCCAAGTGAAAGCCCTCAACAAAACTGTTCATCGAACAATTATTGATGAGGGGGCATCGACATGTATTATGTCGATGAGTTGCTGGAAAACTTTAGGATCTCCAACCTTGACGCGATCATCAACAACATTAAAAGCATTCGACGGAAGGACATATACCCCTTACGGTATCCTTAGTAACTTGAGAGTTGAACTAGGGGGCAAAACAGTAGAAATAGATGTTGAAGTCATCGATGGCAATCTTGACTATAACATCCTACTGGGAAGACCATGGATTTATGCCATGGAAGCTGTTGTGTCGACCTATTTTAGGAAAATCGCATTCCCCTTTCAAGGAGAGATTACGATCATTGACCAACAAAATTTCCTCCCTAATGGTTCACAAGTTACAGGAAGCATTCCTCTGATCCATGGAAGCGACCATTCGTTTCAAAATATCGGAGTAGGTCTCCTAAAAGACCCTGCCTTAATGGGTACTTTCGCCCTACCGCCTCCAATTAATCTGGCGGGAGTGGCCACGGTGGAAACCTACAAAATGAAATCTAATCCAATCTTCTGGTTGGATTCGGAAGATTCCTAGATATTTGGTCGGCTTCGAGGATAGTTCCTATCTCAGGTCAACCTCGTTAAAAAATGAAAAACCATGAGGATAGTTCTTTTACTATGTCAACCTCATTAAAAAATGAAACAATCCCCTTTCCAGATCTCAATGGTAAACCTTCATTCCAATCAACAAAGTTGAATGCAATGAAGCTTGGGGGGCATGCACCTCGGTTGCATTATTATGCTGGGGGCATAACGAGCAGTTTTAGCACATAGTTCATGCTCGTTAAAAAATAAACGCAAGATCCGAGCAGTTTTAGCGCATAGTTCATGCTCGTTAAAAAATAAACATAAGTTGTGAGCAATCTTCCCTTAGAGTTCAAGCTCACCCAGAAAAAATGAACCGGTAAATAACCTTGGTAAATGTAACCTTTGACAGCCATATTAAAGCCCTTGGTCGTGTTCTTGCAGTCTCACCTCCATCCGTTCATTTGGCCAATCGTTCATCTCCATATGTTTGTTTACCCATTTTGAGGAACAGCTGCGAAGAGTGATGCCACTAAGCCATCCTTGTGACACTGCCGTGATTGGAATATTCCAACCTGTACCTGGAATCTGCTGCTGCCCTGTTAATCACTCGTTCCTCGAAAGACGAGTCGTCTTTAAGCTCTTTTCACTGACTCGTAAAATATGAAAAGATTGCCGAGTTTTGGCCTTCCAGCTCGTTAAAGCGACCGGAAAGCTATCCCTCCTCTAGATTTTAATCTTTTTGGACTTGAGGGATTATTGCACAAAAAGATCGAGCGCTTGTCTTGTTCGGCTCGTTAAAAGTACTGAACACTCATCCCTTCTGTATTGTTTTATACTTTTTCGGACTTAAGGGATTAGATGACGAAAAAGGAATTTTGGAGTTAACTTTCTGTACCTTTTCAGACTCTCTAAAAATGAAAAGGACCGAGTTTTCCTTGTCGTTAGACTCGTTAAAATGATTAAATAGCGACAAACTTGTCTTTAGACGAGAACGAGTTTCCCTATCGCTAAGCTCGTTAAATCATAGCGATGGGCTTGCCCGAAGGGCAGGTTATAGAACAAGCATATGTTATCCTCCTCAAGCTTGACAAAAATAAAGAGGTACTGGTCAGAAATGACTAGGGAAAAATTGGGAGAACATCAAAGTTTAATGGTAGCAAGTCACTCTTGAACATGACACTTTTCCTCTATACCACATCGGGTTGGGTTGTTTCATTCACCGGTCTCATCACCATGGTCCTCGCCAAACCATCCACATTTGGGGTAATGCTACCGATCCATCGCATCAGTGTCGTTATATGTTCAAGAGGGGTCATTCTGAAAGTGTCAACCGTGTCCCATCCACTGCCATACATTATCCTTCATCCATTCATGATCGCCACCCTGAATCATATGTCACAGTTTGTTTTCACCTCCACTAAAATCATTAGCTCCGTTCCGTGTCATTGATGTGGGATTCATTAAGGCCCTCCTTTGACGGATCGCTTCTTGTCGACTTCAGCTCATTATCCAAGAAGTTGATCTAGGAACAACCCCCATCAGTACTTTGAAGCTTGCATGCCTCAATGGCAAGTTTCTCACTTCCGGCGACAGGTATACATCAATGACCTTCGACCAGAAGATTTTGCGTGGCGTTCGACGCCAAGTCCTTTATTCACGCCACGTGAATTGTACTGCAGTACCTTGAGGGTCATCGTCATTATTGGTGATTCCTCTCGCGCTTGTTAACGGTTTTCATTATTGACCGGTAATCAAGCGATGTCTTTCCATGTTCGACTTCAGCAAAATTCTCACATGGATCGACTTGTACTTAGAGTGAAGATCGAACGAGTTTGAAGACCCCGGATCTAGTTCCATCCATCCGGGCTGCGATATGTATTCAGGAAATATAAAAGCATTTGCCATGTACATCATTGCAGCAGATGATCATCCTATTCAAAGGATGATAATTTCAGCAGAAAATTATCAGTCTACCTTCAGACGATCGTCTGTCATATGTACCAAAATGTATTTATAAAAGCTGAGCATGGGAATGCCCGCCTCAGCTAGATCATGAAAATAGAATGAAAAATAATGTATTGTATTGTATTGTATTACAGGGCGCCTCCTCAGCAATGGAATGAACTTCGGACCCTCTAGATAAAGCATTTCACCCGATAAACGGCCTCATACTTTAGGGGGCAACTGTTATAAACATTTTTGTGCCTCGCGACATGGAGCATGAAATGTCAATAATCACAGGGATCCTCAGTCCCTAAACATGTTGTTCTTACCCCTAAAAGAACAAGGTCATCAAACAACAGCACTTCCAATCAGTTCTCCACCTGAAAACACTTCAAAACAGGCTAATTTTGGATCATGTCAGCTGCTCCACTGAGCATCTGCGCTGGAATGCAACTGCTCCTCCTTGTACCTGCGCTGGAAGTCAAATCTAATGAAGGCTACCTGCGCTGGGCGAGATTGGCCAAGTGGCACAGTCATTCTGCAAGGTGTCAACTGCCCAGGAAGCTTCCAAACTGACACTTGGTTCATGAGATTCGCCCTGTGATGAGTAAGAGGTACTTGATCACCATGTGTAAGCAAGGATCTCCAAGTGGACTCAAGAACTGAAGATTAACTGAAGAGGGAGAGGACACAAGGCAGCTTCATGTCAGTCTCAAGCTGACTCATCCTTTCTTCTTCTCTCCAATATATAGAGCTCTTCTATGAGGTCTAAGGAGGCTGGAATTTTGTGTTAAGCAAGGAGGTGCTGTTGGATTACAGTTAGAGCTATTGGGTGATTGTTTTACTAGAGGTGAAGAAGAGAGTTCTTGCTGCTGGGGAGGTGCTGCTGGATTGGAGCCATCATTGGTTGTAACCTTCTCAGAACCCTGTTACTTCTATCAATAAAGTTTGGCATGTTCTCCTATATACTTGTATTGCATTGATGTATTGTATTTACATGTATATTTGATTCACCCTAATCCATGCTTCAGTTATGAGTACATGTATCTTGTAGTTTCCTCTCTTTTTTTGTGCAGGATCTGTGTGTAGCTGGACCAGCAAAGAGAGCAAGGAGCTGGGGACAAGAGACAAAAGAGAGAAGACAAGGATCGACTAAGTGAAAGACACCAGGTTGGTTGACCTTCTTTTCATCTCTCTGTACTTTCATAAAGGAAATCATCAAAGCTTTACTTTCAGTTGTTGCTAAAGACTGTCACCTTTAGAGTAGGGATAGGGTCATCCGCATCGGATACTTTTCCCCACAACACCTCCCCACCCCGCACACCCTCCGCCCCCTACCCGGCCCACCCCATCTGCCCCTCCCCCTCCCCCGCTCCTCCCCCTCCCCGGCCCACCCCGCCCGCCCCTCCCCCTCCCCGGCCCACCCCGCCCACACCTCCCCCTCCCCCCCCCCCTCCCCGGCCCCCTCCGCCCGCCCCTCCCCCTCTCCCGCCCCCTCCCCGTCCCCTCCGCCCACCCCTCCCTCGCCCCTCCACCTCCCCCGCCCCCTCCCCGGCCCCTCCGCCCACCCCGCCCCCTCCCCGGCCCCCTCTGCCCGCGCAGGGCCACCCCCGGGCTGCCCCGCCCCGCCCGACCGGCGACGGGTCGATTCCGGGAATCGAACCACCGCCGGTAAGGTGGGGCGGGGCAGCCCGGGGGTGGCGTTGTGCAGGTCTTGAGAGTTTTAGAAAGTCTTGAGAAGTTTTAGAGAGTCTGAGAAGTGTTTAAGTTTGAGTGAAGTCTCCCTGCTCTGCATCTGCGAGAAGTTTTCTCGATCTGCTTGCATCACGGAGTTTAACTCTATAGTCTGTATTGTGAGTTTAAGTTCTTTGAGCTTGAGACGAGACGAGATCTCCCTGCTCTGCATCTGCGAGAAGTTTTCTCGATCTGCTTGCATCACGGAGCGCTATTCTCATATCGGGTCTCATATTTGTAATTATCTGAGAAGTTAATATATCTTTTACAGCTTTTGTATTTATGGTATCGGAGCCATCTGGTTCTTTGTCCAAGAGTTGTTTTAAATTGTCTGGTTCTCCCATTAAGTGGTATTTGTCTGAGCTACTATCCACGAGTCTAAGTTTGCGATAAGGCGCTAGTAGAGAGCTGTAAGGGCGAAGGACTGCCGTGTTTGCTTTCCTGGTGCACAAAGGCTTTGTTACTCCTCTGTTCAGATGCTTACTCATACTTTCTTTCAATGGCTGGTTATATGAATGAGTTTTCTCTTCAGAAGCCCGAAGATAGAAAGATAGCTCATAAGAATCGATGGTCTTTTATGAATAATTTTTTAAATAAAACCAGAAATGAAGATGTTCTCTATGATGAAAAAGTGTTAGTACAAGAGTTTGAACCATAGCCTAACTGGACATTGCCAGAGATTGATATTGATAAGCTTTATAAAATGCATGTTTTCCAGTTTCGAGCTGCTCAGTTATTTAGATTTACATCTATGAATATTCCTATTTCCGCTGGCCAGTCCGTATATCAAATCCCACTAATACAGCCAGAAAATATCAAATGGGGATTGGAAAATGGTTATAGATATATCCATATTGGTATCATACAATTTGGAATTAATCCTCTAGTTTGTCCTGGTCTAAATACTTCATGCTTGACATGTGTCCTTGATACAAGAATGAATAACTTCGACGACGCTTTATTGGGAGGATTCCAAAGTCCCCTCAATAATGGCCCTGTTTGGTCATCAGTTATCCCCAGATATCAAGTTTCATTGACAGACCCTTATATCAATGAATTCTTGAATGCTTATATTCAGTTTTATGGTTTTGATGTTGCCCCACAGTCACAGATTGCTCAGCTCCATGCTTCTATATGCCTGAGATTTGTCTCTACCTCCATGCCTCCTCTGAATCCAAAGTTAGCTGGTAGAGCTTTAAAAGAAGGTGTTATTGTTGGCCCTGGTAACACTGCTCCCCTACAGATTGGTTTTGCAGAATGTACTCTTCCAGATGAATGGAATAGTACTTATATTCCACTTTCACAGAAATATCCTCAACTGCAAACATCTAAAGCTCCTCCGAAATTGTCTCTCGTCCATCATCCTGACGGATCCTCTGGTCTTAAATTTACCACTCCTTCACTTACTAGATCTATGTCATCCTTCCCTAGATCTACAATTTTGGGTGGTAGGAATCCACATATACCCTCTGTTCCCAGAAGTTTATCATCAAGACATTCTGCTCCAAGAGAGGATCATAGAAAATCCACCTCTCATAAACCTGATGATTGTCAGTTCTGTGTTCCATCTTCGTCTTCTACATTCCAGACTGATGAATCCCCTAGCTCTGAAGTCTTTATACCTGATATCAAAAGTTTCTCACTTCCTAGAGCTCAGTCAGAAGTTACTGCAAAAATACCAGAAAGATATTTAGAATCTAGAAATTCTAGAAGGACATTTAGCAATGGAACAAAGAAAGCATATTTCCAATGGTTATCTATGAGAGCAACTTCTGATCCAGATCAGAACGAAAATGAAAAGCTACATAATTATACAAACTACCAAATAGTTTGTATGCTTAAGAATATTGATGATATAGCCCGAGATGTTTTAGAAATTAAAGAACACATCAAAAAGATGCATACTGGTTATATTGAGACATTGGGAATCCAAGATACACACACACAAAAGTTAAATAATATTCAGTTAAACATGGGTATCATCTCCAAGTCTTTGGAACATCTTACAAATGCACTCCCCACTCCTGCTTCTCCACCTCATTATAGAGAAGTAGATGTCTCAAGCTCAAAGCTGAAATTCTCCTCCAATTTTGATGAATCAAAGCAAATTTTTTTTAAAGGGGTAGAGAATATAGATAAAGCCAGACTTGAGAAGATCCAGAAAGGAATCAATCTAGCTAGAGAAAAGACAGAGTTGATGAAGAATAGACTAGCGTATCTTCCTTCTGTTGAAAGCCTAAGATTGACAAAGAACTATGTCAGCCTTAGTTCTTTAATGAAACAAAATGGCCAATCATCTGCTCCTACAATAATGGCCATGTCAGGAGTAACTGGTGAACAAACACAAGGTGAACCAAGTTCTAAAAGAGATAGAAGTGATTCCTTTTTCCATTCCAACAAAGGGAAAAGAGGTGCTGGTGATACCAATGCACATGAAGCATCAGCATCTAGCCCGTTCAGCAGATATACTGAAAATCTGCAATCCATACCTGTAAAGTTGGACAATCCTGCTTCCAGAGGGTATGGAAATTCATTGTTAGTAAATATTGATTGCCTTGATTATAATGAAGTAATTGCTATTTTGCATAATGTTCATGCTTGGGCACTACAGAGGAAAGCTGAAGCCAAAGTATCATGGTCTGATATAGTTACTCAAATTGTATGGTCTTTTACTGGCATACTAAAGCAATGGTGGGAAAGGCTTGCAGAAGAAGAGAAAGATCAAATAGTTGAACATAGTACTGATCCATTAAGAGCACTGTTTGAAGCTTTAAAACATGAATTTGTTGGATTAGTCCCTGAAGATTCAGCCCATCATTCACAGCTATTTCTCTCCCAGAAGTTATGCGACATTGATTATTTGCAAGAGTATTTTTGTGTTATGCAAAAACTTCTGTATCAGGCTAGTGATCCACATAATGTTGCCTATCTGAGATATTACATTCAGTCTATGCCTGGTAAAATTCCTGATCTAATTAATCAGTACATAGCAGATCATAAAGTGAATTTGGAAGGACAATCATTTGCAGCTATTCACCAATTGATTGTCACAATTTTGCAGAAAGAATGTGCAGAGAGCAAAGCTAAGAAGAATTTTTCAAAACAGATGCACTTTAGCACAAAGCTTTGCAATAATTTCAAAGAAACCTATAATTTTGGTTGTCACAAGAAAAGTGAAAGAAAGGTTTCTAAAAAGACAAAGTTTGATAACCCCTGCTCCTGCAAGACTGATAAATACTTTCCTAAAAAGAAAAAATACTTTCCTTCCAAAAGATCATTTAAAGGAAGAAGGGTAGTATTTAGGAAAAGATCAAAACCTTCTAAAAAAGGTGTGTGTTTTATTTGTGGTAAAGAAGGTCATTATGCTAACGCTTGCAGAGAAAGAAAAGATAAGAAGCAGATGAAGATAATGAATATCTTTTCTACAATACATGATCCACAAGATTGGGATCTCATATCCCACTCTGATGGAGAATATTTTGAAGTTTCAAGTTCTTCTTCAGAATCTTCAGATAGTGAAATTCCTGAAATCATGAAATTAACAATTGATTCAGAATCATCTGATTCTGATGAAACATTCATTCCTGATATTAAAATGTTCAGTTTGAATTCCTCAGGAGAGATACAAGCAAAGATTGCAGCAGTCAAAGCTGATCTAGCACAGTTAGATCCAGTTCAGTTTACAGCAAGAAGAAGATTGACTGAAAAACTTGAGAATCTTGAGAAACAACTGCCATCCAAAAGGAAAGAAAGATTTTCAGAAGAAGAAAGAGATGATGATGACTTCATCGAGAAAGAGTTCGATTCAATGTTCAGACCTTTGCAGATTCCCATATCTCCAGGTATGAATCAAATTGATGCTCTTAAAAAGAAGATTACAAATTTGGATTCTTAAATTCATCATACAAGGTCAGAAATGATACAGTTGTAATCCAAACTCCAAATACTTATTTTTGATTCTGATGATTGTGATTTTAAATAACAAGTCTACTGATGAAAAATGTGCCAGTTATTGAAGAGATATCCCCAAAGAAAAATGTTGAGCTTTTTAATGTTATGGGCATCGGAGATAGGGTGGTTATTCCAATAAGAATCAAAGTCCCCAGCATTAAACCTTATACTTTGGATGCCCAAATAGATTCTGGTGCTATGAGTAGCTGCTGCAAATATAAAGCCATTCCTCATTATTATTGGAAACCTACTAAACTCCAATTTAGAGCTATCACTGGTGACTTAATGGAAATAAGTCATATAGCTCCTGAATTTCCTATTTTCTTGAATGATGTCCAGGTTTTTGTCACTTTGTATAGTTTTGATACTGGTGCTGATGTTCTGTTAGGACAAGATTTTCTGAAGAAATATTTGCCAGTCACTTTTGGACAAGATTATGTTATATTCTCCACCACTGATGGTCCTATCACAGTCCCTGCTTCCAGTGACTACAAAATCAATGTGCAGCCCGAAGATGAGGATCCTCTCGAGTATAGTCTGCAAGATCTGACCAAGATTAATAAGATTGTAAAAAATGCAGAGTTACATGGTCCCAAAACTTTGCAACAAATTTCTGATAAGCTTCGTGCAGATTGTACTTCCAGTAGGCCAGATGCCTTTTGGGTAAGAGAAAAGTATTTTGTTGCACTACCCTACCGAGAAGGATATATTCCTAGGCCACAAAAAGCAAGTGCAAATCATATGAGTCCAAAAGAGCAAGAATTGTGCAAAGCAGAAATTGAACAATTGTTAGAACAAAAGCTGAGTTTGTCAGAATTTTCCATTGGGAAATGCATGTAGCTGTCCAGAATGATTATGTCTTAGAGTTTGAGTTCATCCACAGACACACAATTGTCATTCCTAATGAAGAAGATGAGTCCTTTAAGCTTTCTGTCAGATTCAGAGGATTGATATCAGTGGACGATCAAGACAGGCCAACATTCATGTTCACATTCCCATTCTTTTGTTGTACCAAAGATACAGCACCATATTGGCTAGATGAATCTATTCCATACAAAGTGCTTGCCCCAAATAATGAAGAACTAATTGAGGAATTGGTAGAACAAGACCAAATCAGACTTGGCCATAATAATCCAGCTGCTCTAGATACTCATGCACATGATTATGATGACAGAGCTAACAACGACTGATTGAAGGGATCAATCAAATGAAATCCTTTCATATCCTGCTTTATTTGTACATATACTGTTCTCTGGTTTCCGTGGGATTTAGTCCGAATAAAATCTCCACTGTGTAATTACTTTTGTATAAGAGCCGATGTCCTAGATTCCGGCCATCTTTTCATTTCAGAGATGTCATGTTATTTGTACATATACTGTTCTCTGGTTTCCGTGGGATTTAGTCCGAATAAAATCTCCACTGTGTAATTACTTTTGTATAAGAGCCGATGTCCTAGATTCTGACCATCTTTTCATTTCAGAGATGTCATGATTCGGTCCCCATATGGCTTAGCCTCCAAGGGACGAGATAACAAGTGGTTGTCCCCACTTGCCTGAATCTTTAGAACCATTCATTACTTTTTGTACAAGTTCCTTTCGTGATAGACATCTTGCATGATGTTCTAGCCGAAAGTTTGATTTTTTGGCTTCAAGTTCCCGGTAAAATTTTTCACCGGATGACCTGCTAGGATATTATAAATACTAGCATTGGTGAAGGTGAAGGACTGCCGTGTTTGCTTTCCTGGTGCACAAAGGCTTTGTTTCTCCTCTGTTCAGGTGCTTACTCATACTTTCTTTCAATGGCTGGTTATATGAATGAGTTTTCTCTTCAGAAGCCCAAAGACAGAAAGATAGCTCATAAGAATCGATGATCTTTTATGAATACGTTTTTAAATAAAACCAGAAATGAAGATGTTCTCTATGATGAAAAAGTGTTAGTACAAGAGTTTGAACCACAGCCTAACTGGACATTGCCAGAGATTGATATTGATAAGCTTTATAAAATGCTTGTTTTCCAGTTTCGAGCTGCTCAGTTATTTATATTTACATCTATGAATATTCCTATTTCCACTGGCCAGTCCATATATCAAATCCCACTAATACAGCCAGAAAATATGGTTATAGATATATCCATATTGGTATCATACAATTTGGAATTAATCCTCTAGTCCGTCCTGGTCTAAATACTTCATGCTTGACATGTGTCCTTGATACAAGAATGAATAACTTCGACGACGCTTTATTGGGAGGATTCCAAAGTCCCCTCAATAATGGCCCTGTTTGGTCATCAGTTATCCCCAGATATCAAGTTTCATTGACAGACCCTTATATCAATGAATTCTTGAATGCTTATATTTAGTTTTATGGTTTTGATGTTGCCCCACAGTCACAGATTGCTCAGCTCCATGCTTCTATATGCCTGAGATTTGTCTCTACCTCCATGCCTCCACTGAATCCAAAGTTAGCTGGTAGAGCTTTAAAAGAAGGTGTTATTATTGGCCCTGGTAACACTGCTCCCCTACAGATTGGTTTTGCAGAATGTACTCTTCCAGATGAATGGAATAGTACTTATTTCCACTTTCACAGAAATATCCTCAACTGCAAACATCTAAAGCTCCTCCGAGATTGTCTCTCGTCCATCATCCTGACGGATCCTCTGGTCTTAAATTTACCACTCCTTCACTTACTAGATCTATGTCATCCTTTTCTAGATCTACAATTTTGGGTGGTAGGAATCCACATATACCCTCTGTTCCCAGAAGTTTATCATCAAGACATTCTGCTCCAAGAGAGGATCATAGAAAATCCACCTCTCATAAACCTGATGATTGTCAGTTCTGTGTTCCATCTTCGTCTTCTACATTCCAGACAGATGAATCCCCTAGCTCTGAAGTCTTTATACCTGATATCAAAAGTTTCTCACTTCCTAAAGCTCAGTCAGAAGTTACTGCAAAAATACCAGAAAGATATTTAGAATCTGGAAATTCTAGAAGGACATTTAGCAATGGAACAAAGAAAGCAAATTTCCAATGGTTATCTATGAGAGCAACTTCTGATCGAGATCAGAACGAAAATGAAAAAATGCATAATTATACAAACTACCAAATAGTTTGTATGCTTCAAAATATTGATGATATAGCCCGAGATGTTTTAGAAATTAAAGAACACATCAAAAAGATGCATACTGGTTATATTGAGACATTGGGAATCCAAGATACACACACACAAAAGTTAAATAATATTCAGTCAAACATGGGTATCATCTCCAAGTCTTTGGAACATCTTACAAATGCACTCCCCACTCCTGCTTCTCCACCTCATTATAGAGAAGTAGATGTCTCAAGCTCAAAGCTGAAATTCTCCTCCAATTTTGATGAATCAAAGCAAATTTTTTTTAAAGGGGTAGAGAATATAGATAAAACCAGACTTGAGAAGATCCAGAAAGGAATCAATCTAGCTAGAGAAAAGACAGAGTTGATGAAGAATAGACTAGCTGATCTTCCTTCTATTGAAAGCCTAAGATTGCCAAAGAACTATGTCAGCCTTAGTTCTTTAATGTAACAAAATGGCCAATCATCTGCTCCTACAATAATGGCCATGTCAGGAGTAACTGGTGAACAAACACAAGGTGAACCAAGTTCCAAAAGAGATAGAAGTGATTCCTTTTTCCATTCCAACAAAGGGAAAAGAGGTGCTGGTGATACCAATGCACATGAAGCATCAACATCTAGCCCGTTCAGCAGATATACTGAAAATCTGCAATCCATACCTGTAAGGCAGGACAATCCTACTTCCAGAGGGTATGGAAATTCGTTGTTAGTAAATATTGATTGCCTTGATTATAATGAAGTAATTGTTGTTTTGCATAATGTTCATGCTTGGGCACTACAGAGGAACGCTGAAGCCAAAGTATCATGGTCTGATATAGTTACTCAAATTGTATGGTCTTTTACTGGCATACTAAAGCAATGGTGGGAAAGGCTTGCAGAAGAAGAGAAAGATCAAATAGTTGAACATAGTACTGATCCATTAAGAGCACTGTTTGAAGCTTTAAAACATGAATTTGTTGGATTAGTCCCTGAAGATTCAGCCCATCATTCATAGCTATTTCTCTCCCAGAAGTTATGCGACATTGATTATTTGCAATAGTATTTTTGTGTTATGCAAAAACTTCTGTATCATGCTAGTGATCCACATAATGTTGCCTATATGAGATATTACATTCAGTCTATGCCATGTAAAATTCCTGATCTAATTAATCAGTACATAGCAGATCATAAAGTGAATTTGGAAGGACAATCATTTGCAGCTATTCGCCAATTAATTGTCACAATTTTGCAGAAACAATGTGCAGAGAGAAAAGCTAAGAAGAATTTTTCAAAACAGATGCACTTTAGCACAAAGCTTTGCAATAATTTCAAAGAAACCTATAATTTTGGTTGTCACAAGAAAAGTGAAAGAAAGGTTTCTAAAAAGACAAAGTTTGATAACTCCTGCTCCTGCAAGACTGATAAATACTTTCCTAAAAAGAAAAAATACTTTCCTTCCAAAAGATCATTTAAAGGAAGAAGGGTAGTATTTAGGAAAAGATCAAAACCTTCTAAAAAAGGTGTGTGTTTTATTTGTGGTAAAGAAGGTCATTATGCTAACGCTTGCAGAGAAAGAAAAGATAAGAAGCAGATGAAGATAATGAATATCTTTTCTACAATACATGATCCACAAGATTGGGATCTCATATCCCACTCTGATGGAGAATATTTTGAAGTTTCAAGTTCTTCTTCAGAATCTTCAGATAGTGAAATTCCTGAAATCAGGAAATTAACAATTGATTCAGAATCATCTGATTTTGATGAAACATTCATTCCTGATATTAAAATGTTCAGTTTGAATTCCTCAGGAGAGATACAAGCGAAGATTGCAGCAGTCAAAGCTGATCTAGCACAGTTAGATCCAGTTCAGTTTGCAACAAGAAGAAGATTGACTGAAAAACTTGAGAATCTTGAGAAACAACTGCCATCCAAAAGGAAAGAAAGATTTTCAGAAGAAGAAAGAGATGATGATGACTTCATCGAGAAAGAGTTCGATTCAATGTTCAGACCTTTGCAGATTTCCGTATCTCCAGGTATGAATCAAATTGATGCTCTTAAAAAGAAGATTACAAATTTGGAATCTTCAATTCATCATACAAGGTCAGAAATGATACAGTTGTCATCCAAACTCCAAATACTTATTTCTGATTATGATGATTGTAATTCTAAATTAACAAGTCTACTGATGAAAAATGTGCCAGTTATTGAAGAGATATCCCCAAAGAAAAATGTTGAGCTTTTTAATGTTATGGGCATCGGAGATAGAGTGGTTATTCCAATAAGAATCAAAGTCCCCAGCATTAAACCTTATACTTTGGATGCTCAAATAGATTCTGGTGCTATGAGTAGCTGCTGCAAATATAAAGCCATTCCTCATCATTATTGGCAACCTACTAAACCCCAATTCAGAGCTATCACTGGTGACTTAATGGAAATAAGTCATATAGCTCCTGAATTTCCTATTTTCTTGAATGATGTCCAGGTTTTTGTCACTTTGTATAGTTTTGATACTGGTGCTGATGTTCTGTTAGGACAAGATTTTCTGAAGAAATATTTGCCAGTCACTTTTGGACAAGATTATGTTATATTCTCCACCACTGCTGGTCCTATCACAGTCCCTGCTTCCAGTGACTACAAAATCAATGTGCAGCCCGAAGATGAGGATCCTCTCCAGTATAGTCTGCAAGATCTGACCAAGATTAATAATATTGTAAAAAATGCAGAGTTACATGGTCCCAAAACTTTGCAACAAATTTCTGATAAGCTTCGTGCAGATTGTACTTCCAGTAGGCCAGATGCCTTTTGGGTAAGAGAAAAGTATTTTGTTGCACTACCCTACCGAGAAGGATATATTCCTAGGCCACAAAAAGCAAGTGCAAATCATATGAGTCCAAAAGAGCAAGAATTGTGCAAAGCAGAAATTGAACAATTGTTAGAACAAAAGCTTATTGAACCCTGTAAGAGCCCTTGGGCCTGCCCAGCTTTTTATGTCAATAAGCATAGTGAGCAGAAAAGAGGTAAGAAAAGGCTTGTGATTAATTATAAGGCCTTGAATGATGCTCTTCTTCCTATTCGATATCCTCTGCCTAACAAAGAATTGTTACTTGCTAAGATTGCTAATGCTAATGTGTTTAGCAAGTTTGATCTCAAAAGTGGATTTTGGCAGATTGGTATTATTCCTGCTGACAGGTATAAAACAGCCTTCACTATTCCTCATGGCCAATACCAATGGACTATGATGCCCTTTGGTCTGAAAAATGCTCCATCTGAATTCCAAAAAAGGATGGAAGACAATTTTGGTGCAATAGAGTACATTATTGTATATATTGACGATTTGCTTGTATTTAGTAGAGATGTAAATATGCACAAGATCCATTTAGAACAATTCTACCAACTTATATATAAGCATGGATTAGTACTTTCAGATTCAGAGGAGAAGTTTCAGATTGGGAAAGTCAAGATTGACTACTTGGGCTTAGAAATAGAAAAAGGACATGTAGAACTTCAGCCACATGTACTAACCCATCTATTGAAGTTTCCTGATATAATTGCTGATGTAAAGACCCTGCAAAGATTTCTTGGATGTCTGAATTATATAAGAAATTTTTATGCCAAACAATCAGAGGATACAAAGATACTGCCTAACAGACTAAAGAAGAAAATTGCCAGTTGTACAGATGAAATGACAACAGCAGTAATTAGTATTAAGAGTAAGCTTAATGAATTGCCAAAACTTAAGCTTCCTGATACTAATCTTCCTTTTATAATTGAAACAGATGCTTCTGATCACACTTGGGCTGCAGTCTTGTTACAAAAGCATGGAAGAAAAGAATTGGTTTGTGCCTATTCCTCAGGATCTTTTGATGATACAGAGAAAAAGTATCCTTCTTCTCATAAAGAAATACTTGCAGTAAAGAGAGGAATGAAGAGATTTCACTTGTTCTTGAAAAGTGTTAAATTCATTGTCAGAACAGATCTAAAGCATATGAAACAGATGTTGGCAAACAAAAGATTGTTGGAACAAGGTAGTACCAGAGTATTGAGATGGGCACTATGGCTTGAAGGTTTTCATTCTGATATTGTTTACAAATCTGGTGCAGAAAATTATCTTGCTGACATGCTTACCAGAGAAGGTGCTCAAGAAATCAAGGAGATCAATATGTTCAGACCACTTAATCAGCATGGAGCCTCTACAAGTCAGTCCAGTCATGTCGAGTTTAAGAGAGTCAAGTATGTCACAGTCTGTAGTAACTGTCAATATGAATTTTGTCTAGAATGTCTATCAAAATAGGTCCGAGTCTTGCCATTATGCCTAAGACAAATCATTTTGCAAAAATGGTTTGACTCTGAGGAGTCTAGATGGTCATATACAAAAGAGTTACCATATAGGATTAGGCCATGGCGTGTTTATTATGCATTGTCTAGAGAACCAGATCCTGTTTATTTTGGGTGTATTCAGAATACTGACTGGACATGGTCAGACTATTTTTCTATTCACCAGAGAGCTAGGATACATGGTTCAGTTAAGGTCATATTTTATGCTGCAGCTATAGATCCCTCTAACAATTGGTGGAGTCCATGGTTTAAGCTATTCATGTTTAGGTATTTGCCTAGAGCTAAAAATATTTTTGATAGGACTTTTGTTGAGTTTGTCAGAATTTTCCATTAGGAAATGCATGTAGCTGTCCAGAATGATTATGTCTTAGAGTTTGAGTTCATCCACAGACACACAATTGTCATTCCTAATGAAGAAGATGAGTCCTTTAAGCTTTCTGTCAGATTCAGAGGATTGATATCAGTGGACGAACAAGACAGGCCAACATTCATGTTCACATTCCCATTCTTTTGTTGTACCAGAGATACAGCACCATATTGGCTAGATGAATCTATCCCATATGAAGTGCTTGCCCCAAATAATGAAGAACTAATTGAGGAATTGGTAGAACAAGACCAAATCAGACTTGGCCATAATAATCCAGCTGCTCCAGATACTCATGCACATGATTATGATGACAGAGCTAACAGCGACTGATTGAAGGGATCAATCAAATGAAATCCTTTCATATCCTACTTTATTTGTACATATACTGTTCTCTGGTTTCCGTGGGATTTAGTCCGAATAAAATCTCCACTGTGTAATTACTTTTGTATAAGAGCCGATGTCCTAGATTCCGGCCATCTTTTCATTTCAGAGATGTCATGTTATTTGTACATATACTGTTCTCTTGTTTCCGTGGGATTTAGTCCAAATAAAATCTCCACTGTGTAATTACTTTTGTATAAGAGCCGATGTC
The DNA here is from genome assembly GCA_031772625.1 of Pinus tabuliformis. Lineage (NCBI taxonomy): Eukaryota > Viridiplantae > Streptophyta > Pinopsida > Pinales > Pinaceae > Pinus > Pinus tabuliformis. Next base: position 406,855,843 of record CM062811.1, on the reverse strand, counting down.
CTAGATTCCGGCCATCTTTTCATTTCAGAGATGTCATGATTCGGTCCCCATATGGCTTAGTCTCCAAGGGACGAGGTAACAAGTGGTTGTCCCCACTTGCCCGAATCTTTAGAACTATTCATTACTTTTTGTACAAGGTCCTTTCGTGATAGACATCTTGCATGATGTTCTAGCCGAAAGTTTGATTTTTTGGCTTCAAGTTCCCGGTAAAAGTTTTCACCGGATGACCTGCTAGGCTATTATAAATACTAGCATTGGTGAAGGCGAAGGACTGCCGTGTTTGCTTTCCTGGTGCACAAAGGCTTTGTTTCTCCTCTGTTCAGGTGCTTACTCATACTTTCTTTCAATGGCTGGTTATATGAATGATTTTTCTCTTCAGAAGCCCGAAGACAGAAAGATAGCTCATAAGAATCGATGGTCTTTTATGAATAAGTTTTTAAATAAAACCAGAAATGAAGATGTTCTCTATGATGAAAAAGTGTTAGTACAAGAGTTTGAACCACAGCCACCCTGGACATTGCCAGAGATTGATATTGATAAGCTTTATAAAATGCCTGTTTTCCAGTTTCGAGCTGCTCAGTTATTTAGATTTACATATGTGAATATTCCTATTTCCACTAGCCAGTCCGTATATCAAATCCCACTAATATAGCCAGAAAATATGGTTATAGATATATCCATATTGGTATCATACAATTTGGAATTAATCCTCTAGTCCGTCTTGGTCTAAATACTTCATGCTTGACATGTGTCCTTGATACAAGAATGAATAACTTCGACGACGCTTTATTGGGAGGATTCCAAAGTCCCCTCAATAATGGCCCTGTTTGTTCATCAGTTATCCCCAGATATCAAGTTTCATTGACAGACCCTTATATCAATGAATTCTTGAATGCTTATATTCAGTTTTATGGTTTTGATGTTGCCCCACAGTCAGAGATTGCTCAGCTCCATGCTTCTATATGCCTGAGATTTGTCTCTACCACCATGCCTCCTCTGAATCCAAAGTTAGCTGGTAGAGCTTTAAAAGAAGGTGTTATTATTGGCCCTGGTAACACTGCTCCCCTACAGATTGGTTTTGCAGAATGTACTCTTCCAGGTGAATGGAATAGTACTTATATTCCACTTTCACAGAACTATCCTCAACTGCAAACATCTAAAGCTCCTCCGAAATTGTCTCTCGTCCATCATCCTGACGGATCCTCTAGTCTTAAATTTACCACTCCTTCACTTACTAGATCTATGTCATCCTTCCCTAGATCTACAATTTTGGGTGGTAGGAATCCACATATACCCTCTGTTCCCAGAAGTTTATCATCAAGACATTCTGCTCCAAGAGAGGATCATAGAAAATCCACCTCTCATAAACCTGATGATTGTCAGTTCTATGTTCCATCTTCATCTTCTACATTCTAGACTGATGAATCCCCTAGCTCTGAAGTCTTTATACCTGATATCAAAAGTTTCTCACTTCCTAGAGCTCAGTCATAAGTTACTGCAAAAATACCAGAAAGATATTTAGAATCTGGAAATTCTAGAAGGACATTTAGCAATGAAACAAAGAAAGCAGATTTCCAATGGTTATCTATGAGAGCAACTTCTGATCCAGATCAGAACGAAAATGAAAAGCTGCATAATTATACAAACTACCAAATAGTTTGTATGCTTAAGAATATTGATGATATAGCCCGAGATGTTTTAGTTAAAGAACACATCAAAAATATGCATACTGGTTATATTGAGACATTGGGAATCCAAGATACACACACACAAAAGTTAAATAATATTCAGTCAAACATGGGTATCATCTCAAAGTCTTTGGAACATCTTACAAATGCACTCCTCACTCCTGCTTCTCCACCTCATTATAGAGAAGTAGATGTCTCAAGCTCAAAGCTGAAATTCTCCTCCAATTTTGATGAATCAAAGCAAATTTTTTTTAAGGGGTAGAGAATATAGATAAAGCCAGACTTGAGAAGATCCAGAAAGGAATCAATCTAGCTAGAGAAAAGACAGAGTTGATGAAGAATAGACTAGCTGATCTTCCTTCTATTGAAAGCCTAAGATTGACAAAGAACTATGTCAGCCTTAGTTCTTTAATGAAACAAAATGGCCAATCATCTGCTCCTACAATAATGGCCATGTCAGGAGTAACTGGTGAACAAACACAAGGTGAACCAAGTTCTAAAAGAGATAGAAGTGATTCCTTTTTCCATTCCAACAAAGGGAAAAGGGGTGCTGGTGATACCAATGCACATGAAGCATCAACATCTAGCCCGTTCAGCAGATATACTGAAAATCTGCAATCCATACCTGTAAGGCTGGACAATCCTGCTTCCAGAGGGTATGGAAATTCATTGTTAGTAAATATTGATTGCCTTGATTATAATGAAGTAATTGATGTTTTGCATAATGTTCATTCTTGGGAACTACAGAGGAAAGCTGAAGCCAAAGTATCATGGTCTGATATAGTTACTCAAATTGTATGGTCTTTTCCTGGCATACTAAAGCAATGGTGGGAAAGGCTTGCAGAAGAAGAGAAATATCAAATAGTTGAACACAGTACTAATCCATTAAGAGCACTGTTTGAAGCTTTAAAACATGAATTTGTTGGATTAGTCCTTGAAGATTCAGCCCATCATTCACAGCTATTTCTCTCCCAGAAGTTATGTGACGTTGATTATTTGCAAGAGTATTTTTGTGTTATGCAAAAATTTCTGTATCAGGCTAGTGATCCACATAATGTTGCTTATCTGAGATATTACATTCAGTCTATGCCTGGTAAAATTCCTGATCTAATTAATCAGTACATAGCAGATCATAAAGTGAATTTGGAAGGACAATCATTTGCAGCTATTCACCAATTGATTTTCACAATTTTGCAGAAAGAATGTGCAGAGAGCAAAGCTAAGAAGAATTTTTCAAAACATGTGCACTTTAGCACAAAGCTTTGCAATAATTTCAAAGAAACCTATAATTTTGGTTGTCACAAGAAAAGTGAAAGAAAGGTTTCTAAAAAGACAAAGTTTGATAACTCCTGCTCCTGCAAGACTGATAAATACTTTCCTAAAAAGAAAAAATACTTTCCTTCCAAAAGATCATTTAAAGGAAGAAGGGTAGTATTTAGGAAAAGATCAAAACCTTCTAAAAAAGGTGTGTGTTTTATTTGTGGTAAAGAAGGTCATTATGCTAACGCTTGCAGAGAAAGAAAAGATAAGAAGCAGATGAACATAATGAATATCTTTTCTACAATACATGATCCACAAGATTGAGATCTCATATCCCACTCTGATGGAGAATATTTTGAAGTTTCAAGTTCTTCTTCAGAATCTTCAGATAGTGAAATTCCTGAAATCAGGAAATTAACAATTGATTCAGAATCATCTGATTCTGATGAAACATTCATTCCTGATATTAAAATGTTCAGTTTGAATTCCTCAGGAGAGATACAAGCAAAGATTGCAGCAGTCAAAGCTGATCTAGCACAGTTAGATCCAGTTCAGTTTACAGCAAGAAGAAGATTGACTGAAAAACTTGAGAATCTTGAGAAACAACTGCCATCCAAAAGGAAAGAAAGATTTTCAGAAGAAGAAAGAGATGATGATGACTTCATCGAGAAAGAGTTCGATTCAATGTTCAGACCTTTGCAGATTTCCGTATCTCCAGGTATGAATCAAATTGATGCTCTTAAAAAGAAGATTACAAATTTGGAATCTTCAATTCATCATACAAGGTCAAAAATGATACAGTTGTCATCCAAACTCCAAATACTTATTTCTGATTATGATGATTGTAATTCTAAATTAACAAGTCTACTGATGAAAAATGTGCCAGTTATTGAAGAGATATCCCCAAAGAAAAATGTTGAGCATTTTAATGTTATGGGCATCGGAGATAGAGTGGTTATTCCAATAAGAATCAAAGTCCCCAGCATTAAACCTTATACTTTGGATGCTCAAATAGATTCTGGTGCTATGAGTAGCTGCTGCAAATATAAAGCCATTCCTCATTATTATTGGCAACCTACTAAACTCCAATTCAGAGCTATCACTGGTGACTTAATGGAAATAAGTCATATAGCTCTTGAATTTCCTATTTTTTTGAATGATGTCCAGGTTTTTGTCACTTTGTATAGTTTTGATACTGGTGCTGATGTTCTGTTAGGACAAGATTTTCTGAAGAAATATTTGCCAGTCACTTTTGGACAAGATTATGTTATATTCTCCACCACTGCTGGTCCTATCACAGTCCCTGCTTCCAGTGACTACAAAATCAATGTGCAGCCTGAAGATGAGGATCCTCTCCAGTATAGTCTGCAAGATCTGACCAAGATTAATAAGATTGTAAAAAATGCAGAGTTACATGGTCCCAAAACTTTGCAACAAATTTCTGATAAGCTTCGTGTAGATTGTACTTCCAGTAGGCCAGATGCCTTTTGGGTAAGAGAAAAATATTTTGTTGCACTACCCTACTGAGAAGGATATATTCCTAGGCCACAAAAAGCAAGTGCAAATCATATGAGTCCAAAAGAGCAAGAATTGTGCAAAGCAGAAATTGAACAATTGTTAGAACAAAAGCTTATTGAACCCTGTAAGAGCCCTTGGGCCTGCCCAACTTTTTATGTCAATAAGCATAGTGAGCAGAAAAGAGGTAAGAAAAGGCTTGTGATTAATTATAAGGCCTTGAATGATGCTCTTCTTCCTATTCAATATCCTCTGCCTAACAAAGAATTGTTACTTGCTAAGATTGCTAATGCTAATGTGTTTAGCAAGTTTGATCTCAAAAGTGGATTTTGGCAGATTGGTATTATTCCTGCTGACAGGTATAAAACAGCCTTCACTGTTCCTCATGGCCAATACCAATGGACTGTGATGCCCTTTGGTCTGAAAAATGCTCCATCTGAATTCCAAAAAAGGATGGAAGACATTTTTGGTGCGATAGAGTACATTATTGTATATATTGACGATTTGCTTGTATTTAGTAGAGATGTAAATATGCACAAGATCCATTTAGAACAATTCTACCAACTTGTATATAAGCATGGATTAGTACTTTCAGATTCAGAGGAGAAGTTTCAGATTGGGAAAGTCAAGATTGACTACTTGGGCTTACAAATAGAAAAAGGACATGTAGAACTTCAGCCACATGTACTAACCCATCTATTGAAGTTTCCTGATATAATTGCTGATGTAAAGACCCTGCAGAGATTTCTTGGATGTCTGAATTATATAAGAAATTTTTATGCCAAACAATCAGAGGATACAAAGATACTGCTGAACAGACTAAAGAAGAAAGTTGTCAGTTGGACAGATGAAATGACAGCAGCAGTAATTAGTATTAAGAGTAAGCTTAATGAATTGCCAAAACTTAAGCTTCCTGATACTAATCTTCCTTTTATACTTGAAACAGATGCTTCTGATCACACTTGGGCTGCAGTCTTGTTACAAAAGCATGGAAGAAAAGAATTGGTTTGTGCCTATTCCTCAGGATCTTTTGATGATATAGAGAAAAAGTATCCTTCTTCTCATAAAGAAATACTTGCAGTAAAGAGAGGAATAAAGAGATTTCACTTGTTCTTGAAAAGTGTTAAATTCATTGTCAGAACAGATCTAAAGCATATGAAACAGATGTTGGCAAACAAAAGATTGTTGGAACAAGGTAGTACCAGAGTATTGAGATGGGCACTATGGCTTGAAGGTTTTGATTTTGATATTGTTTACAAATCTGGTGCAGAAAATTATCTTGCTGACATGCTTACCAGAGAAGGTGCTCAAGAAATCAAGGAGATCAAGATGTTCAGACCACTTAATCAGCACGAAGCCTCTACAAGTCAGTCCAGTCATGTCGAGTTTAAAAGAGTCAAGTATGTCACAGTCTGTAGTAACTGTCAATATGAGTTTTGTCTAGAATGTCTATCAAAACAGGTCCGAGTCTTGCCATTATGCCTAAGACAAATCATTTTGCAAAAATGGTTTGACTCTGAGGAGTCTAGATGGTCATATACAAAAGAGTTACCATATAGGATTAGGCCATGGCGTGTTTATTATGCATTGTCTAGAGAACCAGATCTTGTCTATTTTGGGTGTATTCAGAATACTGACTGGACATGGTCAGACTATTTTTCTATTCACCAGAGAGCTAGGATACATGGTTCAGTTAAGGTCATATTTTATGCTGCAGCTATAGATCCCTCTAACAATTGGTGGAGTCCATGGTTTAAGCTATTCATGTTTAGGTATTTGCCTAGAGCTAAAAATATTTTTGATAGGACTTTTGCTGAGTTTGTCAGAATTTTCCATTGGGAAATGCATGTAGCTGTCCAGAATGATTATGTCTTAGAGTTTGAGTTCATCCACAGACACACAATTGTCATTCCTAATGAAGAAGATGAGTCCTTTAAGCTTTCTGTCAGATTCAAAGGATTGATATCAGTGGACGAACAAGACAGGCCAACATTCATGTTCACATTCCCATTCTTTTGTTGTACCAGAGATACAGCACCATATTGGCTAGATGAATCTATTCCATACGAAGTGCTTGCCCCAAATAATGAAGAACTAATTGAGGAATTGGTAGAACAAGACCAAATCAGACTTGGCCATAATAATCCAGCTGCTCCAGATACTCATGCACATGATTATGATGACAGAGTGAACAACGACTGATTAAAGGGATCAATCAAATGAAATCCTTTCATATCCTGCTTTATTTGTACATATACTGTTCTCTGGTTTCCGTGGGATTTAGTCCGAATAAAATCTCCACTGTGTAATTATTTTTGTATAAGAGCCGATGTCCTAGATTCCGGCCATCTTTTCATTTCAGAGATGTCATGTTATTTGTACATATACTGTTCTCTGGTTTCCGTGGGATTTAGTCCGAATAAAATCTCCACTGTGTAATTACTTTTGTATAAGAGCCGATGTCCTAGATTCCGGCCATCTTTTCATTTCAGAGATGTCATGATTCGGTCCCCATATGGCTTAGCCTCCAAGGGACGAGATAACAAGTGGTTGTCCCCACTTGCCCGAATCTTTAGAACTATTCATTACTTTTTGTACAAGGTCCTTTCGTGATAGACATCTTGCATGATGTTCTAGCCGAAAGTTTGATTTTTTGGCTTCAAGTTCCCGGTAAAAGTTTTCACCGGATGACCTGCTAGGATATTATAAATACTAGCATTGTAAGCTCATTTGGGGCAGGAGGGTCTTGAGAGTTTTAGAGAGTCTTGAGAAGTTTTAGAGAGTCTGAGAAGTGTTTAAGTCTGAGTGAAGTCTCCCTGCTCTGCATCTGCGAGAAGTTTTCTCGATCTGCTTGCATCACGGAGTTTAACTCTATAGTCTGTATTGTGAGTTTAAGTTCTTTGAGCTTGAGACGAGACGAGATCTCCCTGCTCTGCATCTGCGAGAATTTTTCTCGCAGATGGGGGGGTAAGGGTAGGGGGATGGGGTAAGGGTAGGGCGATGGGGTAAGGGTAGGGGAATGGGGGTGTAAGGGTAGGGTGATGGGGTAAGGGTAGGGCGCGGGTAGCGTGGTGGGGGGGGATAGGGGGGGTGGGGGGTAAGGGTAGGGGGGGGTAGAGGGGTAGGGTGTAGGGGGGGGGGGGATGGGGGAGGGTAAGGGTAGGAGGGGGGGGTAGGGGATTGGGGGGGGGTGGGGGTAGGGGTAGGGGCAGAAGGTGGGGGGGAATGGGGGGGGGGATGGTGGGGGGGAAGGGTAGGGGTGGGCGTGCGGTGTGGGGAGGGGCGGCCGCGGGGAGGTGTTGCGGGGTGTAGGGGGTTTTGGGGGTGGGGGGGGAGGGGGTTTTGGGGGTGGGGGGCGAGGGGGGATGGGGCGCGGGAGTGTTGGGGGACGGTAGGGGGTAGGGTGAGGGAAGGGGAGGGGCGGGGGGAGGGGGGGAAGCTTAGGGGGTTGTGGGGGGCGCGTGGGTAGGGGCTCGCCCATACTTGCCTAAATGTCTACTTAGCCTCATTATCCCTCACCTGACCTCCCGCTCGCCCATCGACCCGCCTGCCTGTTAGAGGTGGCTGGGCAATTCTGATTATACAAATAAAAAATTTATGGTATATTTTTGTTATTAATTTAAGTTAATATGTTTTTTTATTTACTAATTTATGTGTTTTTTTTTAGGAAAATGGCATCAAGGAAAATTTCTGTGAATCTTTCTGGACCAAAGAGTCTTAAAGGTGTATCTTCAAAAAACATTGGTGAACGAACTCCACCTGAGCTCATGCCTACAAATATTTCAAGTGCTTCAAGTGATAAGAAGCTAATCTCAGATTGGAAAAGTTCAAAAGAGGTGAAATTTCCATCAAGAGTTTGGTATGTGAAAGAAAGAGAGAGCACAACTGTGAATATATATCTATACATTGATATACCCCATAATAATGAAAATTTGGAGGTGATGGGAAGAGTCATATATATGTGTTCGGTACCAAACACTGAAGTTGTTTACGTACTTACAAAAGCTCCCAAGTCACATGAAAGGATTAAATACCGACTATCATATTCATTATATGACATGAGAGAGGTATCTACAAAGTTGTGTAAACAAATCGTAAATGAGATGACACAAAACATCGTAAGTATTGTTATTTGTATTTTTATTTTGCGTTTTGAAAGTGTCTCGCTATATTTTTTTAACTTTGTTTATATTAACATATGATATTTTGTTTGGCAGAATTTTGTTGAAAGCTGTTCAATTAGGTTGGGAGGCATTCATTTCATAGAGCATGATATCATGAAAGTTGTCAGCCATTTTTACTCAGTGTCAGAAGAAGATATGGAAAACATGGAAAATGTAGTAATTGATGATGCTACAAAACTACATCCAAAGAATCAGAAAAAAAGGCCTCTGGTGGATAAATCTAGCAAGGGTAAACAAGTTACTTTTGAGGACGATGAAGTTGAAATTGACAATGAAGCATATGTTGCCATTACTGAAGATGAAATTGGAACTGAAGAAGGTCGTAAAAGACCAAAAGTAACAATGCCCAAGAATAGATCTCTTGAGAATGTTATGATGAAAAAAAAGTAGAGTTGAAGATCTTGAAGTAGTCATTACCAGCAGTCAAGAACCTAGTGAAACTTCAAAAGAAAGCAGAGAAATCATTACACCAAGAGCTGATTTAGATGATTGCATAATCAAAACAAAACAAAATGCCATTCGACAGAATTTGACAAAGAGAAACTTAATTGATGGTGGTCGTACATTTCAGTTAAATGTCAGACAAACCTATAAGGCAAGTGAAGGAAAATGCCAATATCAAGTCAGAAAGCCACATCATCTGCATGTTCACAACTTGAAGACATTGATGAGGTACAATCCATATGCTCATGTGGTTAGTTATGTGCTTCTTGTTGATCCACTTCAAGTTCCCAACAAAGAAGCATTTGATAAGTCAAAATGTTTTGAATACAATTATTATGTGCTTGGGGGGAACCATTCTGTTGAAGCTCAAAGACAATTGATGGAGGAATATCCTAATAACCCACGTTTTGAAACAATGAAATGTGTCATTTATGCTGGTTTAAATGAAACAGAAGCAAAGTTAGTGGCATGGGATCATAATTCAGATAATGAATATAGGATGTCTATGACTTTGATCCAAAAGGTTAGATTTATTCATAGTGAATTCCTAGAAAAATGTGGTGGGGATAAGATAAATATTAAGGAATTTAGACTTCTGTGATCCATAACATTGTTTAGAAAATCTTCGGCAAAATCACATAACCAAACTTGTCCTGACGATGAACCACACTGGTTGGTTCGAAACGCGTCGACAAAAGTTTGGTTATGTGATTTTGCCGAAGATTTTCTAAACAAGATAAATATTACTGCAGATTTCCGAAAGGAATGTTGTATGGAAATAGGCTATCAAATTGAAGAGAAAACCAATTCAAAAGGTGGAAAAGACAGCAGATATAGCGATTTATTCAGAGGTGTTGATAGCATTTTCCAATTGGCATTTAGAACTGGAGATATTTGGAATTTGATTGATGACATTTTTAGCATGTGGGAAGACATTGGCATTAAAAACCAGAGGGTCAAAAAGTCTAAGCCATTGATATGTAGCAACAATAAATCAGCTCCTGAACTGAAGCAACTTCCAGACGATATGACCATCATGCCTTGGAGGGCGATGCAAGGAGTGAAAGATGAAAAAATTGTCAAAACAATATTATCTCGTGTGAGGTCAGGGGAATTATCATTGGAAGAAATGTCTGAAGAATTTCAAAAGTAAGTTTGCTGAATTATTTTTACTTATTTCCAGGATTATAGTAATCTTTTAAATAAAACATGTTGTTATTGGTAGTATTTGTTATACATATCATTATATTAACTTTTTCTTACTTTATCTATGCAGTCACAAATTTTACATGAAAATTCAGGAACAAATGGTTAAATTGTTGAATGAAGATAGTTGGGATGATGTTGTACGCAACTATCCAGATTCAAGTTCTACATCAACATTAAAAGCTTTTTATCTTGCATTTAAAAAGGTAACTTGATTTATACATTTAGTTTTAATCATCTGTGTACTATTTTTAATTTAAAACTTACACATACATTTGTTTGTTTGGTAAAAGATGAGGAAAGAAAATAATGGAGCACCAGACAGTTTCAAGACTTTTATTGAAAAAATAAAGATTGAAAGACTGAGAAAGCAACGTATTAAGAATGTTGAACTTGATCCAGCTCTTAATCATTTCATTTGGAATGGGCTAAACACTATTCAATATCAAGTAATACAAGGTGACTGTGAAGACATTGCTAAACTCGTACCAAAAAGGGATTATGCCCTGGTTATTGCAGATATTCCCCATGGTTTCAATATTCCAAACATTTACTATGATAGTGACCCTTATACTTATCAAGCTTTTAATAAAGTGGTGGCGGGATTTATGGAAGTGACGTCATCACCATTATGGAGATTTGTGACATTTCATTCAGACACACAATTGGCAATGGTATTGTCAAGCTTCAAGGGGAAAAAAAATTCAAGAATGCAGCTTACATGGTAAGATGTTTAAAGGTATATTTGATTAATGTTGAAAAATTCATTTATGTACAAGTTAATTGAACTTTTACTATTTTATGTTACAGGCAAAAGTCAAATCTTCTTAACAATGAAGATCAACAATTTATAAATGACTGTGAGTTCATTCATATTGATAGTTGGGCAAAAGATGATAGCCATATGTCTATGATTATTAATCGGGTGGACAGAAAGATTCATAGCCAAATACTAACTTATGATGTTGTTGTGAGAAAACTAACATATGAAGACAAAGAAACGAAAGGAGAGATAGTTAACATTTATCAGAAACCACAATTATTGATTAACTATCTTATAGACATATGTTCAAATGAAGGAGATTGGGTTCTGGATTTATTTTCTGGCTCATGTAGGTTTTGCCACATGGAATTGAATTTCAATATGTTCTTTTTTTAATTAATATGTCATTGTACTAATTTACTTCATTATTTTTTTGTGCTTGATAATTAGGTACAACACTAGCATGCTGCCTTCAAAAAGGAAGAAATTGCATTGCAATTGAGAAAGATCCATTACAATGCAATTTCATTCAGCAAAGAATTAATGCTCTTCAATTTCTTCCAGATGCAATGCAAGAAATTGGGTTGAAGAAAGGGGACTTTAGTGAATCACGTGTGGCAAAAAATGCAAAGGAACCCCAACCACCATTACATGGAATGTTTGGAAAGACATATATTGGGAGATTTGCAGACATCAAAGACCCATTAGAAGAGGAAATTGCGCAAAAGGAAGCAGAAAATATTGTGGAAGATGACAATGATGAAACTCTAGAGAACGAAGAGTTTGGATTACGTGACATTGTTGATTAAATTTAAGTTATACCTGGAAATCAAGCTTTGCAATGTTTTGACTCTGACATTTCATGAAAAGAATAATCAATGAATTAAAGTTGTTATGTGTTCAATATTTGTAATTTGTGATTTTCGCATTGATTTTTAAGTTAATTATTATTTTTTGAAAAAAAAGTTGTTATTATTATTTTTTTGACATGAAATTCATAAAAAAAACTATTATTTGACCATTTTTAGTTAATATTTTTGTATAAAAATTGTGATTTTGACATGTTAATTCTAGCAAAAAATTATCAAAACGTTTAGTTTTTTTGTTATATTTATGTTAAAAATGGTTATTTTTATGTCCATTGTTAAAAAATGTTGTTTTTTAGAAACAATTATTTCATGTGGATTGAAAAATTAATTAAGGATGTATAAATATGTAGATTATCTAAAATTCAAACTATCGACTTTCTAATTTAAAAATGCAAAACAATAAAAACCCCACTAAAAAAAAAAAAATTAAGATAGAAAACAAGAAAATATGAATAAAATGACCACTTCAAAAACTATCAAATTTAGAAAATAATTTTTTACATTTCACACACTAGAAAATTTAAAGTCAAAAAATAGGTCTTTTAAAAAAAGGGTGTGATGCAGAATACTCACTTTTTAAAATCAACATGAAAATCACTACCATTCTAAAACTTAATGCACATGAAAAAAATTAAAGTTCCAAAAACCATGTTCTAAAAAAAACATGTGTATTCTACATCACCACTTTTGAAAATCGGGTCACATTTTTGCTATCTCTACGAAACGGGTAACAGTATCAGTTCCCGTTTCAAAGTTTACATTGTTCCATTGAGTGAAATAAACTATGGTAATCAGAATGTATTGATGTTGCTTCGATGAGTGAGGAGATATTTCCCCAATTACATCCAATCCCTATTTTTGAAAGGGTTCTTCACCTACAATTGCTTGTAATGGAGGTGGCTTACCTTTTCTCCTAACCAACGCATTTCTAACAGATGGGACACTTGTGAGCATAAGCTTGTGTTTCTTTAAATAATGTTGGCTAGTAATATCCATCTCACATAATTTTGTGTGCAGTGGTGTGTTATAGACATTTTTGGGCACTGCAACCCCAAGCATAAAATGTCCATAAACCAAGGGCTCCTAAGTCCTTAAAAGTGTTGTTCCAACCCCTAAAAGAACAAGGTCAACTGATTATAGCTTCTTCCAGAATTTCTCCATGAAAAACTACTCAGAACTGGTCAAAACTGGATCATTTTACCTGCTCCATAGGCAAAGTGTGTTACATCTCACCTAAATACACACAGTGGGTGCGTTGCATTTCAAAAAGCCTTTCTATGGGGTGCGATGGGTGAGAAGGGACAAATGGCAGTGTCAATCCACGAGGTGGAGAAGCATGGAATCTTCCGGAAACTTCTCCTGTGACACTTTCCTCTCTGAATTCGACCAGGGATGAGTAAGAGATCATCAATCTCCAAGTGGAAGCAAGAACTATCAAAGGGAAGACACTAATCAAATCACAAGCTGACTCATCTCCCTTGCAGACATCTGTATATGGATCCCTCATCCCAGAGATCCAGAGGCTGGAATTTTGCATCTTGTAAGGAATTGTTGTTGGTTTCTTGAGGCAACATCATAGTGTTGAGTGATCTAAGCTTTGCATGAGGTGAAGAAGGGCTTACTTGCTGAGAGGATGATGCTGGGTCAGAACAACTGGTTGTAACTCTCTTGGCTCTCTCTTGATTATCAATAAAGCTATTCAAGTTTTCCTCCATACTCTTGTGTAATTTATGTTTTGTGCATTTGTATGGTCAATTTACATCTGATCCTAGATTGTTTATGATAATAGATCCATGTTCTCGTATAGTGTTATGCTGCTTTGATTCTACAAGTACTCTGTGAAGCTAGGTATACAAGAAAGCAAGTAGCAAAGGACTATCCAAAGAGAGAGGAATCGAGCAAGGAACCAAGCGCAAGACAGAGGTTGGTCTACTTTATTCTTCTCTCATCTATCTTTCATAAAGGAAAACGAAAGTAGTTTTACTTTGTTTGTTTCTAAGGTAGCTACCCACCTTAGTGGGATTAGCAGTTCTACATAGACACTTTTCCCTGTAACAAAATGGTGACTCCACTGGGGAGCGACTAGGTTGTTTGTTTATCTACATTTGTTTACTTTATAAACTTACAGATGGAGCCTGAAGTTGAGCCAAGTAGCCTTCGAACTGCATTTGCTATGCAAATGCAAAGTAGATAAATGCCGCTTCAGTCAATCTCCGGGTTTTGTTTATGAATTAAACAACTGATTTACAAACTCTCTAATTGCCCTTGTGGTGGCTCTAGTAACCTCCTTAGACCTACCCCTATGATTGATTTACTGATTACCACTTTCTCGGCCAAAATCCCTGAACTGAACTGCAAACTGTGACCTGGAACCCAATCAAAGTCTCGTCCCTGGTCCAGCGCACTGTCTGTTCTGTGAATCTCAAATTCAGCGCACTTCCCGAGTGTAGTAGGTGCACTGCATTTCAAATTCACTGTGTTACAGGTGCGCTGATCAGACAAGGCCTTGTTCCTAAATTTTGGTTTCTATGTTCACTCTTTTCAGATCTATTCAAGAGTTTTGGTACCTGTAGTCAGTACACCTCTATTTGAAACCCCTTTCCTTGTTGTTATTCCACCTCCATTGTGCAAAGAACTGTAAATGTTTTTACGTATTTGTTGAGTCATTTTTAGTTCTCCCTTACAAAGAAGTAACGTAATTGTACTGTCGTTTCTTGATTTGAAAGTGTCACAAGTGTCGTTTTCAGTCATAGAAGAGAATCTGATTGTTCTTGATAGTTGATTACCCTGTTACTATTGTATTTGATCTGAATTAGTAGTTTTTCTAGTGTCGAAAGCAAGTTTTCATTTCCAAATCGCAAAGTGTTGTCATTGTCTTCATTTTGATTTTGAAAAGAAACTTGTTAGTAATTGTCGCTTTGAAAAATAATTCAGATTTGCGCATTAGCTTTCTTTTATCATTCACATATTAAGAAGGCTAAAAACAAATACATGCATGTGCATTTGCATTTATACTGTTTGATTGGTTTGATTTAGGACGGTGCATATAGTGTGTGCTCTTTGCTCTTTGTTGAAAGAATATTGTCTCTCTTTCCTTAGTAGCTAGGATTTTCATTGCACAAAGAAGATAAAACGACTGTTTATCATCTTAGATTTCATTTTAGGAATCGTACATCTACATCACGCGGTGAATCTGAAAGGAAAATTTCTTAAGCAAGATCAACTATAAAATAAATTTAATGAATCTAACAACGCTTTGGAACCTAATGCACAACATCTAGAAGTCTAGGCTAGAGACGTATTCCGGCGTCGTAAAGCCTGGTAACTGTTGTTTTCACTGTTGGTTGGGTGATTCCTCCACTTTGAGACGATAAGTGCCAGTACAGACTTGTGCTCCCACGTACCGTCGAGTATATTTTGGGAGACCACAATAGGCTTAATCCTTTATCCATAGGAAGCCGTGTCTGCCGCCCTATCGATCACAATGCACTGAACACAGCATTCGGGAAGATTGACTGTCGTATTGTAAAAAGTATTCTGTAGTTTTGCAATTGGTTTGGTAACCCCTCTGTCTAGATTTCCAGAGCAGTCCCATTCGTTCCTTTTCAGACTCCCTAACGGAAAAGGTCCATCTGAGCACTTGTCACTTCAGGCTCATTAAAAATCGAAGGCGACTAGAGTCATCTTTTATTTTTTCTCGACTCTTAAAAATTGAAAAAACAAGTTGTGTCAAAGCGTCTAAAATTTATTTTAAACGGAATAATCATCACCTTTCCTATGTTGGTCTTAGGTTGAGAAAATGGAGTCCACCAACCAAGGAGTTCCCCTTGGAGGAAATCCTAGTCCCTTCTCCTCTTGGGGAGATGTTGGTGCACCCCATATGGCCACATTGTCGCTTCCAGGATTGACAATCGGCTTGCCCGTATGGATTTTCTCAACCTCCATCGTTCAGAACACCGCAATTCCTGAACAATCGAGTCAGCAACTAGACAATTCCAGAGTTACCCCCCAACCTTCTACTTCGTCCAATTCTTCCTCTCCTCCTTCCTCTTCGCTTGATGAGGCTGGTAAAGCCAAAAATCAAGTACCTGAGAAGAAGAAGGAAAAGAAGAAGAAAGAGAAGAAGAAGAAGGAGCCAAAGGCAAAAAGGGGCAACCAAGTGTCGTCTAGCGAAAATCCACACACTGCACCGACCAGGCCTAAATCGCCATGTGTCATTTGCAAAGGAGACCACTATCATAGAGATTGTCCTTGCATCCCACGGATCTTAAGGGACTGGTCTCCTCATTTGCACAACCCGGTGTCGTCAACCTCTGATGATCATGTTGAAAACACACCATCGACTAGTGAAAGTGAAGCCCCTGGACAAAAAGGAAAAAGCAAATTTCCTTGTAAACTGTGTGAAGGCGATCACGCCGTCCACCGTTGTCCCTTCTTAGATGAGGCTAAAAGAGTTTTGGACGATCGTCCAGTTTCACCGTTACGACTTCCTCCTGGATATAAGAAACTCTTGCCAAGTTCGTCACTAGTTGAGAATCCGACTGACCCGCCCAGGTGGTCGGCTGAAGCATCTATCATTGAAGATAAACCATCTGAACCCATACTAGACGAAATTCAAAAGGTCGAGGCGCAGTTGACCCGGTCTTGCCTTCAGAGGTTCCATCTTTAGATGATACAGTCACCGAAGAGAAAAAGGATGACACCATCCAAATTCTTTTCGTAAACACAGACTCCGATGAACATGGGGGAAATTTACCCATTCGTTTACCGCAGGAAGGAAGTTCGTCAGAGTCGTACCCAGCCGTCTATTCGGTCCCACCTCCAAGCAACCTAGTTGTTTCCTTCGGTTGGAATCAGCTAGGCAGACCCCGTTTACCGGCTAGTGTACCATTCCGAATCATTGCTCAAGTATATAGAATGGTTATGGCCGGTACCATCATAGATGAAGGGGCTTCTGTGAGTATCCTTTCCTCGACTTCTTGGAAAGCGCTTGGTTCGCCATCGCTTTTGCCTGAGATGAGAAATCTAACAAGCTATGACAAAGGAACCAGTCGACCATTAGGGATCCTTCCTAATGTGCCCATAACATTGAGAGGGAAAACCGTTCAAATGAACGTAATGGTAGTCCAAGGACCCCTGGATTATAATCTACTCCTTGGACGAGACTATATTTATTGCATGGGAGCCATTGTCTCATCACTCTTTAGAGTAATGTTTTTTCCGCACAAAGGAAGAGTGGTCAAGCTCGTAGACCAGCTTTCATTTCCCGGTTCACACATGGCAAATAGTCATATACCATCCCTGAATGGTCTTTTCATGCAAGGAATGTCTCATCAATCCCCAGTCCATCCACCTGATGAGCGCGAGTGATTCGAGGGACATGACTGAAACCCAGGGGGCATGCACCCTGGTCTGCTTCGGCAGGAAAACTTCAGATATAGGGTAGGTTTCCACGAGAGATATATGACTAGTCTGACACTCCCGTCCGTGATTGGAAAAGGGGGTTAGACTAGAATAAGATTCCCTTGTCCAAGTTATGTGGGTGGAGGCGTCTGCACCACTCACCTTTGTCTATTTTGGTAGGCATCGCCGAAGAAGTGTTTTGTTTGTGGTGCAGATAGAACAATCTTTGGTAACCTGAAAGAGGTAAACCTTTCCCGATGAAACAAATGTTTTGTCGGTAGATTGAGAGGTGACCTTGAAACTCTATTTTATACCTGGGGGCATGCAAACCTTTTGGCATGCAAGCAAAGAGCGACCATTTATTTTTTTAAAATTTTTAGGTCCTCTAACCCTTTAAACTCGTAGGATTGGTCGTTTCCTAACTTGCATAAAGAAAGGATGTGGGGCAAAGATTTGAAAATTTGTCGTTTTTATATATGAGACATTCTTATTATACGACTGGATTAATCGAGCAGTTTTAATGCGGACTTCATGCTCGTTAAAAAATAAACATAAGCAATGAGAAAATGTTTCCCCCAGCGTTTAAGCTCAATAAAAAATGAACCAATTTCCGGTAAATAACCGTCGTGAATGTAGTACTTCAGCCTTTAAAGCCTTGGTCGTGTTCTCATCATCACCTCCACTCTGTATTGGCCGATCATTCACCTCCATTTGATTGTTTACCCCATTTGAGGAATAGCTGCGAAGAGTGATCCTGTTAGCCATCCTTGTAACACTGTCGTGTTTGGAAAATTCCAAACCTTACCTGGAATCAGCTGCTACCCGAATTTATCACTCGTTCCTCAAAAAACGAGTCTCCTTTAAGCTCTTTTAAACTGACTCGTAAAATATGAAAAGATTGCCGAGCCATTGGCCTCTCCAACTCGTTAAAGGGACCGGAAGTGCTATCCCTCCTTTAGATTTTAATCTTTTTGGACCTAAGGGATTATTACACAAAAAGATCGAGTGCTTGTTTTGTTCAGCTCGTTAAAAGTATCGAAAAGTCATCCCTTCTGTATTGTTTTATACTTTTTTGGACTTAAGGGATTAGATGACGAAAAAGGATTTTTGGAGTTTCCTTTACGTCCCTTTTTAGACTCTCTAAAATTGAAAAGGATCGAGTTATCTTTGTCGTTAAACTCGTTAAAACCTAATAGCGACAAACTTGTCCATAGCAGACAAGAACGAGTTTCACTATCGCTAGGCTCGTTAAAACATAGCGATGGGTTTGCCCGAAGGGCAAATTATAGAACAAGAATATGTTATCCTCCTCAAGCTTGACAAAAATAAATAGGTACTGGTCAGCAATGACTGGGGAAAAAATTGGGAAGAAAACTTGAAGAAACTTTGTTGGTAGCAAGTCGCTCTTGAACATGAAACTTTCACTCCGCATCCAAGTCGGGTTGGGTTGTTTCATTCACTGGTCACATCACCATGGTCACATCACACCATCCACATTTGGGGTTAATGCTACCAATCAATCATGTCAGTGTCGCCGATATGTTCAAGAGAAGTCACTCAGAGAATTCACCTGTGTCTTACCTGCTGCAATACATTTACGCTCCATTCTTTCATGACCGCCACCCTGAACCTTAAATCACCAGACCATTTTCACCTCCATTAAAATCATTTGCTCCGTTTCGTGTCATTGATGTGGGATTCATTAAGGCCCTCCTATGACAGATTGTTTCTTGTCGACATCAACTCATTATCCAAGAAGTCGATCTAGGAACACCCATTTCAATACTTGGAAGCGTGCATGCCTCAATGGCAAGTTTCTCACTTCCGGCGATAGGTTTACATCAATGGCCTTCGACCGAAAGATTTTGCGTGGTGTTCGACACCAAGTCCCTTATTCACACCACGTGAATTGTACTGCAGTACCTTGAGGATCATTATCATTATCAGTGATTCCTCTCGTGCCTGTTAATAGCTTACATCATTAGCTGGTAATCAGGCGATGTCTTTCCATGTTCGACTCCAGAACATCTCTCATATGGATCAACTTGTACTTTGAGTGAAGATCGAACGAGATTGAAGACCCCGGATCTAGTTTCACCCATCCGGGCTGTGATATATATTCAGGAAATAAAGACATCAAATGTACATCGTTGCTGCACAGATAATCATCCAATCTAAGGGATGATGACTCTACCAGAATCATCAGTCTACACTCAGACGGTTGTCTGTCCTATGTACATGAAAATGAATTTACAAAGTTGAGCATGGGAATACCCGCCTCAGCTAGATCATGAAAATATTATGAAGATAATGTATTGTATTGTATCTTATTACAGGTCTCCTTCCAACTTGAAAGAACTTCGGATCCTCATGATAAAGCATTTCACCTGACATCAAAAAGATTAACGACCTCATGCTTTAGGGGGCAACTGTTATAGACATTTTTGGGCACTGCAACCCCAAGCATAAAATGTCCATAAACCAAGGGCTCCTATGTCCCTAAAAGTGTTGTTCCAAATCCTAAAAGAACAAGGTCAACTGATTACAGCTTCTCCCAGAAGTTCTCCATGAAAAACTACTCAGAACTGGTCAAAACTGGATCATTTCACCTGCTCCATAGGCAAAGTGCGTTGCATCTCACCTAAATACACACAGTGGGTGTGTTGCATTTCAAAAAGCCCTTCTATGGGGTGCGATGGGCGAGAAGGGACAAATGGCAATGTCAATCCGCATGGAATCTTCCAGAAACTTCTCCTGTGACACTTGCCTCTCTAAATTCGACCAGGGATGAGTAAGAGATCATCAATATCCAAGTGGAAGCAAGAACTATCAGAGGGAAGACACTAATCAAATCACAAGCTGACTCATCTCCCTTGCAGACATCTATATATGGATCCCTCATCCCAGAGATCCAGAGGCTGGAATTTTGCATCTTGTAAGGAATTGATGTTGGTTTCTTGAGGCAACATCATAGTGTTGGGTGATCTAAGATTTGCATGAGGTGAAGAAGGGCTTACTTGCTGAGAGGATGATGCTGGGTCAGAACAACTGATTGTAACTCTCTTGGCTCTTTCTTGATTATCAATAAAGCTATTCAAGTTTTCCTCCATACTCTTGTGTAATTTATGTTTTGTGCATTTGTATGGTCAATTTACATATGATCCTAGATTGTTTATGATAATAGATCCATGTTCTCGTATAGTGTTATGCTGCTTTGATTCTACAGGTACTCTGTGGAGCTGGGTATATAAGAAAGAAAGTAGCAAAGGACTATCCGAAGAGAGAGGAATTGAGCAAGGAACCAAGCGCAAGACAGAGGTTGGTCTCCTTTATTCTTCTCTCATCTATCTTTCATAAAGGAAAATGAAAGTATTTTTACTTTGTTAGTTTCTAAGGTAGCTACCCGCCTTAGTGGGATTAGCAGTTCTGCATAGACACTTTTCCCTATAACATGGTGTCCCCTGAATAATGTCCATAGGTTGGTCCATCATGAAAATATATTGAAACCTTTTTTGAGTCCAACGATTCTAACCACTTTAGTAAGACACCATTATGATGTTTCTAAAAGAGTACACCATGAACTAGCTGATATGATAGTGCATTTAGCTAGGTTTCCATCTTTTATTTTGCTAAAAGATGAGAGGGAAAAGCACATTGTTCAATATATTTTCATGTCCATGTGCATATCGATGATGGTATATCAAATGGAGCAACATACTCAAAATTTTACATCTCGATCTCTTTCTCCCAACTAGACATGTCTTCATCCTCTGAACTAGTTGTTTCAGCAGCGAGTTGGCAAAGACCATGGCCCTTGATAGTAAGGATTGGTTTAAATTCTAAATCGTGTTCTTGTAAGCACGTCATCCATTTCACTGTTCATTCACCCAACTCTTGTTGTACAAACAATGATCAAACTACAAGGTGGGGAATGAAAACTATGACATGACTCTTCAAAATATAAGACCTAAAGTGTTATATCGCCTTATAAACTACATAATATTTCTTGTCCATGGCGGGATAATTCAACTTTGATCCTTATAACCTGATGCTCATAAATGAAATTGGTCATTCATTATATCGATTATCCTTTTGAGTTAATATGGTTTCAATTGAAGAGTTTTAAGTAAAGGTATACATGAGGAATTCATTCTCAAAATCTAGGTTGTACAATGCGCGTGCTTCAACTATGCCTTGTTTTATTCAATAAAAGGAATCTTTCTCCTTTTGATCCCATTTGTATGTTGCATCCTTCTTGATCATGTCCTGTAAAGGTTTCACAATTTTTGCATAGTCAGAAATGAATTTCCTAAGGAAAATTATCTTCCCAAGGAAGGACTACATTGCCTTCTTATTTATGGGATATGGTATTTGAGAAATAGTTTTAACCCATTATGAATCCACTTTGATACCACTTTTTCCTATAATGTGCCCTAGGATATTTCCCTTAGACAATGCAAAGATGCTTTTATTTGGATTTAAGGATATGTCATATTTCTTGCGCCTTTCAAAGATTTGTTTTAGATGATGCAAATGATCATATCTTTGGTTATAAAAAACCATTACCTCGTCAAGGTATACCACTATGCTTTAGCGAAATAGACCTCAAAATTTTATATCCATTGCTTGTTGAAATTTTGCACCGGCATTTATCAACCCAAAAGGAATTAATCTGAATGCAAACATACCCCATTTGGTTCTCAAGTTGGTATTAAGTATGTCAGGTTTTTATACAATCACTTCGTTATACGTAATCTATGACTGCAGACAGAAGTATCTTCCCTAGGCCTGGTGGACTGACCTAGAACAATAGAAAGGAAAAGAAGCTGATGCTTTTCTTAAATTAAATAGATAACGGGATGAAGTCTACCTGGAATCTATCATATGCTCCTCTCATTCCTTGGCTTGTACACTCCAATCCTAGCTCTGATTGCTATAATTAGAACTTGCACAATCAAACAACATGATTCAATGATCTATGAGATCTATGTAGCATAATCTATTAGGCACTCTTTTCATTAATGGAAATGGAGTGAGGTACAACCAAAACTAGGTGTTGATCTTGTAGAAGAAATCCTCGCAGTTGACTTGTCCTTTCCTTGACAAAAATTTCACCTCTAGTCACCCTAATGCATGGAATAATGTCTCTCATAGCAGTAGTATAAGGGTAGAATCAATCTACAAAATCCAACCACCACAAACTAGGTTCTTGTGGAATGAGATAAATATATAAGAAGGATAGGAAGTTCATGAATTCCCATCCATTTACCATTTTAGGCTTGAGATCCACTATTGATGGGAGGATGAGCTCAAGGGATAAGGGATGAAAACTCCAAGGTAGGATAGGATAGGATTAGAGAATTTTATCCAAGGTAAATAGTTGCAATAGATCTTGGAAGCTTCGGAATTCTTCTTTTTTTTTCCTGAATTTCTAGAATCAATGCACCTCCAACATAGGGAAACTTGTAGGTGATCAACACAATCCCAAAGTAGGACAACCTGTAGGTGAGCATAAGCCAATGAGGGGCCAGGGTGCGTTGGGCCTAAAAATGACTTAAATGAAGCAATTTCAAGCAAAAACTCGGGGATATGAGAGATACATACTCAGGTCCTTGTGTAGGGAGGATGAAAAAGTGTTCAAAGGATGTGAATGATCCTGTTTGAAGGCCTATTGACCATATGTGAGAAAATTTCCTATATCATATTTCTGCTAAAGTGAAAAGTCAGAAATGGTAGATGATGACTAAAGTTCTTTACCTTGTGACAAGTTAGGATAAAGAAAAATCGGCAAGATCATAATCTCTTACAATACATTTACATTATGACATCTTTCCTAAGGAAGGAATACCCATACTCAGAACATAAATCTAACATTACACGTACAATTGCCAAAAGACACATCCATAGATGAAAAATGGTGGAATCGAGACTGGATGGTTTTCTGTACAATCATAGCCATCATACATTGTGGTCTTGTATTACTCCCGAAATCATAGTCTGGATGGATGAAACTAGATCTAGGGTCTTCTATCTCATTCACACGACTAAATAATGTATGAATCTAACCATGTGAATCAATGAGGCGAGGTTGAATATGGTAGACACCATCTGGTTACTAGCCAATGATGTAAGTCATTAACAGACCCAAGAGAAACCATCGATGATGTTAATGGATCTCAAGGTAATGAAGTACAATCTGATGCAGAAAAACCACATCTTTACATAATTCCACATGGACCTATGAGTTATGTCCCACGTATACATCTTTCAATGAATTGAAATCGCGCCAATTACACAAATCCATAAATTAAACAATTATATTTAATTAAAACCATTGACCCCGATCGCTTTAGCAGAACTCAAAACAAATTAAATTTCAGTTTAAAACTCATCGTGTACGAAACTTATGCTAACTAGCACGCATCTTTTGGAGTGATATCCGTCAAATCTCGTCCATACACAATGAACGATTGTGATCGATCCAAAATTCAACTGGATCAAATCGTATTCCATAAAATATCACGCTCGTTTTTTATATTAAAACTCATGCACTTTTCTACGTGATTACCGTCGAATCTAACTCCTTCAAGCAGACGGTCACAATTAACTGAGCTATTAACTTAGTTCTATAATTTATCACGTCCAGTTTTAGACTAAACTTCTGCGCTTATTGGCACGCAATAACTGTTAGATCTATTAGATCTATCCGATCGGACAATTCATATCTTCTCTAGTTTTCTCGCGAATATGTCAGGTTTCTTCATTCCACCAAGTTTATTTAGTCTTTGTCTGCTAAGTTTAGTCTGTCTCTAAACTATATTTCTGTGACCTTGAAACATATCCAAACTATTAACGGTTCTCAATAGACTTGCGGTCCAATTCTAAGGAAAAATATGGTGCATGAAGGTTTTAGCCTTCCACGGTTAATTGCCTAGTGTATTCCAATACTTCAAGCTCATTATACCAAAGAAAACTGAGCTTTCAACTTGTAAATCAATTAACTTCAATTATTTCGAAGGGAGAATAAAAACATCCAGGGTTTGACCATCCGTGCGCATAAATTAGAGAGGTATAGAAAGATACCAAATTTTACATTCAATCCTTCAATAATTCGGAAATCTACATAAACACACATACAGGCTTTTCTTGAAAAACTTTGCCAAATTTTAATTTATAATCACACAAGAACTTACACAATTCACAGGCCTAATATGCAATCAAATGGCCTTCATCATATCCCACTCACACACACCTCTACTCTCTAACCTCTAGCTCTCTCCTTCTCTCTCTCTCTCTCTCTAACCTTTAATTATTCAAAAGATCACAATTTATACAAATACAAATTCATGAACCAATTTAGTTCAGATCCAGCAATCTCTCACTTTCTCCTAAAGTATCTCTTCATATCCACTCTTTTCTCAAACAAAATCCTAAATGAAGATTTTAAATCCCTCAAATCCTCACTCTTCCTAGGATTACTCAATTGTCTCTAAGATCTCTACATTCACGACATATTCTCCTTAAATAAATTTACAATTAAAATTTCCTCAACTCAACTAAACTTAGGAAAATAAAATAAAATGATTAAGGGAACCCACTCCCTTTAGTAAATGTAAAATAAGACTCATGGATCTTATAAGCTCTTACGGATGGTCCTACATCACAATCCATATGGTGTGAATCAATGAGTTGATGTCTAACACCACACATAATCTTTCAGTGGAAGTTGAATGATGAAACCCTGTCGCCGAGAGAGAGGAAACTTTTTATTGATGTATACAAGCACCAAGGTGCCAAGGGATTTTCTTAAGTCAACTTCCTAGATAATGAGATGATGTCGACAGGAAGTGACCCATTACAGGAGGGCCTTGATTTATCCCCCATCAATGACACGAAATGGGTATCATGATTTGAGACAGAATGATCATCATGATGATGATATAGAAATAGATCACGAAAGGTAGACATGGAATGAAGGCTTAAGAGTATTTGAGCAGATATTGACTGAATTACTTCTCTTGAACACAAAAACGACACTGAATGGAGTTGGCATCATTGACCCAAAACCGAAAACAGAGGCTTTAAAACAATATGATAAAGCAAAAGACAAGCAGATTTCCCAACTGAGTAGCCATGGAGATGAAGTGGAAGAGGGTCGTGTTCAAGAGAGACTCGCTTCTATTAACAAATGGAATACCCTGTTTTCCTAATTTCCCCAACCATACTGGTTAGTACCTCTTTATTTTTTAACAAGCTTGAGGAGGATAACATTTGCTTGATATGTAATTTCATCCTTTGGATGAATCCCTCTAAGAATATTTAACGAACCCATAGAAGGAGTGGTTCGGTCCTGTCATGAAAGATGAGTCCATCGCTATTTGATGTTTTTACAAGTCCAATGAAGGGGAAAATTTGACATCTTTTTCATGTTTAGAGACTTTGAAAAAGAGGCAAAAAATAAAAATCCATATGTTCCTTTTCGTAGATAGTCCCTTAGGTTTGAAAGGGCAGAAAATAATACCTAAGAGAACATCTTAGCCATGTTTGACTAAGGTATTCCTTTTTCGTAAATAGTCTATCTCAGCCAAGAAAAGGGTTAAACTTATACTCAATAGATGTCTTTTCATTTACTTTAACGAGTTCGAAAAGACAAGTGTTGGACAATATTTTCATATTTTGGGAGTTTGAAAAGAGCTGAAAGAGGACTCCTCCTGAAGTAAGATTGGTACAAAGGGTATCAACTAGTTCCGGTCATGATGGAACTGCTCAAAATGCACAAACGTAAAGTAGTTGGCTAATAAGACCACTCATCACAGCAGTTCCTCAAGAAAGGTTAACGCAACCAAGTGAAAGTGTATGATTGGCAAAGCAGATGGTGATGATCAAATGAAAAAACTGAGACTCATATGGTAGAAACAGGCTGACGATCACAAGGGATAGGATTAGAATGGTTTCATTTTTATGCAAGATTGAAACATGGGAAAGTATGTTTGAAATCGGTTTCATTTTTACACAAGCTTGAAACAAAGGAAAAGCTATGCTTGAAATAAGTTTGCATGCCCCAGCATAATGACTCAATTCAAGGTATACACCCCCCAAGCTTCATTTCATTCACCTAAGTAGACTATCGATTACTAATAGGTGGATGGAATCAAGGTTCATATACGAGATCAAGTGAAAGACCCGACTAGGAATTTACGAGATCTAATCAAAGACTCGAATTGGAAGGGGATATGTTTCATTTTTAAACAAGATTGACACAAGAAAATGAACTCTTCTTAGGAAACATTGTTTCATTTTTTTAAGGAGCTTCACACAAGAAAAAAGAAACTTTGCTTCGACACCTTGGTTCATTTTTTAAGGAGCTTGACACAAGAAAAGGAACTTTGCTCTGACACGTTGTTCATGACCAACAGAAGGTCGAGGCTTCCAAGAGGGTCCCATTAGATGGGAGAACAACACTTTGGAAAGGATACATATCAAAGGATCCAATGGAAAAATCAGACTCCAATGCCCCCAGTAAATGATTCATCATATGACCTACTAGAACGAGGTCAAAAGAATTTGAGTGGATAGTGAAAGGCTCATCTTCATCAATAGGTATGTGAATGGGATAGGTTGCCACATAATTAACCTATGGCGGGGAAGATACCACTTGCACATTCGGAACTCTTAGGGAAATATGATGATTGGCAGTCAAATCAACACCATCAAATGAAATATGATCGATAGTCACAATACTTCCATCATGTGGGAAGCACATCACTCGAAATAGTGTGGACACAACAACATTCATAGCATAAACATAGTCTCACCCTAGGAGAAAATTGAAGTCCAAAGGGCCTATGACAACCATAACATCAATACATTTTTTCCTCCCAAGGTAATAGGAAACAAAGGAAGGATCCTTAATGGTTAACTAGTTCTTCTATGCGGACAAAAGTTGTGGGGAACCCAGAGCTTTCCAAGCAATGGAGGATAGAATACTAATAGAATCTCCCTCATCTATAACAGTGTGATGGATATTCTTATCATAAGCCTTTACCGTGATCTTAAAATGCATGTAAGAAGGGAAGACAAGTTTTTTTCAATTGGCTCCAATTAAAGGCAATGGCTTGTTTTCTTGGAGGGGGTTTCATGGGAACGAGATAAATGCCCCCTTGTCCAGTAGAATCAGAAGAAATAAGAAGAACCTGAGCGATATGATCCTCATTCTCTACGGGAAAAGTATGATCGACTAAAGGTGGAATCAGGTCAACCATTTTCTCAACCAATGGTTTGTTGGGAACGGACTCATGGGATTTAGGTTCAAAGAGGGTGGGAGTGATTGGATTCGAATTATTATCAATCACTTCATCAACTAGTGGAGGATTGGGAAAAAGCTTTCGATAACCAGCTGAAAGACAAGGCTAAGGAGTTGTAAGGTTTTTCACCACTTTTGAGGCTTCATCCATATAAGGAAAAAGGTGAATATGATGATTCCCTTCACATAACTTATAGGGAAACTTAACTTTACCCTTTTTTCCATGGACCTTACTATCACTAGTTGATGGTTTATCACCAAGATGATGACCAAGGCTAATGTGAGCCAGTGGACCACTTCTAATATCTTAGGAATACCAGGAAAACATCTAAGAAGGTTATCACCCTTACATAACATGCAAGGGAATTTAAATTTACATGGCTGATTGGAAGGTTCCTCCATACAAGTTGCATTAATATAAATGGTTTCTTGGTTTCCCCTGCTTATTTTTCTTCTTCTTAATCTTCCTTTTATTCTTCTTCTTATCTACCTAGTTACTAACTTTGAGGCTCTCACCAGACGAAGAGGAAGAAAACCGAATAGGAAAAGAAGGCAAAGGGTCAATTTTAGGATCATCTTAAGGTTGATATTGTTTTGGTGGAGGATAAATTGGTTGAGAAGCTGTTTGGAAATTCGGAACCATAGTAGTCAAAAGCAACCAAACTAGCAAGCCAATGGTAAATCCAGGAAGGGAAAACGTTTCCATATGAGCACCAATATCTCCAAAAGGAGGAAAATGACCAAGATTCCTATCAGATGGGTTTCCTTGATTGGTGGACTCGGGAGTTGTTGCCATTAGTCTCAACATAAGATCTACTAAGGAGTTTTTTCATGACGAGGATTTTATTTCGCGGTCAATTAATCGATTTTAGAAATTAAAGACACAAAAATAAAACAAACGGGTAACTAGGAAAAATGGTTTACCAAGTAACCATGAACTAAAATATACACCTTGGAGAACCAAGGACTTAACGTACGTGCAGGAAATATCTTCAAATGTTGTGTTCAATGTATCATGATATACAAGGAAGCTAACTCGATTACCTATGGTGAGGATAGAAAAATATGGTGGACTTCCAAAATATACTCGGCGTTAAGTGGAAGTGCAGTCTGTAGTACTGTTGTCTAATGTGTAACCATTCAATCCAAGTGTTCCCATATAACTTTTATGCGTGGAGAACCATCTAATATACCCAAAGGTATTTTGAGAACAATCCTATACACTTATGTATGTGGAATGTGATATCACCCCCAGATTGTAACGTTGACAAAAAATGACAGCTCCTACATTTAAAGACATTAGAACATGTCTCTATCCTAGACCTCTATGTGTGTCATTAAGTTTCAAATGCTCCTTAGGTTAATTGAGAATTTTAGAGTTGATCTTGAATTAGATTTTAGTTTCAAGGGGAAAAAATTGTTGTCACTTGAACATACCTATGATGCAACTAATATGACAAAAAGAACTCTTTTCATTTTCCTTTTAACAATGAAAGGCCTAACTAAGAAGGGGAAGAAGAAATCAATCAACAATGCAACCAACAAGTGATGCAACAATAAATCTCTATAAATTCACTTTTCCAATCAAAATCAAAGCCCTATTTGCAATGCTTGATGCATAATATTTCTTTTTTTGATTCCACTTAATTTTCAGATGAAAACTAAGATATTTACCCAATCATCAATGAAAGAAACTATTCATAATGATGACTGAAACACCAATTATTTCAAGCACTCATTGATAAAAAATTCAGTTTGTTAATGACCTAATGACAAGAATAAAGGGTAATATAAATAAATTCTTATCAAAGGCACTCAAAACCAAAATAAAATAAGATGAAGGCTTATGAGAGACCAAGACACACTCAGGGACACAAGGAGAACCCACTCGAACAAATTTAATTAGAGAGAAAACCACAACAATACTTTTTTTTTCATAAAACCAGGATCATAGCAGGTGTTGACAGGGCTAGGGTGCACTGCAACACAAATGCAGAGAAGGCTAGGGGGCACTGCAACGCACTATCTCTAGACCACAGGGTGCGTTGATCAAGGAAAAGCAAGTTCTGACACAAAAAATGCAAGTAAATATCAATGAAATGAATTCCTTGGTTTATTCAAGACTGAGTGAGACAGTGAAGGTCTGACAAGAGGCACAACAAGAACTAAGGACAAAGAAACCTCCAAGGGAAACAAAATTCCCTATTGGAGTCGCCAATTTTTTATGTGGAATCTACGACTACAGACAAAAGTATCTTCCCTAGGCCTAGAGGACTAACCTAAAACAATAGAAATATAAAGAATATGATGTTTTACTTAAAGTAAATAGATAATGGGATGAATCCTACCTATGATTTGTCATATGATTCTCTCCCTCCTTGGCTTGTACACTCCAATCCTAGCTTCGATCACTATAATTAGAACGTGCAAAATTAGAAAAAAAGGAGCCAACGATCTATGAGATCTATGTAGCATCATATAATCACTTTATTCAATAGATCAATATGGTATTGAAATACATGAAATCATAACATCATATATAGGAAAACAAATAATTGCTTGCATTAATAGAAATGGAGTGAGTTACAACCAAAAATAGGTGTTGATCTTCTAGGAGAACTCCTCCAAGTTGACTTGTCATTTCCTTTCCACAAAGTGAACCTATAATCACCCTAATGCATGGAATAATGTCTCTCATAGCAGAAACATAAGGTTAGAATCAACCTCCAAAATTCAACCATCACCAACCTGGTGTTTTTGGAATGAGGTAAATATATAAGAAGGAGAGGTAGTTCATGAATTCTTATCCATTTACCAATCTAGGCTTGAGACTCACTCTTGATGGGAGGATGAGCTCAAGGGATAAGGGATGAAAATTCCAAGGTAGGATATAATAGGATTCGAGACTTTTGTCCAATGTAAATAGTTACAACATATCCTGGAAGCTTCTGGAAGAGGAAGCTCCGAGATTCTTTTTTGTTTTCCCAAATTTCTAGAATCAACACACCCCCAACATAGGGAAACTTGTAGGTGATCAACACAAGCCCATAGTAGGATAACCTATAGGTGAACATAGGCCAATGAGGGGTCAGGGTGGATACTTAAGGCTTTGTGTAGGGAGGATGAAAAAGTGTTCAAAGGATGTGAATGATCCTGTTTTAAGGCCTATTGACTAGACGTGACAAAATGGCCTATAACACACTTGATTATAACTCGATAATTCTTCTAGTAGCGAGACCATTTCTTCTCTAAAAATCCTATGTAATATTTGTTTCATAGAAGGGACAGGGTAGTTATCTGTATCAGATGCCCGATTGAGATTTATGAAATATACAAATAATATAATATCACTAGACTTTTCTTACTGGGATGAAGCTTGAAACCCACCATGAATGTTATACTTTGAATATTATGTGGGCATCCAACAACTTTTCTAATTCTTTATGAATCAAGGGCTCAAGCGTGGCATGTAATTTTCTAAGCTTATGTTGAAACAACCTAGCCCCTTCCTTTATCGATATTATGTGTTAGATGATCCTAGTGTCATAAATTTTTAAATCTTCATAAGTCCATGCAAACATGTCTCAATATTGTTTGAACAAATGAATAAACATGTGTCATTCTTACGGGGAACAACACATGTCGATATTCATAAACTTAGGGTCTTTAGTCATCCCTAGGTTGATCTACTCATATGATAAGCTCGAGATTTGGGTCTTGGTATTTGGTGGTCCTTTAAAATAGTTTTGCAAATCAAAAATATTTTCTAATGAAACCACTTCTTTAGGCATTGAGTTTCCTTCGTTTACTTTGGATATTTATTGTATAGGTCTATCATGCACATCTTTGTCGATGGTTGCATCTTTGAATATGTCAGCATTCGCCATAAAATCAAGGATTTGTTGATCATTATGGAATACACATAAATTAGTCATGTTATCTGGTATAGAGGGTTTATAAATAATTTCAATTGAAAATCCATATCTAAGCGGAATGAACCTAGCGGCTACATTTTCTAAAGTGTCTATGGTGGTGTTGTTTATTCTAGGTACATAATTGATATCAAAGGTTTTGAAAAAAGTAAGAAATATCCATACCTCTTGCTAATAATTCTCGAGATTAGGTGATATAGAGTGGATGATATTACATACCTCCCTCATAATTATTTCAAAATCACCTATCACTTTTAGGCCCTCTTCCTTAAGGTCGATGGGTTTCTTCATCCCAAGTATAAGCGCTTCATATTCTTCAACATTATTTGTACACTTTAATTCCAAGTGGCAAGAGATCAAGTATTTTTTTTCTCTCGTCCATCAAAATACAACCTGCTTTGGATCCATCTTGTGTCTTAGATCCATCATAGTACAATGTCCAAAGATTAGTATAAACATTGTTAATCTCTAAACTAAAAGTATTTACATCTATGATACATGTGTCATTATCGCTAGCTAGGGAGCTAGGAAGGAGTTTCAACTGGATATCTAATGGTATGGTTGATGGTTGTGCATTGTAACATCCAATGTCATATTCAAGAAAAAAAATCCCAAAATTTCGTGTGTTACACTATTAGGCTCGTTATGTGCCTCCAATTGTGTGGTTGTATATTTCATTAGGGGTTCACTATTCACCTGAATATGATTGTTTTTCACTTTGTATGGAAACCATAAGTGGGACTAGTTTGTTGCAAAGTAGCCTTGTAGCTTAATCGACTAGTCCCTAATTAACAATAAACCATAAGCCTCCAGAATGTCCACAACAACAATATTAATGAATTGATGAACTTTTTCATCTAAAGACAATTGAATTAAAACATTATTTAGTTCACCAACCACTTGTACCTATGACCTATAAAGTTGAATGATCCTAGTGTCTATCTTTTATAATTTAGCATTAATCTTTTTAACAACTGGTAAAGGTATAACGTTGGTAGACACATCATAATCAACAAGATAGTTGTGGACATTATAACTAAAATACAAAATGTAATAGGAAAGAAGGACAAGAGGATTTTGAATTTACATTCACAGCATTAATAGTAGATTCAAGGTTAGGGGTGGTTTTAGACTTATTGGATGAAGTATTGGAAGTAGTAGTTATTTTATTTGACGAAGGCTTCAACGTAAAAGTTTTCATGATCATTTATCTTTGGCCTGCCAACGTAGTTAGTTCATAAATTGATATGTTGGTGAATTCTTCTTCATGTATTCATTGATATTATAATCAGCATTGCATGCCATGTTCTCTTCCTTGGTAGGCTCAGATGCAGAAGTTGATGGGGAAGCCTTGTTGGATACCTCAGATCTGTTAGATTTTCTTTTAATATTTCCTAAAGTATTCTTGGAATATTGGGTATTTCTCGATTTGGATTGTGAACTCTGAGTTGGATCATTTAGAGGTAACATCCTCTTAGAAATATCTCTCTTCTTTTCAACTTCCAACTCAAATACCACTCCCTTACTCCTCATATAATATTGTTTAGGCTATTATTTACGAGGATATTCACCAATTGTAGCTTCACGGGGAGCCTCAGAGTCATTTGTAACCAAATCCAAGGCAAAAATGGATTCACTAACATTTGAACTATATTCTAGTGGATATTCTTCATTTTCTTCCTTTGGTAAATTAGCTTTCTCTTGTGTGTATTAATCATCAAGGAATCTCTTTAACATTGTCGTCATGTCAAATATCCACTCTGGGCATGTGTTCTTGAAATGTGCTGCTTGGAGGAATGTACAAAAGTTGTCTATACCCACAACACATTTAAAACCACATTGGAGCTTTGAGAAGATTGAGTTGGTGGATTCGTGTTTTTCATAAAAAAAATGGCTTGAAGGACTTGTTTATTGGATGAAGCCTCACTAGATTTTCTCTTTAATTCAGGTACTTCATTTGTCAATTGTGTCAATTAGCTAGCCAAACTCTTCATATCAAAAGAATCATTTTCTTTTATTTTAACATAGAAAGTTTGTGGCTTCTTACTAGTGTCCTTTGAGCCTTCCTGATTGGTAATAACTCTGATGGCTTTCAAGTTCTTTTTGACATCTATGGACTCATTAAATTTTTTATGCTAGCGTGCCCTTAATGACTCTTTTAACAAACATGGAAATGTTTGTTGGCAAGGCTGAAGTATAGTAGTCCTTTGTGATGGAGTCATGTGGTTGCATGTCTATGGGGAACTTATTCAAGATATAAGTGAATCTCCTATTAAAGTCTTTAAATTTCTCCTTGTTTGCCATCCTAAGATTGTTGAGTTATTTCAATAACATGGTGGGAGTCTTATCATCGGCTAATTTGTCTAAGAAAATATTCTTGAACTCTCGCTAGTTATGGATTGAATTAGATGGAATGTTTTGATAGCATATTGATGCCCTACCTTCAAGTGTGTACGAGAACAATATGTTGGTTACCAAGGAAAATTTTAGGGGCTAATATTAGCCCATGGGACAATTTTCTATACTTTTTCCAAAAAAAAGATTTGCTAATTTCCATTTTTTTCTAAAAATGATTTGCCCAAATTTTATAGAATGAAATTATTTACCCAAAAAATTGTATATAGACTATATAAAAATATTATAAATTTGAATATTTTTACAAAAATATCTCCAAACATTTTATAGATTTCATATTATGGACTAGTGGGATTTGCCAAGATTTTGGAACTTTAAGATAAATTTCCATCCTTAAAATTTTCCCTGTTGGTTTCATCGTCAAAACAAACTTCCAACATTCTTAACTGAAAATAGAAGTTTTCGATGTGGTCCTTAGCCTTAAAGGTCTTATCAGGATCATATGTCGTTAAGAAATTGTCAACGTGTCTAGGTAGCTGATAGAGTGCACTTGAGAGAGCAAGCATCTCTTATGACATCTAATCCAATTGATTGCCAGCCATGTTTTCATTATTTCCCTCCTCGTCACTATCTAATTCTGAATATACCTTCGCTTCACCGTTAAAGTTCTCGCTATCATTAAACTCTCTTTTCTTCAAAATATAGATATTATCCCCGTCTCCCTCCATATTTTTAAATTACATGGTATCACATACCCTTGGTTTAAGTCTCTGTCAACATAATCAACTAGACCATCTAAGGAACCAATCACGAATTCTTGGATTATAAAGACTACTACACCACGACAAGTTGTTTCTCTAGTTAACTGTTTTTGAAGGAGAATTGATGGGACATGAAGCAATCTAAGGGACTTCACAAACTCACAAGTGAGAGGATGTAAAGATATTAATTAGTCATATGCACATTCTGAACTATGTGGAGGTGATTCTTTTATCTCATGTACATGTGATGGAGGTGAACCTAGACAATTACTACCTTGTTGTGACGATTTAGGATGTGAATGTGATGGATTACCTATCATGCACTAGTTGTCATCCTTCTAGTGCCAAAAATGTGTTAACGGTGCTGGAAATCACACCAGCACTAAGAGGATCTCCTATTATAAAGTCCCAATTATACTTTACACCATTTTGGAGTGGGAGTCCCATCTAGAATGATGGCCCAACTACCATTTGGTTGGGTTTATGATTTGCCTTGGCAAAAATCAGCGATATGTGGGAGAAGTAACAATCACCTTTGAGACATGTAAGTACATTATTGTATTGGGTTTATATTAATTTATTATTGTATCCGAGTTTCTGATACTATGTTTTATCCGATATTATACTTGGGCTTCCTTTTTCTCATTTTGAAAACCTTACGAGAAATATTTTCTGAAGCTTCCTCTTATTTTGGAACCTCGGGATATCGAGTTGTTATCATAAATCCATTTCTTTTTTTGCTCTTTTCTTCTTGGAACCTTGACATTTTGGATTATTGTAATCTCGTAAGTAATTAAATTCTCTCTGAGATCTTTGTCCCAAGATCTTACATGGTTTTAGGCGATCTCGTAGGCTTTTGGTTAACTTATTCATTACGATACAATCTGATCTATTACTATGATCACATGGAGTCCTTTTTTATTATATTTGTATTTTAATCTTGAATACCATGTTATCATTGTATTCAAGAACTTCGATGTGTTTTTAATTACAATTTAGTCTAAATTCCAAGCATTTGTTTCTTGACGTAACTAAGTGAATTTTGGATATCCATTATACATGGTGTGTGCACATGGATTGCTATGGTTGGGTATGCATTCCTTCAACCTGGAGCCATGATTGTTTTTTTAAATGCATTTTTCTTAATCCCCGAATCTTCTCGCAATCTCAAAACCTCATAATTTTGTAACATTTTTATAAACCCCATTTTAAATATTATCTGAGATCCGAGAATCTAAATTCCACGTCACTCGCTTAATTGATATGACCCACAAGCTTTCTTCATTTCAAATTCATCTTTTTGCTATATCAACTCAGAATCTTGCAAATTTGATTTAAATATAATTCCAAAGTCTTTTGGAGAACCCGTCTTCCGATTGACTTCATTTTCACCTTGTTCATATTAATGGGATTTCGGCTCCACTTATTTCCTTTCGTCCAGATACATGCATGCTTGACTGATGTGAATGTTCATATTTTTTATCTCTTCATATTGTTTTTCGAGTTTAACAACGTGATTTTCATTTCAAAGCATTAATTATGGTAATGTAGCCAATTGATATAGAAATTAAGAACATGCAAAGGTAATGGATCCTAGTCAATTTCAAATTCTCTTGTGGTTCTCTTATTTTTGATATATCGCTTCATACTTATCATGCAAAAATTCAAGTCCTCTCTATCTACACATATGTGTCACATGGATTGGGACTTGGTCTTGATTTTTGAAATTTATGAAAATCTTGGAGTTGATAAGAAATCTGAAAAGACAAAGAGACCAATTGCCACTGCAATTAATAAAAGAGCACATCTTCATTCACATTTCTGATGGATTTGGTTTACTTTTAATTCCTTGAACATGAGGTATCATTTTTCTAGCTTTACTACATGCTTTAATTTAGATTTAATAAGTTATGATTTTGGGCCAATGAAAACTGATAAGAGTACAACTTCTTCATGTTTCTAATTCCAATTAAAATGAGAAGTTATCTTTTGTTGGAAAAAATGGCATCTCTCAAGTAAAATTAAATGAAATTCTTAAATGGTAAGTCTCATATGCCCACTTTCATCATTTTATATTTATTTAATTTTTTCTTTCGGTTTTATTTTTAGTTTTTCTAATATTAAACTTTGTTTTGCAGGACTTCAATAATTTTTTCACACCCCTGCTTGCTCAGATTTAGCACACATTCTCCTTGTTGGTTGCTTTTGAGTTTTGGAGAGCAGTTATAATGTTCTAAAAATCAACTAAATTGGGGAGTCTCTAAACTTTTATTTTGTTTTATAAGCATTGCTTTTATTAGAAAATCGTTAAGATGTCCTTATGAAACTAGAAAATTTGCAAAGGGTAGAAACTTCTCATTGACCTCATGATTTGTATTCACCTTACGGTTTGAGAGCCTAATTGCTTATAACTCCGCAAGATATAATTTACTAAAATCTCAACATAAAACACACTCATGGTTTTCTTATTTTATTCTTTTGTTGAGACATTTTATAATTAGTCTTGTTGGGGTTGTCTTTTTAATTTAGGATTTCTTTCATTTTTCCTTTCCTTATTTGACATTTTTGGAGTTTGTTGATTTCTTCTTTCACTTTAGTTTGGATTTCCTTTTCCTTTTCTCTATTGGTTATGGATTGGTTTTGGTGATTCCACCAAGATTTATTTGGAAGGAAATTTTC
The DNA here is from genome assembly GCA_031772625.1 of Pinus tabuliformis. NCBI lineage: Eukaryota > Viridiplantae > Streptophyta > Pinopsida > Pinales > Pinaceae > Pinus > Pinus tabuliformis. Next base: position 406,818,481 of record CM062811.1, on the reverse strand, counting down.
TCACCCAACATTGATTGACATACATGGGAAATTCTTACTCTGTCTATTTCAATGGGTTTCATTTACCTTAAATGAATATTTTTATGGAATCCTAAAGCCATCTTACCTTAAATATTTTCCATGGAGGAACACGCATCCTTTCTAAGTAGTATAGTTCATCCTTTCAAGGAAATAATTGATCTGAGTTTAATTCAATGGATCCCTCCCATCCCTCCACCTTATAAAAGCATCTGAATGAACAGTCATGGGAAGGATATTGAATCAATATTATGGAAGTATTATATCCATTTACTTAAGTCTAGTTTACCACCCCACCTCTTTCACTCAGGTACATCATAAACTTCACTCACAAATGTGCTTATCAAAAGGGTGATTAAAGGGGGAAGTATGGGAAATATAAGAAAACCCGTCGAGGTTACGGACGCTCACTGGTAGCTAGGCCATGCTTGTATGGCATTAAGGATAAATTCGTCAAGGTACTGACCAAACTCACTGGCAGTGAAGCAACGTTAGAGACCATTCATATCGATGGATATATACTTCATCAAAAAAAAAAAAAAACTCCTATCTGTACCTTCTTCTATCACTCATACAAGGTAATCTTAAATATTAAATATTTCCAAAATTCGAATTCATGATTTTAGACTCAGTTTGCTTTGAGTAGTCATAGTTTTGAACTTTTAGTGCTTGATTCACTAATGTGGGACCCATGCGAAATGTTTTATTGTTTTACGGCTTAATAAAATTCCTCATTTTTAACTTTTGGGTAAAGTGAAGTTCATCATCTTTAACCAGAAATAACTAGTTCTTCCCTGTGTATCGCCATTGATGTGGTGAAATCACAACACCCCCATTTTTAACTTATTATTTCATAATAATAATGGTGACAATTTTCATAAATTTGGTTAAATCTCCTTTTAATATTTTTCTTTTGTTTAAGTGTCCCACAATTTTGCGAGATTTTTTCTTTCTTCAGATTTCTATTCTAATCACTTCAGTGTGTTTGATTTCTTGTTGGATTTCCATTGGTTCTCGTTTCGTCTCATTTGGATGAATGGTTTGCAAATGATGTTTATCTGAAGTTCAATGATTTACCGCTTACGCTAAAAAATGTACAAAATATATATTATTTTTTTTGTAAATTAAATGTAAATATTAATTTTGATTAAATTTTAATTTTTTATTAATAATAATAATAATTTATTATTAATTTTAATTTATTATTAATAATAATTATTAAGATTTTTTATTAACAATATTACAAAACTACTATAAACGAAATTATAGAACAATTAAAATTATGTGATTTTCAATCTCAAAACTCTATTTCAAATCTCAATTTCAGAAAATTAAAAACTTCCAAAATCCTGAAATCTTAAAATGGTTGTAGTGTTTTTATAAAATCGAAACTAATTACAAGTAGATGTAGTTTACACATGGGGTAAGTCCCACCTCACTTGTCCCCTGCGTCACACCTCGACATTCCCTCTGATAGCATGGCATATCTTCGATGGCCCGATACTCGAATACTCTCGACATATAAAACCCTCGGCACATTTCATATTATAAGTCCCGATGATCTCGGCACATTTCATATTATAAGTCCCCATGATCTTGGCAGATTAGTGGGACAAATTAGTGTTAATCTCATTTTGGGACCTGATCTCATCGTAGCCTTCGAAATAAAAAACTCCCAAAAGAGCTTCCTCTAAAATCCATACTCCTTAAGCCTCCCACTTAACATATATGTAAAAGCCTCCTCTTCATTATGATTTCGGACATTTAAAAGGAGATCCCAAAGCGAGTATTACTTTTTTTTAATATTTTAATATACGATTTTTAAATTATTTTTATTTCATTTAACATTTTTATATTTCAATTGTAATATAATTATTTTAAAAATTAATTAATTCATAATTAGAATTTATTTTTTTGTAATTTTATATGTAATTAAATTGTACTTAATTAATTAATTAATTTTAATTATATCGTTAATTAATAATTATTAATTAATTTAATTTAGATTAAAATTTTTAATTAAAAACGTTTAATTTTGGTCTAAGCATGTATTTTCCAACATTTTGGTAATTTTAATACTTCATCTTTTGAAAAGCATATTTCAAGATTTACTTGGTCAAATGAAACTCACAATAGCTCATTAGAAAGCTAAGACTTAGAAGAATGATCTGGGAATGATACATTTAGCAGATTCAATCATTCAATGACCCAAAAATTTAGCAGAAGATAAAGTGACAAATTTGTAACAACAATTAGTTTTTCAAATTTGATTTGGGCAAATTTCATTCGCTTGGGAAAATTGTTGTCACTAATTCATTCTCCAGTATTTATTCGAAATCTAATCAGATCCATTAGAAGCAACCGCATCTTAGATTTATTTGGATTTTATTTGTTTTAGTTTAGCAATTACATGAGAGTTGTTTTTTCCATATTTTATAATTCTGATTTTAGTGTGCAATTTAATTTAATTTAATTTGGTTTTGATTGGTTTGTGACAGGAGACCAGTTGGAGAAGTTTAGATCTAAGACATTTTGGAGCAATGGAAAAAGACCAGCAAAGAGGAAAATGGGGAATTTGCAACTCTAATTCAGGATTTGGAAACTACTCTCAACAGTTCTCTATTTTGGAGATTTCTTGTAATTATTAAATAACAGTTTAGAGAATGAACAAAGGGTTCCTCTTCTCTGCAAATAGAGGCTCTGAAAACACTATTGTATAGGAGATTATAGATGTAGGTGAGGGAAAAACTTCAGATATGAGGTTTAGGGAAAACTCTATGATTTTTTTGTTGTGCATTTGCACTTTTGTAGTGTACTGTGAGTTGAATTATGGAGAGACAGGGAATTTTGAGCTTGAAAGAGAAGGTTGTTGTTAGCAATTTCTCCAACAAGCTAAATCTTCCCAAGGATTGCAAATTCTTGTAATGAGATTTTGGTATGCTTTTAATTAATTTTCATTTCATGTGCACTATTGTCTAGGATGTAAATTAATCATTTTGTTGTCAAAATTTCTCTAATTGATTTTAATTTATGTTCTAAATAGTGTATTGCACTCTGATATTGAGCTATCTCTGAGGGACATAACAAATTTAGAATTAATATGAATTCATTGAAATAGGAATATATTGGGCAATAACTATTTATTGTTTAAATACATTCCCATTTTGTTTTCTCTTTCATTAATTGAATGAACTACTTCTTTAATTAATGAAAATTATATAATGAATTCAATCATATAAACAATCCTCTTCCCCTGGTTAGTTAGTTTATATGCTCTCGAATTGAGAGAAGGTTATCCTTTCCCAATTCGAGATATGATTAGTTTTTACTTTCATCATAAAGTAAATCTACACTTAGATTTAATTCTGCATTTTTAGAAGTCCCCTTACACAGGGGCAAAACTTAGTTGTGGTTTAGCTGAGCCGTAGAGTCAGCTTAAGGATCACTTTCTTGCAAGAGCTTTGTAAGAGGGAAGATCTGATTTCTCTTTTTCTATTGGCAAATAATAGACATACTATAAGCCAGCAGAGAGGGAGAGAGGGTAACTGGACCCAATTGAACCAGTTAGAACCACTACATCAAATGGATAAGAGATTAGTTGGAGTTCTGACTAGGTGGTCTCCCTTAGATGTTGATGAGGTCATTTTTGACCATTAGCAGGTAGGAATTAAAATTCTTCAAGTGATCTGCTTAAGAATATTAGTTTGCAATGCTAATATATTCCTCATATTATAAACAAAATTCTTTCATTGTGCTTAAGGATTCATGAATTTTTGCAAGTGAAATGAAGAGTTTTTATGTTAATTTTATGAGAAATTTAACATAAATAAGAAAATGAACAAAAACATAAATCATGTATAGAACATCATCAAAAACACATTACAACAAGCACATGATAAAGGAGTTCACCCCTCCTGGACTACGTCTCCTTGATCTAGCTTCCAATGGCTTGGGCCTCTCTATTATGCTCAAAAGTGTAAACATTTGTGTTTACAATGCTCAAGTGCTTTTGAAACCTGCTCCAATCAGTTCAGAATGTTCAAACATGGCTATCTAGCCTCTTTTTGTGTTCAATTTTGTGGAAAACTCAAGAAGTTATGACTTCCCCTAGTTCTCCCAATATTCGCTCCACAAATTGCCCAATTTCCGGCATGATCCTACAAATTAGCCCCAAAAATGCACTAACTGGGTGAAAATTTCACCGCGAGGCGGGCCATAATCTACCAACATCGACTGCCTTATCGCAAATCACAATCAACAGAATCTTGCGAGCTTATGGTCTTGTGAACACGGCGAGGGATGTGCGATTGCGATATCATCGGACTCGACGAGACATTACACTGTAGCCTATAAACCTATCGCATCCGGGATATCACAGTCAGTGGAAAACTGAGGTCTTTGGATATGCGAGACTTTGTAGCATGCTGCAATCTGTGATTGCAATCCATCACATCATGCCTCTGGTCATTTCTTGAAAACCTTCCCCCTCGCCTTATTGCGTTGTACCCTTCCCTGCTCGGGGGCTGATTTTTAACGTCGACCTGCCTGCGGTTGCGATTTGCGACATTCGAGGCCTAATGACAGCTTGCCACTTTGATCCTCCTCATTCGCTGAAGGACCTTGCCACACCATCCAATCCTACTTTGTGAGCAAGTCAAACCTGAACTTTGACTTGCTCTAACTTCTACATACAAGCTCAAATTTTAGTGTCGTTTTCCCTTTTGGAATCAGAATGATGATCTCTTTGATCTGAAGCTAAGTTTAATAAGATTCTAACACTTTTATTTTTTAGCATAATTTTGAGCACCTGATCACTCCTCCCTACTAGAAGCCTTTTGGACTCCAAAAGGATCACTTTCAATTGTTCAGCAAGTGAGGGTACATTTCCCTCACCTTTCCAACCTCCATCAAGTTGGAATTTGAAGGAATTTTACCTTTGAGCCCCACTCAAAGATAATCGATACTTCCCCTTTTTGTTGTCCTTGTTCTTCTATCAAGTATAGTGTATTGCTAAAGCACATCAATGAATTCTAGAGAAAAGTCTTCAATAGATGGAATTTGAATATTCTCTCCTTGATCTTTAATCAAAGGAGGCTCATACAACCTTAAATTCTCAACATTAACAACAACATAAATTTTCATATATGAAGGCAAATCTAACCTGAAGGCATTGTTACCAATCTTTTCCAAAATTCTGAATGGACCATATCTAATTGGTTTTAGCTTTTTACCTTCTCTTTGGAGCCTCTCTTTGTTAATGTGAAGCCAAACTTCATCTCCAACTTGGAACTTGTGATCTTGACGATGCTTTTTGTGCCTTGCTTTGTACTTTCCTTGGATTTTCTCAAGTTGTTCTTGAACCTTTTGGTGTACTAATTGTATTTGTTCAATGAACTTTCTTGATTTGTCTATGTCGCTATGACTTTCAATAGCAACATCTTTTCCAAAAATAAAATCCAAAGGATATTTAGGCAATTATCCCATGCATTCCTCAAATGGCGAAGTTTGTGTGGAAGAGTGCTTGGCTCGGTTGTAAGCATGTTGAATATAGTGTAACTGTTCATCCCACAACTTAGGATGCTTGTTGCAATACCCACGCAAAATATGTATCACTGTTTTGTTCACTACCTATGTTTGACCATCTGTTTGTGGATGAAAGGTTATACCCTTTTTCAGTTTGGTGTCCATGAATCCCCATAAGTTTGACCAAAAATTCCCCACAAAGCAAGAATCTCAATCACTAACAATGGATGTAGGCAATCCAAAATGAACCTAAACATTCTGAAAGAATAACTGAGCCATTTGTTCAGCTGTAACTTGCTTTTTACATGGAATCAAAATACACATTTTTCTAAAACTATCCACAACTACATACAAATAATCATGATCTCTTTTTGATAATGGAAGACCTTCTACAAAATCCATGAAAACACTCTCCCACGGTCGTGAAGGAACCAAAAGTGGTGTGTACAATTCTAACTTCCTATTACTAAGCTTATTGATTGCACATAATGAACATGCCTTAATAAAATGAGACACACTTTCAAGCATACGAGGCCAATAACGATACCTTTGTAGATGTGCCACTATATTACTTACACTGAAATGGCCAGCAATAAGAGAAGTATGTGCCTCTCTTATGATGTTAACTCTTTCTCCTTATGGAATACAAATCTTGCCAAGATGGTACAACAAGTTATCATGCAAATGATAATCCAGTTCCTCTACTTGGTTACCTTGACTCAAGCTTGCATAAACATCTTGAAATTCATTATCTAATGCATATTGCTCAATATAACTTTCATGTAAAATAGAATTATGCTGGAGTAAAGTAGTTGCACTAACAATTGGACTAGAAAGCATATCAACAACTTATTGTAGATACCTTTCTTATACCTGATTACCAAGTGGAATTGTTGAAGGAAACCCATCCATCAAAAGTGCCTTGAATGCTACAACTTTGATTGAGATTTTAAGTATTGCAATGGTTGATGATCAGTGTGAATGATTGTTTCTTTACCCATCAAGTAGTGTTTCCATTTTTTTACACTTTAAATGCATACAATTCCTTTTCATATGTAGCATAGTTAATCACTACACCATTAAAAGTTTTTGAATGAAAACAGATTGGCTTACCATGCTGCATGAGGACCACACCCATAGCGTAGTCACTAGCATCTGTTTGAATCTCAAATGAATGTCTCAAGTCTAGAAATGCAAGTACGAGAGTTGTAATTATCTTTTCCTTCAATGCATCAAAGGCCTTTTGTTGTTTGCCTCCCCACTAAAAAACATTTTTCACACTGATCAACGCATGCAAAGGAATTGTTATAAGAGAAAAATTAGCGATGAAATTCCTCCAATATTGGGTTTCTCCTAGAAAAATTCTTACCTTTATAACTGTCTTGGGCCTTGGCCAATTTATGGTGACATCAACCTTGGAGGGATCTATTTTCGACTCACCTCCTCTAACAATATGACCCAAATAAACTAAATAAGTCTTTCCAAACTCACATTTTGACATCTTAAGATACAACTATTATGTTTTCAAGACATCAAGCAATTTTCTTACATGCATGACATGTTCATCACGAGATTTACTGAAAATTAAGATGTCATCTAAGTAGGCTATGACAAGTTCATCAAGAAATGGCCTCAACACATCATTCATCACACGCATGAATGTAGGAGGAGCATTATATAAATCAAACAAAATAAACAGCCATTCAAACAAAATATGTTTTGTTTTTAACACCGTCTTCCAAATGTCTCCTTCACCTATTATAATTCAATGGTAGCCACTTCTTAATTCCATCTTAGTAAAATACTTTTCATCTTTCAATTGATCCAGTAAATCATCTATTCGAGGCAGTGGATAACGATTCTTTACCGTGATTTTGTTTAATGTGCGAAAGTCCACACACATGCGCCATGTTCCATACTTCTTTGGCACCAAGACAATAGGTGAACCACAAGGCAAGGAAGATGGTCTAATGATCCCTTTATTCAACAACTCTTGGAGTTTCGTCTTAATTTATGCACTTTCGATCACTAACATCTTATACATGCCAATGTTAGGAAGAGGAAAATCTTGTTGCAACTATATCTCATGTTGGATTCCTCTCTTGGGAGGTAATCCCTTTGGTTCCTGAAACATTTCATCATATTGGTTAACTACGTCAACCAATTCATATTTCAAATTTGAATCACAACCTTTAAAAGCTTCGTTATGAACATCATTTTTGGGTTTGATCATGAGAAGCACACAATTCTTGCTCGAATTCATTAGTCTTTTCATCTGCCCTACATTAACAAGTGAAAGATTTGTTTTCTTGTTGTGAGCTCTCACAATATATTCTACTCCATTTTTGAATAAATGATATTTATTTTCATGTCGATGGAAGATATATTTTCTATCATAAAGGTACGGGCTGCCCAAAACCATGCCACATATATCTAACAGCACAACATCAAGCTCTACTTCATCTATGAAATTTGTAGTAATAGCGAATCTCAATTTACACTTTCTAGTAACCTGCAACTATGCATTGTCACATACCCATCCAAGTGGATACGGTTTATGATGTGGAACAGTTTATAGATTTAAACTCTTGACAATGTTTTCAGATATAATATTGGCTTGAGAACCGCTATCGAACAACGTATCAATCTTATTATGTTTTGAGATCACCCTTATGTGAAACAGTTCTATTCTCCTCTTTTCATTTTGAGGTTCATTTTACGAGTTTGAAGAACTAGTGCTGGCAATGGATTCTTTTCCTTTTAACCCCATGGATGTGATTTTAGTTTCATCACCCCAATCAGATCCCAAATCCTTTTGAGTGGTTGTAGTTGTCTTTTGTTTTCCCTTGTTGTTATTTATTTTTGGTTTCATTTTAGGATGGAGCTTCCAACAATGATGTTCATCGTGACCCTCTCTGGAACAGTGTTTGCATGTAATTTTCTCTCTTTTTTTGATAGACGCATTTTTCTTTGCCTTCCCTTTGAAAGCCTTTTCTTTTCCCTTACTCTTAAATGGATTTTTATTACCTTCTTCTGGAGGGTTTTTCCCTCTTGCCTCAAGATGAGTGCCTTGCACACACACATCATCTATATTATTGGGATTGAACATTAATATAGTATTCCTAAGGTAACTGTGTAAACCCCCTATGTACTTCAACAAAGTGTCTTGTGACTGCAAATCTACACCTAACATCAGAGACCTTTTTCTGAATTATTGGGTGTAATCTTGCACATTTTGACCTTTTAGCTGTCTAAAGTTATGCCAATTCATGATGGTTTTCTGCATATAAGCTAGAGGGTAGAATTGTCTTTTGATTGTAGCAATGAAATCATTCCAATATATTGAGATCTTACCATGTTTTTTAATCTCCTCCTGGGTCTTTGATTCCCACCATACTAGTGTTGCACCCTCCTTTCTCAAAGGAAGCTAACTGAATCTTTATGTCATCCTCTTGAAGGTTTTGAATCTTGCAATAGACCTCCAACTAACGAATCCATTTATCAAACTTCTTTGCATTCACTTCACCGTTATACATGGGAAACTCAAATTTTACATCAAGTTTTAAAAAAGGTGATTTACCAGTTCCTTTTGAAGAATGATGATGAGTATGAGTAAGGGTTGTATTAGTGGAAGAGTGTGAAGATGCTTGTGACGAATAAGATGAAGAAGATGGTGGAGAGGGTGTAGGTTTGTATCCATTCCCATTAGCTCCTTTTCCATTACCTCCTTTTGAAGGGCCTTCTCCATTGGGAGCTTTGGAACTTTCTCCTTGCAACTTTCTATTCCTCTCTTCATAGAGGACCTTCACCATCTCTGTCATATTAAAGAAGGCCTTTCTGAAGGTCTTCTCATCTTCTGTCATGTTTGAAGGTTCTCCTTCATGGGACATGATCTCTGGAGTCTCAAATGAAACTTGAGATTGAATTGGTGTTGTAGATTATGGCAACCTTTCTCTTCTTCCCCTTGACCCAACTTCAGGGCTTCCAACCATCTTCCCTTCACCTCTTTTGAGTTTTAACCTTGTAAGCATGACATAAACTTGCAAACAATTAAATCCTTCTTTCACATGGCAAACCTAGTGCTCTGATACCAAATTGATCTGATTTAGAATATTAGTTTGCAGTGCTAAGATCTTCCTCAGATTATAAACAAAATACTTTCATTGTGCTTAAGGATTCATGAATTTTTGCAAGTGAAATGAAGAGTTTTTATGTTAATTTTATGAGCAATTTAACATAAATCAAAAATTGAACAACAACATAAATCATGTACAGAACATCATCAAAAACACATTACAACAAGAACGTGATAAAGGAGTTCACCCCTCTTGGGCTACGTATCCTTGGTCCAACTTCCAATGGCTTGGGGCTCTCTATTATGCTCAAAAGTGTAAAAAAAATTGTTTACTGTTGGGATAGGAAAAAGGTATGATTTATCTTCGTAAAATGATTTATTTACCATTCATCCTTATACGATTATATTTGTTTATACGTTGACATGAGGAAAATATCGGCTAAAGTCGGGTGAAAGCACTTGGTGACAGAATAGGCAAATCTAGTACAAGAAACTAATTTTTTGCTATCTTTGTGTGCAGAGATGTGGATTGGGAAAAAGTCGTTCAGTTGGCAGAACAGCACGAGGCCATAAAAGGGAAAAGCTACAGCATCTTGGGCAGACAAGGAAGCGGGAGATTAGCTTGAACAGTGCTATTTTATCACATAATCAGATTATGTAATGCAAAATCCTCAGGATCCCATAATCCTGAGGATTCAATTTTATCTAAGTTACTCTTTTATGTTATATATAGGGCTGAAAGGCAATTAGAGACAGTTCAGACTTTGATAATCTGTAATTATTCTTTTTGAAAACATATATGTTGTTATCTCAGTGACTTTGTAAGTTGTTACTTGCATTAATGAAAGAAGGTTGTGTTTGATACATCTTCATATTCTGAGTTCTTATTAAGCGAAGGCTTCTGGTGACTTTGGGCCCAGTCACGAGAAGTTCTACTACTCCCTTGTGTTATAGTTTTTGTATTCAGTCTTTGCTATTGATTTAAATGTTCAGTCATTGGTTATTTCATTTATCATAAATATTTGTGATATTGATTCATACTGTTGTTCAATTAGATTCAGAGTGAAGCCGTGTGACATACTTAAGTAGCGCTTTGATTGGAATGAGTGAATTAGTGTTAATAGCATATTGTTGTTCATTTCGAATTGATGTTATCATAGATCTTGGAGATAAGACTGATTAACTTCTACAGATTGCAATATAGATCGTTTGTTATTTAGAAATCCTTTATCGCTATTTGTCGTTCAATTGATGTTTGTTGTTCAATTATCGATTGTCGTTCCATTACTGGTTGTTGTTCAATTACCAACTGTTGTTCAATTCCTGCCGTTGTTTAATTAAGAATTGAAATATTAACTTGGGTTGCTATAGATTAACAATGTTGTTCAATAGTTATAGTTTCTTTCCTTGATTGAGTAAGTTAGCCTTAAGTTTATTTGAACAATTCTAAGTGTGATTCTTATTTGCATTCAGTTTCAATTGATTTCGGAACAAGTTGCATAGAATTGCAGAGTGTGTCAAGAGTATTTCTTCCATAGATAGTTCTTTCCAGAATTGTGTGAATTGAATTGAAGAATTAACCATTAGTGATTGCAACGATTCATCATTAGATAACCTCTAGATTCACTGCATATACTATGTTGACACTCTTGAGATAAAAAGACTTACCTTGAGTTGACAACTAATGTAGGGATTGAGATTGCTTGTAAAAAGACATCTTAGTGAGCCAACATTTTGGTGTCATTGCCGGGGAGAGTGTTTCAAGTGATTTTTTTTTTGTGAAAGAATTGGGTTTTAAAAACGAAAGGTAAGAACCTGCATACCTAGCAAGTAAAGTGCTTTCTTACCTGCCTGCTTTACAGTAAAACCTTAGAGGTTAAATAGGAATTTGTTTTTATGAATGACTAGAAATAGAAAAATAGAAAAAGAGCAGAATCCTCCACCAAAACCCACAAAACCCAAAGGATCGGTGAACCTTGGGAGAACGACCTTTATAGACGAAATCGTAAGAAGAGCAGAGTCTCAAGCGTCAGTAGGATTCCAGGCTATACCTGGAAAAATTTCTACTGTTATCCCTCAAGCAGCAGGCTCACCATCTGCAGCTCACGCTGAGATTCAAAGCCAAGTAGGAGGATCAGAACAAAGTTTTCAAGCTACAATAAGTTTACACTTTGATCCTCTATAAGAGGGAAAATCTTGTAACTTAAGAGAAGGAAAAGGAGAAACTAGTGGGGCTACTAAAGAAGAACCACAACTATTTGAACAAAGATCTCCTGAGATCCCAGACCTAGGTAGTGTTGCAAAGCCAGCTCGGGTTGCTAACTCTCTGCTTACTCTAGAAGCACCCCTTGAAGTCCCCGAAGATTATTGGCACATCTTTGACCAAATGGCAGATCAGCCACCCCAAGGTCAAACCTCAACATTAGAGTACCCCATAGTCGACCAGGTGGCCAATGCTCCTATGAAGGCTATTCCTCTGTAGAGCATCCCAACTTTCCATGGGATGATCACAGAGGATCTTGATGCTTTCCTGTTTGAGTTTGATGTCCTCTGTAGAGGGTATGACTATACCACTGACCCCCAAAAGCTAAAACTATTCCCTTCCACTCTGAAAGGGGCAGCTCTAAGATGGTTTATGGGTCTAGGTGGGTGGACTATCAATTCTTGGGACGAAATGAAAACCTCCTTCCTCAAAATATACCAACACTTTTGTAAAACTAGGGAACTGAAAGATGAGATTTTTAAGATGACTGCAAAAGATAATGAAACACTAGAAGAATATGTAGAATGATTTAATTATAATTTGCAGAGGTCTCCACACACTGCCCTAACAAAAGAAGTCTTAAGAGCTATATTAATTAAAGGAATGAAAGAGGAATGGGTAGAAACTCTAAACTTAATGGGAAAAGGAGATATTTCTCAGGAAGATTATGATGAAATTATTCGTTTGTGTATCAGGTGTTCACGGGGAAGCACACGCATAGGAGTAGGAAGCCGAGATCCAATGAGCAGAGGAAGCAAACCAAATAATGGAGGCATAACACGGATGGAGATCGGCAACCTCCTAGAAGATTTTAAGACGGACATCTTGGGCACTCTTACAACACAGCTGAATGTCCTACAAGCTAAACAAAAACAGGCTTTAGTAGAAAAAAATTTGGTCATCTTCTGCCCACGTTGTCGAAAGAAGCACAGCCAACGGGAATGCCCATTAGACATGGTTCATACGTGCGCCATCTGTACTAAAGATCACAACACTGAACAATTTCCATCATTACTCGGGCTGAAAGCAGTATTCAAAGAAGTAGAGGAAGAAACAGAACTAGTATATCTGATGAACCAACGTCGACAATGGCAAGCTAAACCTACAGGTATGTCACAAGACACACCCCAATTCTTTCCTTCCTCGTAGTTTAATCAACAATAGAACCTTGGGGTAGCCTGGCAAGGCCAATCGCCCTACCCAAATTGGCAGAGCCTGCCATTCCCTATGACATCCTAGCCAACACAATCTTTTCCAGGAAATGGTTGGCCGAATTCTCCTTTTATTCCTATTTGGCAAGGTAATCCCTATCAATCCCAGTGGCCTGCCTCCACCTCTCAAAATCTGAACTGGTCTACAAATTGGTAGTGACCTCTGGGGATATCCAATGTACCTATGGGGACAGGCCCTCAGCCTCAACCCGCATTGTCAGCTCCTTATACATTACAGCAAAATTCTCAACCTCTTCTGCGGCCGCAATTACCAACTCAGCTGAACCCGAATCCTAATAACAGACCAGTCCAGTTGGTACAGATTATTGAAAACCCAAAGTATGAGATTGAGAAGAAAGAATGTAATGAGCTCAGATTGAGGTTAGGACGTGTCATCACCCCTGAGGAAAACAGGGACCAGCCTTCAATTGAAAATGTAACTCCACCTATACATATTCCACCACCTGTAAATAATATTGAACCAAGGCAAGGGGAAGGGACAGATCAGCATGATGACCCTGAAAAACTTATAGTCACTTCTCCTCCATTCCCCAAAAGACTAATGATACCTAAACTGATCGCCTACCCTGATTTCAATCTTGTAGGGGAACTAAAAAATTGTGTATTAAGATCCCTCTCCTCTAGGCCATTCAAGACATTCCCATTTATGCCAAAACAATCAAAGAATTGTGTGTAAGGAAGCTTGTGAGGAAGGTAAAAACCTCACCCACTATCCATGTTGTAGGAACCTTATCCGATTTACTCTTGGGAGAGGAAACTCCAATAAAGTACGAAGATCCTAGAAACCCCATAGTAACAGTTCAAATATATGGCTGCTCTTTTCCAAATACACTAGTTGATCTAGGAGCTGCCATTAACATATTAACAATAGAAACTTGTCAAGCACTTGGTATTACAGCCCTAGAACCAACCACCACTTGCTAACCGATCGGTGGTAAGACCAGAAGGGACTTTACAAGACATCACAGTTTTTGTTGACTCATGGGAATATCCAGTAGATTTCCTGGTTATAAACCCAAGGAGTAGGTTGGATGGGCATCCTTTGATTCTAGGCCAACCTTGGCTGGCAACATCCGATGCATATATTGGTTGCCGAGAAGCAATCATGACTATAGCAAAGGGTGATGCTGTAAAAAATCTAGTGTTATATCCTCCTGCCAGGCCAAGTTTGCCCATTGTAAAAATATGTAAGAAGCCACCAACGTACCTAGAAGAGAGCATTCGTTCACCACTCACAGTAGCGAAGGCACTGGAATTTAAAGATCAGACTAAGGATGATGTTATCAATGATTTTATAAATCAGCTAGCTAATGTGAGTAATGTACAGTGTTAGATGTTGAAAGTAGTCCTTGATAACGAAGCCATGGAAGATCCCCTGAAGGATACAGACGACTAGCATATTTAGACGATTGTTGTTCATAACAACAAACCTATTGAGATCGAGCCAAGAAAAGTTCTAAATATCAATGACAATCTGGATAGCGAACAACAACAGAAGCTTATCCAGGTCTTATAGAAAAATAAAGGGGCTTTTGCCTGGGATTATCCTGATATGAAAGGGATAGACCCACAGCTATGTACACACCACATCTATACAGAGAAGGATGCTCAACCCATCCAGCAGCCTCAATGGAGGTTGAACCCACACCTCAAGGATATCATGAAAGAGGAATTGCAGAAGCTACTGGATGTAAATTTTATTTATCCTATCTTAGACAGTAAATGGGTCTCTCCATTAGTGGTCGTCCCTACAGAAAATGGGAAGTGTCATATTTGTGTAGACTATCAGGAGCTGAATAAGGCAACACAGAAAGATCACTTCCCCCTCCCATTCATTAATCAAGTCCTCGATACATTGGCAGGGAAGCAATTCTTCTCCTTTTTAGACGGTTTCAACGACTACAATCAAATTCAGATTTCCCCTGAAGACTAGGATAAAACAACCTTCACCTATAGCTGGGGCACATTCGTATACAGGGTATTGCCATTTGGCTTGTGTAATGCCCCAGCGACATTCCAAAGAGCTATAATCAGCATCTTTGTTGACCTAATAAATGAGGGACTTGATTTATATATGGATGACATTACTCCATATGGGGATGACTTTGATCAAGTATTACAAATGCTAGAAAAGATCTTAGAACGATGCATTGCTACCAGGTTATGTTTAATCAATGTTAAGTGTCACATGATGATGACCGAGGGCGTGATCCTGGGACATTATATCTCTGCAGCAGGAATACAGGTAGATCCAACAAAAATACAGGTAATTCTTTTACTACCTACCCCCTGCACTCAAACAGAGGTACGTAGCTTCCTGGGATATGCAAGCTATTATCATAGGTTTATTAAAAAAAATCACAGATTTCTGCACCCTTATATGCTCTAACTGGAAATGTTGATTTCAATTGGTCTGACAAGTGTGACACAACTTTTGTAGGTTTAAAGAAACTAGTATCAATAGCACCAGTATTACGTGGACCAAACTGGTTGCTGCCTTTCCACATCTCCACGAACAAATCAAATGTAGCTATAGGCGCTATCCTCGGCTAGGAGGAGGACAAGAAACCTTATGCTATATATTATATTAGCAAAAATCTCACTTCTGCAGAACTTAATTATACAATGACAGAAAAAGAATTCTTAGTTGTTATTTATGCAATAAACAAATTTAGACACTATATAACTAGCTACCAAGTCTTTTTGTACACTGATCACTCTTCCATTCGGTATTTAGCTAATAAAAAATCACAAATGGTCGAGTAACATGTTGGATATTGCTTTTGCAGGAGTTCGACATTACCATTAAAGATCATCCGAAGAAGGAAAACCCAGTTGCTGATTTTATATCTCGAATCCCGAAGGTGAATGATCGACTGGTGGTAGATGACCAATTTCCAGATGAACACCTGTTTGCTGTGGCAATCAAGACACCATGGTACGCAAATGTGGCAAATTATCTAGTAGTAGGGAAGCTACCTAATCATTTGACAACAAGAAAAAGAAAATTGATTGTTCAGCGCAGTACCCGGTTCTCTTGGATAGGTGGATATCTTTTTCATATAGGGGTCGATATGTGTATACGCAGATGTATCCGCGAGGATGAGATCCATGACATTCTGAAGGCTTGCCATGATGAACCCTGTGGGGGACACTTCGCAGATCGAAGGACAGGACATAAGGTATTATCCTTTGGCAACTATCGCAGGCCTGGGCATATTTTTTAGCATCCTTAAAAATAGTGGGCCAGCCTAGCCAATCTGATGAAATGCCTCTACAGCCTCAATTAGTCATAGAGCCCTTTTATTTTTGGGCATTAGACTTCGTGTGTCCATTCCATCTGCAATCTAACCAGAAGGCCTACATATTGGTAGCCACGGATTATGTGACAAAATGGGTGGAAACAGTAGATTTACCAAGAGCCAAAGAGGAAGCAATGATTAACTTCCTTTTTGGGCTATTTGTGTGGTATGGATTACCGCAAGAAGTGATCACAGATGGGGGAAAGAAATTAATAGGGCACAAGATTACTGTCACTCTCAAAAACCATCATATTACACACAAGATCACTTCTTTGTATCACCCGCAGGAGAACAGGCAAGTCGAAAGCACCAATAAGGTTATAGAAGCAATTTTGACCAAGATAGTCTCAACACACTGGCGAGATTGGGCAGCTAGACTCTCACTACTTACCACATATTTCATGAGTGTTTCTCTGTACAATCTCTTTGGTTGTCCAAAGACTGAAATAGTGGCATAGGAGAGGTCTAGTTGAAGGGATCCTTGGAGCTTTGCTCCCCATGATCTTGACAGGAGCATACCATATTTTGGTGGGATGTCAGCCACCACCACATCCATGAGGATGGTCTTATTGGGATATTGAACTAAGGAGACACACAAGTCTTTGATGAGGCCTAAACACTTGACTTGACTTGAGTCAAATGTGTACAAATCTTTGTAGGGTCTTGTAATATCAAGGTTCAGCTTTTCCATAACTACTTTGGGCGTCAGATTGTGTGATGCTCCTGAATCAAACATAGCGTTGTGTAAAACTTTGTCATGTATATGCGAACTGACATAAAAGGGTGGAATAGGTCCATATGTTGATTTTCCATTGACTTCTGGGCCAAACAACAGTTCAGGGGTATCATCCAGAACATTTACATCGTCCTTATTCTCTGGTAGTTGAAGTGATCTTTGAATTTGCTGCCTATATACATCGAGTTTAGCAAGTTCTGAGAGGGGGATGGATATCTTCAACTTAGCTATTTCTGCCTCTAAATTAAATGGCTTTTCCAATGGAGTCTTGGTGTTGATAATGGCATTTTTTTCTGTTTCATTTGAATTATTAGGGTTTTGCTCTTTTTTATCAGCATTATGGGAATTGATTGCTTGCGGTTTTTCAACTTCAGGAAGGCTTATTGGAATGTTGTTCGAGTTTTTCTCAGAGGAAGAAGGTGGCAAAAGCTGATCTACAGAAGGCTGCATTTCTGTAATGTCTTCTACAGTTATTTGATGTTGGTTTGGGACAGTTGTATCAGCTGGTTCTGTTATCACAGCCTTGCTCTTAATTTTGTTGGGCTGTTTGCCATCCTTTGTTTTGTTAGGTTCATAAATGTCAATGGTCCTAGTTCTCAGCTTATATTGTTTGTGTACTTCATACACAACAGTATCATATCCTTGTTTAAAATCAAAAGACTCACCAGACTTAGTCTGAAATTGACTTAGGTTGTGCTCATCTTGGTCTTCTCGGCTTAGGAAAGTTTGTTGTTCACCCTTTAGATCCATCAGATTCATGTGAGTGTCTTCTGTTTGCTCGTTGGATGTAGATCCTTCAACATAATTATCTTGAAAAGGGGGTCTTATGTCATGGTCTGGGCTTGACCTACCAACATTTGTGTTCTTTGTTTTCCTAAAATTTGGGTTCCTTATGGTATTGGACTGTTGTCCCTCCCATGATGATCTTCTCTCAACACTTTCTACTCTTTCTCCTAGCCTTTGTAGGCCATTGATAATAGCATCAAGCTTTTGATCAAAGGCTGAGGGTTCTTCCTTAAAGGTGGTTCTTCTTTCCATTCTGGCTCTGTTTCTTTTGGCAATTAGGTTGGCCTCTACGCTGACAGCCACATTTTGCATGTCTACAAGGGTCTGAGGAGCTCTTTCTTTCAACTGGTATGCCATATCCGGATCGAATCCATCAAGGAACTTATACAAGGCAAGGTCAGGTGGGGGTCTTAAGTTCTGTGGTATTGCATTATAGACATTGTTGAACCTTGCATAGTACTCCAAGACAGTCTCCTGAGGACCTCTTTTAATTGTATCATATTCAGCTAGTATGTGCAAGGGGTCTTTCTTTTTCTCCCATCTGTTGGTAAAGGATTGGTAGAGCTCATCCGGAGTAGTTATGGAATTTGCAGCAAGTGATCTAAACCAAGTTCTTACATCACCGGTTAAACTTTGAACAAAAATTCTCATTCTCACGCTATCATCGTCTATCTCGTAGTTTTCAAAATAGTCTTGCATCTTTTTGGTATGATGAAGGGCTGTGAAAGGACCGGTACTGTCAAAATAGGTAATTTTAGATTGATACTCCTGAGGTAAAACCCTGGGATTAGCAGGTAATTGCAGGGGTGCATATCTATTAGCCATATTGGCAGGGATAAGTGGGACAACGGGGATAAATGGAACAACAGGGATAACAGGGGTAACATAAGTAACTGGAACAGCAGTTGTGGTATTTGTAGTATGTGCAGTGAATAGAGGTGTGGATGGAATGCTTTGAGATGTGGATGATGAACAAGGGGAAGTAGGGTTTGAACGAAATAAAACCTTAACAGGAGTTGGAACACAACTTAGGAGAGCTGCTTCAGGACTCAAAACAGCAGAATCTTGTCTTTGCTCTTGCTTCCTGAGGATCTTTGGGATTAGGTTCGGGTTTTCAAAAGCAGCTGGGGAATTTGGGTCTGGGTGTGACCTTGTATATCATGGATTCCTTTTAGGAGCCAGCTTCCGAATTTGTTTCTTGGTATTTTTCTGGGAATGTTTTTAGAATTAGCAAGGAATTGATCAAACTTTGGAACCACTATCTATAGCTTAAAACTAGCATGAAGATTGACTGAAGCAGCTTTTATTTACTTCTGTCAATGCAAAGCAAAGATAGTTTCAAAGTCTACCTGGCTGACATTCAAGCTTCATCTGTAGTTTTAAGGAATATACAACAATTTAGAAAATTTATTTCTCAGTGGATTCTTCCAATCTGTTTCGTGAATTTAACTGAGGAGTTCCCTAGTGGAGCTTTCCAACTTGATTTATGAAATTATCTGAGGATGGTCCCCAGTGGAGCTTTCCAACTTGATTTATGAAATTATCTGAGGATGTTCCCCAGTGGAGTCGCCATTATGTTATCACTCAGATTGTCCTTAAGCTCCAGTAAGGATACGGCCGAGGTAACCACAAACCAACTTTGGACTGCAGGTTCTAGCACACCTGCAATCAAAGAGGGCTCTCTCTTTGTGATTTAGCTTTGTTGATGATGATTTTAGCCTAGCTATTGAGTTCAGGGATTTTTGTTTGTGTTTTGTTTATGTTTTGGTGGGAAGATTGATGTTTTCAGGTAAAGAGGCAGGTGTAGTGTGAAAGTTTCAAACCATTGGGCATGGAGTCAAGGAAGTACGACTGCTAGTGCATTTTCTTGGTCACAAGAGGAATAAGGAGCAAGGTAGCTGCACATGGAACAGTTTTCCAAGTTTAAAGGATGGAAAGAATGCTAAGGAAGGAGAGGCAATTAAGAATCTCTTAGTCAGCTTAACAGAGAAAAGTGGATGAGCTCTATCTAAGGGCAGTAAAGAATCCCTAGATAACTATCAAACACATGTGAATTAGAGTAAATATGAGCCACAAGGAATTCATATTCATGTCCAGTTCATTTCAGATGAAAAAACATAAAGAAATAGCAGAAATTGAGCCTAGAGTGCAATTAAACAAGTTCTAAGCTAATCTTTCTTTTTGCTATTTAGATGGTGAAAATGAAAACAGAGGTAAGAGGCACTTATTGATTCATGTTGCAGCACAAGAATTCCATCATTCAGTCTCCATAGACCATTAACAACACATCAGGCAGTCATTCCTCCAATCTCTTCAGCAATCTTTGATTAAAGAAAAGTATCAGACATACAGTGCGAGTCTTTAATGAAAAGTTATCAATCAACCAACCCTTGAAACAATATAGAGGGTGGTATATATAGGGAAAATTCTCCAAAATTGTTTATTACAGTTGTGACCTAAACAGGTATGAAAGTAAATGATTACTTTAACCTAAACTTATCAGAAATAAATGCAAGAAAATATCTATGGGCTGCGCTGAGGGCAGCCGTATCAAACTGAATCAATGCGTTGTCCTCGGTGGCTTGGTGCAGTGCTTCTGCAATAACTGTGCATGGACTTCTGCTCCATTGTAGTTCAGTGGCTTTAAGTGCTTTAACTGTGATTTGAGAGCTGGGATGGGCTTACACCTCCCGATTTGACTCTGCTGGAGGCCAATCAATGCTGACCTGCTTTGGGAACTGAAGATTTCCATTAAAAAATTTAACTGATACTCTTTGACAAGTGAATTGGGCTGGTTTCTTTCTCACTGCGGGTCAAATCAAAACTTAATGGCCGCTGTTTTGGCCCTCTGTTTCCTTTCGAATTCTCTTTTTCTCCTTTCTGCATGCCTCGCGAAGAAAAATGGGTCATTCAGCACCTTTCGGGCTTGCTGGGGGCTACGCAATGAGAGATTTTCCATTTCGGCCCTTTTCCCATAGCCATGCGCGATTAGCGCTAGGCGCTAGGGCTAATCACGCATGAAAAACTGCCTCGGAATTTGAATCCGGGCTTCCTAAGCATGATTTTCGCCTTTCACCTCAAAAATTGATGATGAAGTCAGCGAGTGGGACCATGGTACGACGGATGACGTGGCAGGATGACATCAGCAGGGTGATGTCAGCATGTACGGTGGATGACGTGGCAGGATGACATCAGCATGTACGGTGGATGACGTGGCAGGATGACTCGGCAGGAGGCCGATGTTGTGCAGGTGATGTGGCATGGTGACGAGGCAGACACGTAGAACAGGGTAGGTGACATGGGGCGCGCGTACAGAAGGCAGAAAGTGGTTTCATCGGACCGCTTTCTGTATGGGGGCGGTATCCGTCAGAGCCCCTCCGATGCAATAGAAGGCGGAAAAGTGTCTTTGGTACGGCGGAGAAACCACCTCGCCATCAGAAGCTAATGTTCGAGCAGCGGGGCACCTCTGAAATCGCCGAGAGCCATCGGATGGGGAGGGCCCGATCCGACGGTGGACGAAGCGCGGAGCTGGTGGGGAAATAATGGACGGACGCGCGAATATTCGGATTTTGATATAGCACGGTGGGGAGGGTAAAAACTTAGGAAATGCGGGTTTTCGTGGGCGTTTAAACGAGCGGGGGTTGAATGTATATGAAAAAAACTTTAGGATAAGGGCGAAGAAGTGGGTTTTGTAGGTTTAGGGTTAGGGGAAAAGGTTGTTAACATGACCAGGTGTCACACTAACTTCTGTTAGGACACGGATGGGTTCATGATAGTCCCAGGTGGACTATTATGTCCTAGAACTGATAAATACATAGCTATAGTGCTAGAGGGTGGGGTATGTATATAGGGGAGTTATTTAGCATAGATTTAGTAGGGGAAGGGGAAATAGATAGGGGGCTATATAATATAGTCAGGGGTTAATATGGAGATGATGAGAAAACGCTAAGGTAAGGAACCTTAGGCCATTTTGGGGGAATAGAACTTTGTAACAGAAGAATGGAAATCCTTGAGTGAGGCAGATCTTCACCAAGGCTAATGATGTGGAAAATGATGACTAAGAGGCATCAAGCAGATCTTGATCTCTTCAAGGAAGTTAGTGAGTGATTTGGGGAATAAGAGGAAGGGGGAGTTAGTTATGTCCAGCTTTGTTGTGGGGAAAAGTATCCGATGCGGATGACACTAACCCTTTCTAAAGGTGACAGACTTTAGCAACAACTAAATGACAAAGTTTTCATGTTCATCTTTATGAAAGCACAGAGAGAATAGAAAGAGGATCAACCAACCTGGTGTCTTGCGCTTAGTCGATCCTTGTCCTTCTCGCTTTGTATCCCGTTCCCAGCTCTTTACTCTCCAAGCCGATCCAGCTACACACAGAATCTGCACAACAAAAGGGAGCAAACTACGAGATACAAGCAATCATAATTGAAGCATGGATTAGGTTGCATCAAATATACATGTAAACACAAAAGCATCTATGTAAAACAAGTATATAGAAGAACATGCAAACTTTATTGATAGAAAGTAACAGGGTTCCAGAGGAAGTTACAACCAATGATGTTGGCCCCAATCCAGCAGCACCTCCTCGGCAGCAAGAACTCTCTTCTTCACCTCTAGTAAAACAATCACCCAATAATCCTGGCAGTATACCAACAGCACCTCCTTGCTTATACAAAATTCCAGCCTCCTTAGACCTCATAGAAGAGCTCTATATATAGGAGAGAAGAAGAGAGGATGAGTCAGCTTGAGGCTGGCATAGAGCTGACTAGTGTCCTCTCCCTCTTCAGTTAATCTTCAGTTCTTGAGTCCACTTGGAGATCCTTGGTTACACATGGTGATCAAGTACCTCTTACTCATCACAAGGCGAATCTGATGAACCAAGTGTCAGTTTGGAAGCTTCCTGGGCAATTGACACCTTGCAGGAGGACTGTGCCACTTGGCCAATCTCGCCCAGCGCAGGTAGCCTTCATTGTTTTTGACTTCCAGCGCAGGTACAGAGTGGGACAGTTGCAATACAGCGCAGAAGCTCAGTTAAGCAGCTGACATGATCCAAAATAAGCCTGTTCTGAAGTGTTTTCAGGTGGAGAACTGATTGGAAGTGCTGTTGATTGATGACCTTGTTCTTTTAGGGGTAAGAACAACATGTTTAGGGACTGAGGATCCCTGTAATTATCGACATTTCCTGCTCCTTGACGCGAGGCACAAAAATGTCTATAACAGTTGCCCCCTAAAGTATGAGGCCGTTAATCGGGTGAAATGCTTTAGCTAGAGGGTCCGAAGTTCGTTCCAGTGCTGAGGAGAGTGCCCTGTAATACAATACAATACAATACATTATCTTTCATTCATCATTATTCTCATGATCTAGCTGAGGCGGGTATTCCCATGCTCAGCTTTCTATAAATACATTTTGGTACATATGACAGACGATCGTCTGAAGACAGACTGATAATATTCCGCTAAAATTATCATCCTTTGAGGAGGATGATCATCTGCTGCAATGATGTACATGGCAAATGCTTTTATATTTCCTGAATATATATCGCAGCCCGGATGGATGAAACTAGATCCGGGGTCTTCAAACTCGTTCGATCTTCACTCTAAGTACAAGTCGATCCATGTGAGAATTACGCTGAAGTCGAACATGGAAAGACATCGCTTGATTACCGGTCAATAATGAAAACCGTTAACAAGCGCGAGAGGAATCACCAATAATGACGATGACTCTCAAGGTACGGCAGTACAATTCACGTGGCGTGAATAAAGGACTTGGCGTCGAACGCCACGCAAAATCTTCTGGTCGAAGGTCATTGATGTATACCTGTCGCCGGAAGTGAGAAACTTGCCATTGAGGCATGCAAGCTTCAAAGTACTGATGGGGGTGTTCCTAGATCGACTTCTTGGATAATGAGCTGAAGTCGACAAGAAGTGATCCGTCAAAGGAGGGCCTTGATGAATCCCACATCAATGACACGGAACGGAGCTAATGATTTAGTGGAGGTGAAACAAACTGTGACATATGATTCAGGGTGGCGATCATGAAATGGATGAAGGAAAATGTATGGTAGTGGATGGGACACGGTTGACACTTTCTGAATGACCCCTCTTGAACATATAACGACACTGATGTGATGGATCGGTAGCATTACCCCGAATGGATGGTGTGGCGAGGACCATGGTGATGAAACCGGTGAATGAGACAACCCAACCCGATGTGATACGGAAGAAAAGTGTCATGTTCAAGAGTGACTTGCTACCTCTAAACTTTGATGTTCTCCCAATTTTTCCCCAGTCATTTCTGACCAGTACCTCTTTATTTTTGTCAAGCTTGAGGAGGATAACATATGCTTGTTCTATAACCTGCCCTTCGGGCAAGCCCATCGCTAAGATTTAACGAGCCTAGCGATAGGGAAACTCGTTCTCGTCTAAAGACAAGTTTGTCGCTATTTAATTATTTTAACGAGTCTAACGACAAGGAAAACTCGGTCCTTTTCATTTTTAGAGAGTCTAAAAAGGTACAGAAAGTCAACTCCATAATTCCTTTTTCGTCAGCTAATCCCTTAAGTCCGAAAAAGTATAAAACAATACAGAAGGGATGGCTGTTCGGTATTTTTAACGAGCTGAACCAGGCAAGCGCTCGATCCTTTTGTGCAATAATCCCTCAAGTCCAAAAAGATTAAAATTTAGAGGAGGGATAGCGTTCCGGTCATTTTAACGAGCTGGAAGGCCAAAACTCGGCAAACTTTTCATATTTTACGAGTCAGTGAAAAGAGCTGAAAGAAGACTCGTCTTTTGAGGAACGAGTGATAAACAGGGATAGCTACAGATTCCAGGTACAGGTTGGAATTTCCAATCACGGCAGTGTCACAAGGATGGCTAGGTGAAATCACTCTTCGCAGCTGTTTCTCAAAAGAGGTAAACACACCAATGGAAGTGAATGATCGGCCAAATGAACGGTGGAGGTGGTGGATGAAAACACGATCAAGGTTCTTATGGCTAATGAATTTACGATCTCAAAAGGTTATTTACCGGTTCATTTTTTCCATGAGCTTGAACTCTGGGGGAAACGTTTGCTCACACTTTTCTATTTTTTAACGAGCATAAATTCAGGCCTAAAACTGCTCGAATTTCGCGTTTATTTTTTAACGAGCATGAACTATATGCTAAAACTGCTCGATATACCAGTCATAAGAATGCCTCCTATAAGGACCAATTTTTATAGAGCTTATGCCTTACTACAGCTATGCTCTTATTTTGGCAAATTTTACTTCTGCCCCACAGGCTTTCTTTCATGCAAGTTTGGAAACGGCTAATCTTAAAACCAGATAAATAACCGCCCCTAGCTTGCACTCCAGAAAGTTTGCATGCCCCCAGGTATAGGATAGAATTTCGAGGTTGCCCCTCCTCTCTCCTACTTCTGCTTTTCTTTGGGTGTTCATAGTTATTTGTCATCTTGCTAATCTAATGCTAACGATACTTGTCTTCTCGTTATTTTAAGGGGTCTTACGCAGTACTCAGACTTCCTGTCGGCCCACTTTTAACAAACAGCGATTGTGACAATAGAAGAACACTACTCAAAGATAAAACATTGGTATTATCGAGGGAGGCTTGCCTCTTTCTTATTATCCGAAGAGTGGTTCTATTCGCTGCCGCAAATCAATCTCTTTCTTCGGCGGTGTCTATCATTGGGTTGTCCAAAGATGGTTACCCTCTGTCACAACAATACGGTCTCCTTATTAGTTTACTGCCCCTGCTTATCCTTCAAAACATATGTTTCGATGGGCGAGGCTTGAATTTAAAGATGGTGACTACTTGTTACAATAAGGGAATTCCTACTTGGGCATTGCCCACTTTTTTAGACAAAGGTGAATGATTCCCAAACACATAACTTTAACAAAAGATCATTATTCCAGAACAACCCCACTTCCTTCGGACGGGGTACGGACTAGTCATGTTCTCCTGCGGAAATTCTTCCTTATACCCGGAGTTTCTTCTGCCCGAAGCAGACCAGGGTGCATGCCCCCTGGGTCCTAGTCTTTCTTTCCGAATTACTCGCGCTCATCGGGAAGGAGGACTGGGGGCGGAGGCGAATCTTGAGTGAACAGACCATTTAGGATTGGTATTTGACTATTTGCGATGCGAGATCCCGGAAATGAAAGCTGGTCTACGAGCTTGACCACCCTTCCTTCGTGTGGAAAACACATTACTCTAAAGAGTGAGGAGACTATCGCTCCCATGCAATAAATATAGTCGCGTCCAAGGAGTAGGTTATAATCCAAGGGTCCTTGAACTACCAACACGTTCATCCTGACGGTCTTCCCCTTCAATGTAACAGGTACATCGGGGAGGATTCCTAATGGTCGACTGGTTCCTTTATCAAAACCTGAGAGATTTCTCAACTCAGGTAAAAGCGCTGGGGAACCCAGTGCTTT
This sequence comes from Pinus tabuliformis, assembly GCA_031772625.1. Taxonomy (NCBI): domain Eukaryota; kingdom Viridiplantae; phylum Streptophyta; class Pinopsida; order Pinales; family Pinaceae; genus Pinus; species Pinus tabuliformis. The sequence goes on along the minus strand of CM062811.1, from coordinate 406,792,117 downwards.
CCAAGCAATAGAGGAAAGGATACTCACAGACGCCCCTTCATCAATGATAGTACCAGCCATAACCATTCTATAGATCTGGACAATGATTCTAAATGGTGTACTGGCTGGTAACCGGGGTCTGCCTAGTTGATTCCAATCAAAGGATACAACCAGGTTGCTTGGTGGTGGGACCGAATATACGGCCGGATACGACTCAGATGATGTTCCTTCCTGCGATAAAGGAATGGGCGCATTGCCCGGATGCTCGTCGGAGTCGGTGCTGATAAAGAGAACCTGGATGGTGTCATCCTTGTTCTCATCAGTGAGGGTGTCACATGAAGACGACACTTCGGTGACGGTGTCATTTGAAGACGGGTCTTCAATGACGGAGTCATTGGACGATAGAACCTTTGAAGGAAGAACCGGGTCAACTGCCGTTTCGACCTTTAGACTTTCTTCTGGTCTAGATTCGGTAGGTTCATTCTCAATGACTGACACATCAGCTGACCACTTGAGTGGTTCAACTGGATTTTCAACTATCGAGGGATTAGGCGCGAGTTTTCGGTATCCAGGCGGAAGTTGCACCGGTGACACCGGGCGATCTTCCAAAACTCTCTTTGCCTCATCTAAGAATGGACATTTGTGGATGGCATGGTGACCTTCACACAATAGACAGGGTGATCTTGGTCCCCTTCTTCGTCCTTCACTCTCGCTAGTTGAGGGAATGCAATCAACTTGACAACCAGAGGTTGATGCTACCGGATTGTGCAACCTCGGGGACCAGTCCCTTAGTATCCGGGGAATACAAGGACAATCACAATGGAAATGGATCCCTTTGCAAATGACACATGGCGATTTAGGCCCGGTCGGTGCAGTGTGTGGATTTTTGTCAGTTTTCTTCTGCTTGCCCCCAGTCGCCTTCGCCAGAGGCTCCTTCTGCTTCTTCCCTTTCTTCTTCTTTTCCTTCTTCTCCTTGGGAGGCTGACTTTTGCCGGCTCTACCCTGCGAAGATGAAGGATCAGAGGAAGTATCACAAGAGGTAGAAGGCTGGTGGGTAGTTCTAGATTGTTCTGACAGTTGATTCGACTGCTCAGGATTAGTGGCGATTTGGACAACATTAGTTGAAAAGAGCCAAACAGGAAGGCCGATTGTCAATCCTGGAAGTGACAATGTAGCCATATGAGGCGCACCAACATCTCCCCAAGAGGAGAAGGGATTTGGACTTCCGCCAAGGTTACTTCCTTGGTTGGTGGGCTCCATACTTTTCAACTGAAAGATCAACGTGGGAATAACAGGTGATTATGTTCCGCTTTAAAATAAGTTTTATTTACGACGCTTTTAGACACAAACTTGCTTTTTCATGTTTTAAGAGTCGAGAAAAAGCTAAAGATGACTCTAGTCGCCTTCGATGTATTAACGAGCCCGAAGTGACAAATGCTCGGTTGGACCTTTTCAGTTATAGAGTTTGAAAAAGGCCAAAAGAAACTGCTCTGGAGATCTAGGCAGAGGGTGTGCCAAACCTTTCGCGAAACCACAGAATACGTTTTACGGTACGGGTGGTCGATCTTCGTGAATGCTGTGTTCACTGCATCGCGATCAGTAGGGCGGCCGACACGGTTTCCTAAGGATAAAGGATAAAAGCCTATAGGGGTCTCCCAATATACGCGACGGTACGCGGGAGCTCAAATCCGTGTTAGTGCCACCGACTCTCAGGAGGAATCACCCACCTTCGTAGAGATCGACAGTCACTATGTTTAACGACGCCGGAACACGTCTCTACCTAGACCTCTAGATGTTTGCGTTAAATTCCAAAGCGTTGTTATGTAAATTGAGTTTATTTTAATGTTGATCTTCCTTAACAGTTTGCCTTTCAGGTTCGCCACGAGATGTATATATACAACTTCCTATATGCAATCTAAGAATGAGAAGCAAAATCTTTTCAATCTTTCAACTTTGAAAACCTTAATCTACTTGAGGAAAGAGCAAGACACAACTTTTTCCACAGATCAAAGAACACACACTAAAATGCACATTTTCCTAAATCGTCAAGCATACAGTCAAATGCAAAATGCACAATGCATGTATTTCTTTTCGTTATCCTTAATGTTGATGCTTAACAAAAGGAAACTGTTGTATGATTTTTGAATCAACCTTCAAGTAGAAATAAACAAGCTTGTCCACAATCAAAAGAACACCTTATGAAAGACTTGTTTTAAATACATGAAAAGTATAGATTCAAACCATAAAGTGAGAAGCAAACCAATCCAAAACAGCTATGAACAGCAATAACACTAACTCATAAGATCGCAATCTAAGAGGCCACAGCTACTAGGTTCGCTTTTCACAATGGGAAATTGTAACTGAAACAAGAAATACTGAAAGAACGTTTACAATTTCATCACACAACTGAGGCGGAATAATGTCAAGGAGAAGTGGTCTACAGCAAATACAATAACCAGCAAGCAATCAGCCAAAAACAAGTGCAAACAGGGCCAAGACACAAAGGAAGAGCTGAGCTAGACTAAGGCCAACTGGACCAGCGCAGGCACTGGTCTGCCAGTTTCACTCTCAGCGCAGTTCACGAAGGGAGCACCTGCGCTGTAATGCAGACTGCCTGTGGACAGCCTGCACTGACTTACGAGAGTTACGTCTGCTAAGAATTCCGGGTCATAAAAAGCTCAAAAATGTACTGTTTTGACTGAAATAAAATGCTATGGGTTAAGTACAGGCTAAGGGATGATCAAGAGGATAAAGATCTATCACAAAGAGTAAGGATTCATCTGTAGATTAGCTCTTTAAATCTTGAATTTGCTCAGCAAAGGAGCAAGAGTAGCAAAACCCTCTACTTCGCTTTTGATAGAGTCAAAAGCTTTTCGATTCGGTACTCCTTTCTTCAAGAAATGAATAGCAAAATTCTACAACAACAAGATACTAGGGTTCCCCAGCGGAGTCGCCAGTTTGTTGTGGGGAAAAGTATCCGATGCGGATGACACTAACCCTTTCTAAAGGTGACAGACTTTAGCAACAACTGAATGACAAAGTTTTCATGTTCATCTTTATGAAAGCACAGAGAGAATAGAAAGAGGATCAACCAACCTGGTGTCTTGCGCTTAGTCGATCCTTGTCCTTCTCGCTTTGTATCCCGTTCCCAGCTCTTTACTCTCCAAGCCGATCCAGCTACACACAGAATCTGCACAACAAAAGGGAGCAAACTACGAGATACAAGCAATCATAATTGAAGCATGGATTAGGTTGCATCAAATATACATGTAAACACAAAAGCATCTATGTAAAACAAGTATATAGAAGAACATGCAAAATTTATTGATAGAAAGTAACAGGGTTCCAGAGGAAGTTACAACCAATGATGTTGGCCCCAATCCAGCAGCACCTCCTCGGCAGCAAGAACTCTCTTCTTCACCTCTAGTAAAACAATCACCCAATAATCCTGGCAGTATACCAACAGCACCTCCTTGCTTATACAAAATTCCAGCCTCCTTAGACCTCATAGAAGAGCTCTATATATAGGAGAGAAGAAGAGAGGATGAGTCAGCTTGAGGCTGGCATAGAGCTGACTAGTGTCCTCTCCCTCTTCAGTTAATCTTCAGTTCTTGAGTCCACTTGGAGATCCTTGGTTACACATGGTGATCAAGTACCTCTTACTCATCACAAGGCGAATCTGATGAACCAAGTGTCAGTTTGGAAGCTTCCTGGGCAATTGACACCTTGCAGGAGGACTGTGCCACTTGGCCAATCTCGCCCAGCGCAGGTAGCCTTCATTGTTTTTGACTTCCAGCGCAGGTACAGAGTGGGACAGTTGCAATACAGCGCAGAAGCTCAGTTAAGCAGCTGACATGATCCAAAATAAGCCTGTTCTGAAGTGTTTTCAGGTGGAGAACTGATTGGAAGTGCTGTTGATTGATGACCTTGTTCTTTTAGGGGTAAGAACAACATGTTTAGGGACTGAGGATCCCTGTAATTATCGACATTTCCTGCTCCTTGATGCGAGGCACAAAAATGTCTATAACAAGCTTGAGTGCCTCCAAATGAAAAACTGCATCATGACTGTGATCTGAAAAGATATAATACTTAGAATCACAAAATTGATCATGGATCATCATTCTGCATTCTCAAAAACTACCTACCCAGCCTACTTTCCTAACATTTTTTCTTCTTTTTGGTTTGGGTGCACTTAGACTTGCAGACCCAGCTTTACAATTTTTTCTTTTGATTGCCTTCCTATCTAAATCTACACTTATTTCTGCCAAGGGCCCAGATTAAGCGATTGGGCTCCTTTGATTCTCTACCTATCTACAAATCTGCCAAGATTAAGCTATTTGGACAGATATCATTCTCTATATTCTAAAACAGGAAATTGAAACCTAGGGAGGCCAAGATTAAACTGTTTGGCCTTCCCTTAACCTAAAGAACTTATCAAAATGAAACAATTCATCAAAATTGGAAAACAGCAGTGGCACTTGGACTAGCACACTTTTATGACTTCTTCTTTGGCCTCTTTAAGGAAATATGGAACCTTGCAGCATGAAAGATGACATATTTGGCATGTAAAAATGTCAATCATGAAAGATGAACACCTGTTGCAACAGGAGGCTAACAGTGGCTCCACTTGGGGATGACTTTTCCTTGTGAAAAGCCAAGAACAGTAGGTCAGAATGCCTTGATCTTCTATGGTTGTTGTGGATTGAAGGAACTTCTTTGTCTTGGCTGTTAGATAATTGAAACTTTTGTAATATAAACAACCTCCTCCTCAACTGAAATATTGTGAAATGCATAGCACTACCTACTTTCTTCTGCGTGCTTGCTATTATGTAGAATGTTGCTTGAGCTTTGTACCTTTGAAACATTTTCACAACATGGATCAAAACTGATATGTTTGCCTTGTTTTTGCTTTGAGCAAGGGTGCTGATATGAACTGAAAATACTGCTCTGTTTTGCTACCTTTGACTGAAGACTACCAACAACTTCCCTTTACCATGAATTGTTGTGATGTGACTGTGCCACTCTTGCTGTTTTGTTGAAATTAGTACAGAGACAGAGCTTTTAAAACTGGAACGCTTGTATTGGCTGTGTCTTCACAAAATTTACTGCTGCTCCTCTAACATTCAGAAAAATAAAACAAAACGTTGATATATACAAACATGACTGTACAAAAGATACATACAAAGCTGCACTGTATCCCCTAAAAGGGATCATGGTAATGTTTCAGCATACGGCCATTGACAGGGCCTTCTTCAACAGAACTATCCTCTACAGACTTGAGAAAATAAGTGTTATTTCCCTGAACAGCAGAAATAACGAATGGTCCCTTCCATAAAAAATCAAACTTGGCATGTTTGCCCTTGTCTTCTCTTCGTGAGTCCCACCTTAGAACTTTGTCACCAATGTAGAAATCCTCAGCTTTAACTCTCTTATCAAACATATTTTTGAGTTTTTCTTGCAAAATTTGAGCTCTGTCATAGACTTTTTCTCTGGTTTGCTGAAGATGAATGGTCTGATTAATCCTTCTTTGAATGTCATTTGGTTCAGCCTGAATTTCCTGTAACATTCTGATAGTAGGAATGCCCAGGGATGATGGAAATCTGGCCTCCATGCCATATACCAGCTCATAAGGGCTCATTCCAATGGATTTCTTGGTTGAAAGTATGTCTGCCCATAGGGCATTTACCAGTTTTTTGTGCCAGTTCTTCTTGTTTTCTTCCAGCACTTTCTTTATGATGTTGATGAGGCTTTTGTTGGATGATTCGTCCAAGCCATTACCTTGGGGGTAGTAAGCTGTAGAATGGCCCAAGGTAATATGAAATTGGTGGCAAAAATTGATCATCTTTTTGGACTTAAAGGCATCGGCATTGTCAGTGATGATTTTCTCAGGGAAGCCAAATCTAGAAAGGATATTGCACTCAAGAAATTGGATGATGATGGTGTCATTGGCATGCCTGCAGGGAATGGCTTCAACCCACTTAGTGAAATAGTCGGTGGCTGTTAGGATCCATTTGTGCTGGCCTGAGGAAGAGGGATGGATTTCTCCAATGAAGTCAAGACCCCATTGTTGAAAAGGCTTCTCGGTAGAGATGGGTTTCAGGGGAAAAGGTAATAGCTTTCTCTTGCCCTCAAAGATTTGGCATTTGTGGCATGACATGGTAAACTTCTTTACATCTGCAAAAAGAGAGGGCCAATAAAAACCAGCCCTTAAAATTTTATCAACAGTGGACTTCCAATATAGATGTCCTTCACAGTCACATGCATGGAATTCTTTCATGACATTGTTAGTTTCGTTCATGGTTAAACAGTTAAGCAATATACCTTCATGATTTCTCCAGAATAATGCACCATCTATGACACAAAACTTTAAAGCTTTCATTTTCAAAAATCTTTTCTTGGTTCTGGACAATCCTGGGGGAGCAAACAGGTTTAACAGTACAAAACATATATCAGCATACCATGGAGATTGCAAAAAGGTCTCACTGATCTGTGGAGTCACCAGCTCCTGTTTATTGTCTAGTTGGTTAATGTCTAAGGCTTGAAAGTTTGTTTCAGACATCAGTTTGGCTAAATCTTATCCCTTTATCAGCTTGGTTGGTTTTATTTCTATGTCATACTCAAGGATGTTTGCTATCCACTTGCCTCTTTTGCCTTCTAATCCCTCTTGGGTCAATATGTCTTTTATAGCAGCGTGTGGGACATAGGCAATCACATGGGAATATAAAATGTACACTCTGAAATCCTTGATGGCCTTAACAAGTGCATAGGCCTGCTTTTCCATGATTGGGTACTTCAAAGGGGCATCTCTTAAAGCTCGGCTGAAAAATGCAATCGGCTTTTCAGCTCCCTATTCATCCTTTTGCAAAAGGACAACAGCTATAGTATGATCAGATGCAAAAGAAAAAATGATAAAATCTTTGTCAAATTGTGGGCTGGTGAGGACAGGGGTTTGCGTTAAGGCAGATTTGATACTCTCAAATGCTTGCTTGGTTTCAAGAGACCATTTTACCTTGGCATCCTTTTTTAACATGTTGCTTAATAATCTTATCAGCTCGGCTAGATTTGGGATGAATCTCCTTAGGAAATTGATCTTTCCAAGGAATTCTTGCAGCTCTTTTATGTTTCTTGGATATGGGATTTGGAGGATGGCTTGGATTCTTTCAGGATCAATTCTAATCTCATCTTTTGATATGATGTGGACAAGTAGTTTCCCTCTTCAAGGCCAAAGAGGGATTTCTTGGGATTCAAGGAAATTCCATATTTCCTACATGTGATGAATATTTGCCTAAGGTGCTTGAGGTGCTCTTCGTCAGATTTGGAAAAAGGGGTTAAGTCATCAAGGTAGACAACTAGGAAATAGTGTATTTCTCTAGCAAATGCAATATCCATTGCTCATTGAAAGGTTGCACCAGCGTTTTTAAGTCCGAATGGCATCTTAACATACTTAAATGTTCCCCACGGTGTGGTAAAGGCTGTCTTGTCTTGGTCATCTGGGTGAACAAGTATTTGATTGAAACCTGAAAAGCCATCTAGCAAAGAGATTCTAGATGACCCCACTACTCTTTGTAGGATGTGATCCATCTTGGGCAAAGGATAGTGGTCTTTTAGGGAGACTTGGTTTAAATTTCTCAGATCTACACAAAGTCTAATTTCACCTATCTTTTTTCTTGTAGGAACGAGGTTGGATACCCATTCAGAAAATCTGATGGGTGCTATTATGCCTACTTCAAACATCCTCTTTACTTCCTTCTCAATCATGGGAAGAAGCATAGGGTTAATCCTCCTAAGTTTCTGTTTGAAAGGTTTCTAGTTTGGTTTCAAGGGAATTGTGTGTTGGATCACCGAGGTGTCATAGGATTTCAAATCCTCATAACTCTTTAAACAAATCAATGTACTTGGGCTTCTGATCAGGTAGTAAATTTCTGGACAATTTGATCATTTTGGGATTCTCTGTTGTCCCAATGTTGTATTCTTCTATAGCAGTGTTCAATGGTTGTAATTTTGGCTTTCTGGGAGCATCATTGGCGTCAAAAATGTCTTCTAATGGGGTTAGGCCAGCAGGAAGAAAATTGTCCTTTAAGTCAATGATCTCTGCCTCTGTTTTGGCAATTTCTTCCAAATGCATTTGTTTCAGCTGTTCTATGTTTGTTTTGTCAAAAACAGTCAGGTTTAGGATTTGTTTGGCTGTTGTAGTTGTTGCAGCCTGCTGGTTTTCAATTGTCTGTTGTTGGACATCGTTTATAGCATCCATGTCAATGTTGATATTCGAAAACTCCTGCTCAAGGGTGAGGAAATTGTTGATTTGGGCATCATTTTCAAAAACCTGCCAATCTTTAACGTTATTTGGGATAGCAGGCCTATGTTTTATTTCAGCAGTAAAGTGATGGCCTGACTCAAAAGGAAGCTTACATGTACTAGCAAAGGTGGCTAGGCTGTGTGCATGAATGTTATGATCTCTTGAAATCTTGGCCAGCTTGAATTCTGTGAACGCACTAAGTATATTAGTGGCAGCAATTCTATAGGCCCTCATTCTATTGTCATTGGTAACAAAATTACCTTTCATCTGTTGTATGATTAGATCATAGTCACCTAAAATGGACACTTTTGCAACTCCTAAAGCTTTGAGCAGTTTAAGGCCTAAAAGCAGAGCCTCATACTCTGCCATGTTATTTGTGCATTTGAAATTCAGTCTGTAGGCATGACCTTCCGCATGATTGTTATGTGTATTGTGAATCCATACACCTGCCCCTGCTCCTAACTTGTTGACAGAGCCATCAAACTCTAAATACCATGTGATTTCTTGCTTGTGGTTTATGCTAAGAGTTTCAGCTATGTTAGGATTGGGCAGATTTGAAATTTCTATTTGGGGAGTTTCTTGTAGCATGCTGGTTGCATTAATTGTTGTGCCAGTCTCATGGGTATATGCAACCGATTCTTCATTGATTTGTGCTCGTAGTTCTAGAGCCAAAGGCTCATCCTTAGTTGGAGAATTTGTATCATCATTAAATAAAATAAAGGAATCCATATCAGAATGGATTGAGTAAATGGGAAAATTTTCAGGCTTACTCTCACTACTTACCACATATTTCATGAGTGTTTCTCTGTACAATCTCTTTGGTTGTCCAAAGACTGAAATAGTGGCATAGGAGAGGTCTAGTTGAAGGGATCCTTGGAGCTTTGCTCCCCATGATCTTGATAGGAGCATACCATATTTTGGTGGGATGTTAGCCACCACCACATCCATGAGGATGGTCTTATTGGGATATTGAACTAAGGAGACACACAAGTCTTTGATGAGGCCTAAACACTTGACTTGATTTGAGTCAAATGAGTACAAATCTTTGTAGGGTCTTGTAATATCAAGGTTCAGCTTTTCCATAACTGCTTTGGGCATCAGATTGTGTGATGCTCCTGAATCAAACATAGCATTGTGCAAAACTTTGTCATGTATATGCAAACTGACATAAAAGGGTGGAATAGGTCCATATGTTGATTTTCCATTGACTTCTGGGCCAAACAACAGTTCAAGGGTATCATCCAGAACATTTACATCGTCCTTATTCTATGGTATTTGAAGTGATCTTTGAATTTGCTGCCTATATACATCATGTTTAGCAAGTTCTGAGAGGGGGATGGATATCTTCAACTTAGCTATTTCTGCCTCTAAATTAAATGGCTTTTCCAATGGAGTCTTGGTGTTGATAATGGCAGTTTTTTCTATTTCATTTGAATTATCAGGGTTTTGCTCTTTTTTATCAGCGTTATGGGAATTGATTGCTTGCGGTTTTTCAACTTCAGGAAGGCTTATTAGAACATTGTTCGAGTTTTGCTCAGAGGAAGAAGGTGGCAAAAGCTGATCTACAGAAGGCTGTGTTTCTGTAATGTCTTCTACAGTCATTTGATGTTGGTTTGGGACAGTTGTATCAGCTGGTTCTGTTATGAAAGCCTTGCTCTTAATTTTGTTGGGCTGTTTGCCATCCTTTGTTTTGTTAGGTTCAGAAATGTCAATGGTCCTAGTTCTCAGCTTATATTGTTTGTGTACTTCATACACAGCAGTATCATATCCTTGTTTACAATCAAAAGACTCACCAGACTTAGTCTGAAATTGACTTAGGTTGTGCTCATCTTGGTCTTCTCGGCTTAGGAAAGTTTGTTTTTCACCCTTTAGATCCATCAGATTCATGTGAGTGTCTTCTGTTTGCTCGTTGGATGTAGATCCTTCAACATAATTATCTTGAAAAGGGGGTCTTATGTCATGGTCTGGGCTTGACCTACCAACATTTGTGTTCTGTGTTTTCCTAAAATTTGGGTTCCTTATGGTATTGGACTGTTGTCCCTCCCATGATGATCTTCTCTCAATGCTTTCTACTCTTTCTCCCAGCCTTTGTAGGCCATTGATAATAGCATCAAGCTTTTGATCAAAGGCTGAGGGTTCTTCCTTAAAGGTGGTTCTTCTTTCCATTCTGGCTCTGTTTCTTTTGGAAATTAGGTTGGCCTCTACACTGACAGCCACATTTTGCATGTCTGCAAGGGTCTGAGGAGCTCTTTCTTTCAACTGGTATGCCATATCCTGATCGAATCCATCAGGGAACTTATACAAGGCAAGGTCAGGTGGGGATCTTAAGTTCTGTGGTATTGCATTATAGACATTGTTGAACCTTGCACAGTACTCCAAGACAGTCTCCTGAGGACCTCTTTTAATTGTATCATATTCAGCTAGTATGTGCAAGGGGTCTTTCTTTTTCTCCCATCTGTTGGTAAAGGATTGGTAAAGCTCATCTGGAGTAGTTATGGAATTTGCAGCAAGTGATCTAAACCAAGTTCTTACATCACCGGTTAAACTTTGAACAAAAATTCTCATTCTCACGCTATCATCGTCTATCTCGTAGTTTTCAAAATAGTCTTGCATCTTTTTGGTATGATGAAGGGCTGTGAAAGGACTGGTACTGTCAAAATAGGTAATTTTAGATTGATACTCCTGAGGTAAAGCCCTAGGATTAGCAGGTAATTGCAAGGGTGCATATCTATTAGCCATATTGGCAGGGATAAGTGGGACAACGGGGATAAATGGAACAACAGGGATAACAGGGATAACAGAAGTAACTGGAAGAGCAGTTGTGGTATTTTTAGTATGTGCAGTGAATAGAGGCGTGGATGGAGTGCTTTGAGATGTGGATGATGAACAAGGGGAAGTAGGGTTTGAACGAAATAAAACCTTAACAGGAGTTGGAACACAACTTGGGAGAGCTGCTTCAGGACTCAAATCAGCAAAATCTTGTCTTTGCTCTTGCTTCCTGAGGATCTTTGGGATTAGGTTCGGGTTTTCAAAAGCAGTTGGGAATTTGGGTCTGGGTGTGACCTTGTATATCGTGGATTCCTTTTAGGAGCCATCTTCCGAATTTGTTTTTTGGTATTTTTCTAGGAATGTTTTTAGAATTAGCAAGGAATTGATTAAACTTTGGAACCGCTATCTATAGCTTAAAACTAGCATGAAGATTGATTGAAGCAGCTTTTATTTACTTCTGTCAATGCAAAGCAAAGATAGTTTCAAAGGCTACTTGGCTGACATTCAGGCTTCATCTGTAGTTTTAAGGAATATACAACAATTTAGAAAATTTATTTCTCAGTGGATTCTTCCAACCTATTTCGTGAATTTAACTGAGGAGTTCCCCAGTGGAGCTTTCCAACTTGATTTATGAAATTATCTGAGGATGGTCCCTAGTGGAGCTTTCCAACTTGATTTATGAAATTATCTGAGGATGTTCCCCAGTGGAGTCGCCATTATGTTATCACTCAGGTTGTCCTTAAGCTCCAGTAAGGATACGGCCGAGGTAACCACAAACCAACTTTGGACTGCAAGTTCTAGCCCACCTGCAATCAGAGAGGGCTCTCTCTTTGTGATTTAGCTTTGTTGATGATGATTTTAGGCTAGCTATTGAGTTCACGGATTTTTGTTTGTGTTTTGTTTATGTTTTGGTGGGAAGATTGATGTTTTCAGGTAAAGAGGCAGGTGTAGTGTGAAAGTTTCAAACCATTGGGCATGGAGTCAAGGAAGTAAGACTGCTGGTGCGTTTTCTTGGTCACAAGAGGAATAAGGAGCAAGGTAGCTACACATGGAACAATTTTCCAAGTTTAAAGGATGGAAAGAATGCTAAGGAAGGAGAGGAAATTAAGAATCTCTCAGTCAGCTTAACAGAGAAAAGTGGATGAGCTCTATCTAAGGGCAGTAAAGAATCCCTAGATAACTGTCGAACACATGTGAATTAGAGTAAATATGAGCCACAAGGAATTCATATTCATGTCCAGTTCATTTCAGATGAAAAAACATAAAGAAATAGCAGAAATTGAGCCTAGAGTGCAATTAAACAAGTTCTAAGCTAATCTTTCTTTTTGCTATTTAGATGGTGAAAATGAAAACAGAGGTAAGAGGCACTTATTGATTCATGTTGCAGCACAAGAATTCCATCATTCAGTCTCCATAGACCATTAACAACACATCAAGCAGTCATTCCTTCAATCTCTTCAGCAATCTTTGATTAAAGAAAAGTATCAGACATACAGTGCGAGTCTCTAATGAAAAGTTATCAATCAACCAACCCTTGAAACAATATAGAGGGTGGTATATATAGGGAAAATTCTCCAAAATTGTTTATTACGGCTGTGACCTAAACAGGTCTGAAAGTAAATGATTACTTTAACCTAAACTTATCATAAATAAATGCAAGAAAATATCTATGGGTTGCGCTGAGGGCAGCCGTATCAAAACTGAATCAATGCGTTGTCCTCGGTGGCTTGGTGCAGTGCTTCTGCAATAACTGCGCATGGACTTCTGCTCCATTATAGTTCGGTGGCTTTAAGTGCTTTAACTGTGATTTGAGAGCTGGGATGGGCTTACACCTCCCGATTTGACTCTGCTGGAGGCCAATCAATGCTGACCTGCTTTGGGAACTGAAGATTTCGATTAAAAAATTTAACTGATACTCTTTGACACTTCATCTCTCCTCGATACTCTTTGAACAAGTGAATTGGGTTGGTTTCTTTCTCGCTGCGGGTCAAATCAAAACTTAATGGCTGCTGTTTCGGCCCTCTGTTTCCTTTCGAATTGTCTTTTGCTCCTTTTTGCATGCCTCGCGAAGAAAAATGGGTCATTCGGCGCCTTTCGGGCTTGCTGGGGGCTGCGCGATGAGAGGTTTTCCATTTCGGCCCTTTTCCCCTAGCCATGCGCGATTAGTGCTAGGCGCTAATCGCGCATGAAAAACTGCCTCAGAATTTGTATCCGGGCTTCCTAAGCACGATTTTCACCTTTCGCCTCAAAAATTGATGATGACGTCAGCATGACATCAGCGGGTGGGACCATGGTACGGCGGATGACATGGCAGGATGACGTCAGCAGGGTGACGTTAGCATGTACGGTGGATGACGTGGCAGGATGACTCGACAGGGTGATGTCAACATGTACGGTGGATGACGTGGCAGGATGACTCGGCAGGAGGCCGATGTTGTGCAGGTGATGTGGCATGGTGACGAGGCAGACACGTAGAACAGGATAGGTGACATGGGGCGCGCGTACAGAAGGCGGAAAGCGGTTTCATCGGACCGCTTTCTGTACGGGGGCGGTATCCGTCAGAGCCCCTCCGATGCAATAGAAGGTGGACAAGTGTCTTTGGTACGGCGGAGAAACCGCCTCGCCATCGGAAGCTAATGTTCGAGCAGCGGGGCACCTCCGAAATCGCCGAGAGCCGTCGGATAGGGAGGGCCCGATCCGACGGTGGACGGAGCGTGGAGCTGGTGGGGAAATAATGGACGGATGCGCGAATATTCGGATTTTGATGTAGCGCGGCGGGGAGGGTAAAAACTTAGGAAATGCGGGTTTTCGTGGGTGTTTAAACGAGTGGGGGTTGAATGTATATGAACAAAACTTTAGGATAAGGGCGAAGAAGTGGGTTTTGTAGGTTTAGGGTTAGGGGAAAAGGTTGTTAACATGACCAGGTGTCACACTAACTTCTGTTAGGACACGGATGGGTTCATGATAGTCCCAGGTGGACTATTATGTCCTAGAACGGATAAATATATAGCTATAGTGCTAGAGGGTGGGGTATGTATATAGGGGAGTTATTTAGCATAGATTTAGTAGGGGAAGGGGAAATAGATAGGGGGCTATATAATATAGTCAGGGGTTAATATGGAGATGATGAGAAAACGCTAAGGTAAGGAACCTTAGGCCATTTTGGGGGAATAGAACTTTGTAACAGAAGAATGGAAATCCTTGAGTGAGGCAGATCTTCACCAAGGCTAATGATGTGGAAAATGATGACTAAGAGGCATCAAGCAGATCTTGATCGAAGGCGGACAAGTGTCTTTGGTACGGCGGAGAAACCGCCTCGCCATCGGAAGCTAATGTTCGAGTAGCGGGGCACCTCCGAATTCGCTGAGAGCCGTCGGATGGGGAGGGCCCGATCCGACGGTGGACGGAGCGTGGAGCTGGTGGGGAAATAATGGACGGACGCGCGAATATTCGGATTTTGATATAGCACGGCAGGGAGGGTAAAAACTTAGGAAATGCGGGTTTTCGTGGGTGTTTAAACGGGCGGGGGTTGAATGTATATGAACAAAACTTTAGGATAAGGGCGAAGAAGTGGGTTTTGTAGGTTTAGGGTTAGGGGAAAAGGTTGTTAACATGACCAGGTGTCACACTAACTTCTGTTAGGACACGGATGGGTTCATGATAGTCCCAGGTGGACTATTATGTCCCAGAACGGATAAATACATAGCTATAGTGCTAGAGGGTGGGGTATGTATATAGGGGAGTTATTTAGCATAGATTTAGTAGGGGAAGGGGAAATAGATAGGGGGCTATATAATATAGTCAGGGGTTAATATGGAGATGATGAGAAAACGCTAAGGTAAGGAACCTTAGGCCATTTTGGGGGGATAGAACTTTGTAACAGAAGAATGGAAATCCTTGAGTGAGGCAGATCTTCACCAAGGCTAATGATGTGGAAAATGATGACTAAGAGACATCAAGTAGATCTTGATCTCTTCAAGGAAGTTAGTGAGTGATTTGGGGAATAAGAGGAAGGGGGAGTTAGTTATGTCCAGCTTGACTTCCTCCAAATGAAAAACTGCATCATGACTGTGATCTGAAAAGATATAATACTTAGAATCACAAAATTGATCATGGATCATCATTCTGCAACCTCAAAAACTACCTACCCAGCCTACTTTCCTAATATTTTTTCTTCTTTTTGGTTTGGGTGCACTTAGACTTGCAGACCCAGCTTTACAATTTTTTCTTTTGATTGCCTTCCTATCTAAATCTACACTTATTTCTGCCAAGGGCCCAGATTAAGCGATTGGGCTCCTTTGATTCTCTACCTATCTACAAATCTGGCAAGATTAAGCTGTTTGGACAGATATCATTCTCTATATTCTAAAACAGGAAATTGAAACCTAGGGAGGCCAAGATTAAACTGTTTGGCCTTCCCTTAACCTAAAGAACTTATCAAAATGAAACAATTCATCAAAATTGGAAAACAGCAGTGGCACTTGGACTAGCACACTTTTATGACTTCTTCTTTGGCCTCTTTAAGGAAATATGGAACCTTGCAGCATGAAAGATGACATATTTGGCATGTAAAAATGTCAATCATGAAAGATGAACACCTGTTGCAACAGGAGGCTAACACATACGACTTGGAGGAATACTACTGGATACTCTCCATACCAACTTGTGTTCGGTAAAGAACCAATTTTTCCAATTGAATTCGAAATAAAGACTCTAAGAACGGCCCAGGAAGTGGGGTTGGATTTAACAGAAGCCCAAACCAAGCGTCTTCAGCAGATTAACGAACTAGATGAGGCTCGATTGCTTGCTTTGCAATGAACTACAATAATTCAGCAGCAAAGGGCAAAATGGCATGATAGCCTTATCAAGAAGAAAACGTTTCAAAAAGGGGATTGGGCACTTCTGTATGATTCCATATTCCAGGACTTCCTGAGCAAGTTGCAAACAAGATGGCTCGGCCCTTATGAGATTCAAGAAGTGCATAATAATGGTACTCTTACCTTGACTACCATCGACGGATCCGGCCATTCTTTTAAGGTAAACAGGCATTGAGTGTGCCTCTATCATCAACCGCTTACCAAGGAGTCTTTCTGCGAGCAGGTATGCGAGGACCCCTCCATGCAAATTCTAGTTGTAGGGAATGAGGACCCAACAACTTTTCCTTCAAAAAATTGAAATTGCTTGAGAAATTGTAAATAATGTACATACCCTTTTTAGGCATTACCATGTAAATATGAACTTATTATTATTTTTTTTTAGGAAATTTCACAAAGTTTGGAAGTTTATTTTCCTCTTTTTGTTTTTGTTGTTCAAAAAATTGAACGTCTGCCATTCAATTGATTGAACAACACATTTTCTTCTTTTTGTTTTCGTTGTTCAAACAATTGAACGTCTATCGTTCAATTGATTGAACAACACATTTTATTATTTTTTGTTTTTTCTCGTTGTTCAAACAATTGAATGTCTGTCCTTTAATTGATTGAACAACACATTTTTATTTTTATTTTCGCCATTCAAACAATTGAACGACTGCCGCTCAATTGATTGAACAACACATTTCGTTTTTATTTTGTTCTCGTTGTTCAAACAATTGAACGACTGTCGTTCAATTGATTGAACAACACATTTCGTTTTTATTTTGTTTTCGTTGTTCAAACAATTGAACGAATTCCATTCAATTGATTGAATAACACATTTCATTTTTATTTTGTTTTCGTTGTTTAAACAATTGAATGACTGTCGTTCAATTGATTGAACAACACATTTCATTGTTATTTTGTTTTCATTGTTCAAACAATTGAACGACTGTCATTCAATTGATTATACAACACTTTCGTTTTTATTTTGTTTTCATTGTTCAAACAATTGAACGAATGTTGTTCAATTGATTGAACAACACATTTTGTTTTTATTTTGTTTTCGTTGCTCAAACAATTGAACGTTTGCCGTTCAATTGATTAAACAACACATTTCATTTTTATTTGGTTTTCGCTACTCAAACAATTGAACGACTATCATTCAATTGATTAAACAACACGTTTCGTTTTTCTTGATTTCGCGGTTCAAACAATTGAACAACTACCATTCAATTGATTGAACAACACTTCATGTTTTTTATTGATTTTCATTGTCCAAAAAATTGGATGACTGTCGTTCACTTAAGTGAACAACACTTTTTTTTTTCCTGATTTCGCTATGCAAATGATTGGATGATTGTCGTTCAATCGATTGCACAACACTTTTTATTTTTTATTTTTATTTCTCCGTTCAAATGATTGAATGATTTTCATTCAATCGATTGAACAACACCTTTTAAGAAGATAAATTGTGACTTTTCCTCATTTTCTTGATAATTATGCCATTTTCTCTTCTTTTGTATTCCAAACAAGCACCATTTGAATTGATTTGTGTCTCCTCTAAGGAAAAACGGTAATAATAAAATCATTATGACTTCTAAAGCCTTTTGATGGTTATTTTTATCCATAAGCTAATACGGTGTATCTTTAGAATGACTGCCTGAACATCTTTTCTTTTGGACACATCATGAAATGATTCATTATTCTTAATGCATGTTGGCATATGTTTATACTCCCAAATGGATAAAACTCATTGATATAATGATAAGGGGATAAGAGCATAACACTTTCATTGGCATGTTTTTACTTCTTACACCATCCCTAACTCTTAAGGAGCAAATGAGCCTCCCTGTTTCTTTTACAATAAGAGTTGAAAAAGAAAAATAAAATATGAAAATGCTTAAAACATTATCTAAAGAGGATAGGGGGTCTCATTATGAGCCAGCCTACCATGATCATAAGGATGTAACAAGTGACATTCCAATTTGGCTACCAAACCAAGGCAATGACCTTCTTGATAATTAAATATGTCAGAAGAACAGGGGGTCTCATCACGAGCCAGCCTGATCACTTTGTTACACCCTAGTGAGTGGCACTATGGTTATCTGGTCACCATGCCAGCATAGTGGTCTCTTTATGACAAAGAAAAGAAGAATTAACTGTAAGAAGGACTCTAGCTCATTTGGGGGGGTTAAAAAGAAACCCTGTCGAGGCTATGAACGCCTGCTGGCAGCAGTGGCTCTGCTTGTGGTATTGGAGTATCACCTTATATTGCCATATGTCATTTAGCTCTTATCACCTATGGATTTGTCTCTAAAGAGATTTCCATTTGAGCAGCACTTTTACAAGCTGAATAGCATGGTGACTTTAATCTATATTCATTATTTTCCATATGTCCAATCATTAAATGAAATTCGTTAAGCACATACCGTCAATTATGCTAATGTGATTAATACCACTCATGGTAAAGATATTTGACGTAATGAACTAAAAATTGTTGCTTTTCGATTTGGCCAATTCATGTCCGACGACAAATATTGCTTAATTGCTTTACCGATTTGTGTGTTGTTTTCTTATATTGGTTGCTGACATTTATTTCGCATCAATGTATTTGCTTGATTTTCGCATGCTGAAAGGACATAGATGCCATTTTCTCGTCAGAGGGGGGATGGCCTGCATATGCACGACACGTATCACAATTATGGATAACTGTGTGACAATCATTCGAATTACCTTCGGAGTACGAACTGCATGATGAGTATGAATGTGTAATAATTAGCAGGAATTTCCGATTGGACGAAGAATGGCAACCATTATGGCAGGCATGTGAACTTACGATCTTGTGTTAAGTATGGCTGACAGGATGAATGACTTAACTAAAAATGATAATAATTGTCCAAACAAATTTCCTTGTTAATTGTTGTAACATACATTGTTGATGTTCTGAATTATAGAGGTAAAACACAATTTCATATAGGTGAACCAGCCTCAGGTGCAGCAGCCATGGGCGGAAGAGCTATCTGGAGTGAACCTCCAATGTTGATGGTATCGAATCAAGCTCACGCAATCCTCGAACGCACTGGCTAGCTGTAGTATTTAAATAGATTGCAGGGATTTCATGAGGAGTTAACGCTGGAATTTCTGTAGAATCTGCAGAACGGTAGCACAGTGGTAAAAGGTATAAGCATGATGGTTTCTGAAGAATTCCTAGCCAAAGTCACTGGACTTCCAGTAGAGGGGGCGAAATGGACAGATAAACGCGTCCTTTTATACAGTGTAATTGAAGTATTCCAGGACCCAGGCGAGCGGTTGGTATGAACAAGGAAAGGAATTCATCCTTCGGTGTTACAGCAACCATGGCAAGAACTGGTGATCATCGTCCAAAGATACATTACCTGCAACGGTCGACACGATGTGGTAAAGCCCTGACAACTGAAACTTCTAGCCATTTTAAAACAAAGAATTTTAGTTAATTTACTGTTTTATCTGAATTCCCTGTTACATGATGTCGCCCGACGAGTAAGGACAACTAAAGACCCACATAGTGTAGTCAGCCATCATGGGTTAATTAAATTAATTATCACAAATAGATTGGCCCAACAGTAATTAACGTGGGACAGTATCATAAATCCTACCTTGGCTCCACCCCTGGAAAATGCGGAAACAGAGCAACAAGGGCCAAGAACCCCAGGCCCAAAAAGAACACTAAAGAGAAAGAATTCCTCTGCACCCTTAGAACCAGCAAAGCGTAGGCGCTCTATGCAAGTGAAATCCCAATGGCACATCCCAATCCAAGCAGAGGAAGCCAGACCATCCCGCACACCTCCTCCTAGTCCGCAAGACCCCCTTTTGCAAGACTACGAGGAGGAAGTGGCCAGGGTATTGGAAAACATGGGAATGTTTGCCAAAGGTAGAGAATAGCTAGGGAGCATTGAAAAACAAAATTGTACCCCTGACCGGTCAGTCCCTGCTGACAGCCCTAGTCGTGAGCAAACCCAACCATTTATTGATGCCATGGAGGAACAGAGGGAGTCAATTCCTTCTATGGAAACACCCCTCGAAGCCGAGGTACATGAAGGAGAAGCCAGCAAATAAGAAACTCAAACAGTAGGCACCGGTCTAGTGGACCCCCCAGCAGAAGGAAACCTTGAAGATGAAAACCTAGGAGATGCTAATCAACCAGGTGATACTCCCTTTTCGAAGTCCCCTGAGGATGAGGCCTACCCAGGAGAAGACCCGAAGAATGATAATTGTTCAGGAGATACCATTGCATTGGGATCTCCTAAAAAAGAAATACATAATAACAACAAGCTAGAAGGAGAAATTCCACCAAAAGACACAGTTCCAATTGGAAACATACCTGATGCTGACATAGTACAGCCTCTACAAGAAACAGAGGATAACGCAACTAACCCACCGTTAGATGGAGGCCCTACAGTAAATAAGTCCTACAGAGATAGGCTTAGAAATATGCTCAGAAAGTACAGAAAAAATAAGCAAGTAATTGGGCAGCTAAAACATTGGTTAAAAGAGGCAACCAGAACCAGGAAATTGAAAGTGGAAATGGAAACTGTAGGAACGCAAACAGAACAATGTTCTGGGAAGGATGTTGAGACTCAAACAGAGTTTCTTGTGGTTTGTCCAAAAGAAACCCAAACTAAGCCAGGTATGATAGAAGACATTACCATGCAAACTGAGGACCCCTGTATCTTTTCGTAGGGAACCCAAATGGACCACCCCACTGTGGATATTGTTGTCCAAACAAATGTTGAAGAAGATGTTCAAGTTGATTGTATAATTCAAGAAGCAGCTGAAGCTACTATGCAGACAGACCCTACAGAGACCCAGGATGGAGAGGCCCAAACAGATGAGACACCCTTTTACACCCCCTTGGTAAGAGAGGTCGTCATCAAAAAATTGCAGAATGAGCTACTGACGGTTCAATAGGAATTGTCTCAGCACAAGGAAAAGGTGGTCCCTCTAAATGAACATCAAGGGTTAAGGAATAAGTTTGAAGCACTTACCATGACTGAAGATGAGACCTTTTCTCAGTATAAGGCTGAGCAAAAGAAGGTTGAAAGATTAAAGGGTCAATTGCAAAAAGCTAGAGAGAAAATGGAGACCGTCTGCTCTCTTTATTTAGACACCCTATCCTATCGAGCCCCTACCACAAATTATGCCTTATTTCTCATGGAAAGATACCTCCTACTAAAATTCAAGGCCGCTAAGGCTGGAAAACTAGTAGAGATCAAAACCACTCCCAACTTTATCAAATGCTTCAGAGAGCACGAAGAGAAGGTGTAGCGCCTCCTCTGTGAACTCTATATGAATAATTTCTTTTTAAAAGATGAAAGGGACAGCCACCTTGTCCCTTTTATAGGAGACATCCAATTTCAGGCATTCCTCTCATTTGCCACCAACCAACTCAAGTGGGCCAAGGCTCACAACACTTTCAGAAAATGTGAGTATGGCATTGACCTATGGGTTAGAGGGGAGCCTACACAGCCATTACTCCTATCTGTCAGGCATAAACAATTTATGCAGCGAGTCAGTGTTGTAGGAAAATTGGGGCCACTCCATACCGATATTATTTAGGCCGGAAAGGAATATTTCCAGGACATTAAGGAAGAAGCCTTGTCTGCATCAAGACAAAGGTGGGAAGTCTCTAGTAACACTGTGAGGAACCGAGAGCCATTTGGATATCGAAACTTCCAAGCCGCCTCTTCTCATTTCTACAAATATAGTAATATGATTTTAATGATGGGGCCTGATTGGATAGGATGTCGTTACAGACCCCCAATCATATGGTATCCTCCTGATCAATACCACAGTGACTATAACTTGAAGGATCAAGAGGTAACCCAGGATTTTGCTGTCCTTAAGCAGAAAAATGGTTTTAGGAAGTACAAGGAGGAAGTATATCCTGCTTATTCCCTAACTTAGTTGCATCTAAACTACTCTCTTGCATGTGGACATGCAAAAAGGTAACCTGCGAAGTATGTTAGGATAGGAAAAAGGTATGATTTCTCTTCGTAAAATGATTTATTTACCATTCATCCTTATACGATTATCTCTGTTTATAGATTAAAATGAGGAAAATATTGGCTAAAGTTGGGTGAAAGAATTTGGTGACAAAATAGGCAAATCTAGTACAAGAAACTGATTTTTTTCTATCTTTGTGTGCGGAGATGCGGACTAGCCAAAAGTCGGTTAGTTGGCAGAACAACATGAGGCCATAAAAGGGAAAAGCTACAGTGTCTTGGGAAGACAAGGAAGCGGGAGATTAGCTCGAACAATGCTATTTTATCACATGATCAGATTATGTAATGTGAAAATATTTATCTAAATTACTCTTTTATGTTATATATAGGGCCGAAAGGCAATTAGAGACAGTTCAGAATTTGATAATCTGTAATTATTCTTTTTGAAAACATATACATTGTTATCTCAGTGACTTTGTAAGTTGTTACTTGCATTAATGAAAGAAGGTTGTGTTTGATACATCTTCATATTCTGAGTTCTTATTAAGCAGAGGCTTCTGGTGACTTTGGCCCAGTCACGAGAAGTTCTACTGCTCCCTTGTGTTACAGTTTTTGTATTCAGTTTGTGTAATTGATTCAAATGTTCAGTCATTGGTTATTTCATTTATCATAAAGATTTGTGATATTTATTCATACTACTATTCGATTAGATTCAGAGTGAAGTCGTGTGACATACTTAAGTAGTGCTTCGATTGGAATAAGTGAATTAGTGTTAATAGCAAATTGTTGTTCATTTCGAATTGATGTTATCATAGATCTTGGAGATAAGACTTATTAACTTCTAAAGATTGCAATATAGATCATTTGTTATTTAGAAATCCTTTATTGCTATTTTCCATTCAATTGTTGTTTGTTGTTCAATTATCGATTGTTGTTTAATTGCTGATCGTTGTTCAATTACCGACTATTATTCAATCACTGTTGTTGTTTAATTGAGAATTGAAAGATTAACTTGGGTTGCTATAGATTAACAATGTTGTTCAATAGTTATAGTTTCTTTCCTTGATTGAGTAAGTTAGCCTTAAGTCTATTAGAACAATTCTAAGTGTGATACTTATTTGCATTCAGTTTTAATTAATTTAGGAATAAGTTGCATAGAATTGCAGAGTGTGTCAAGAGTATTTCTTCCATAAATAGTTCCTTCTAGAATTGTGTGAATTGAATTGAAGAATTAGCCATTAGTGATTGCAATGATTCATCATTAGATAACCTCTAGATTCACTGCATATACTATGATGACACTCTTGAGATAAAAAGACTTACATCGGGTTGACAACTAATGTAGGGATTGAGATTTCCTGTAAAAAGACATCTTAGTGAGCCAACATTGACAATGCTCAAATGCTTCTGAAACTTGCTCAAATCAGTTCAAAATGTTCAAAAATGGCTATCTAACCTCTTTTTGCATCCAATTTGGTGGAAAATTGAAGATTTTATGACTTCCCCTAGTTCTCCCAATATTCGCTCCACAAATTTCCCCATTTCCAGCATGATCCTACAAATTAGCCCCAAAAACGTGCTAACTGGGAGAAAATTTTGCTGCACGACGAACCATAATCTACTGGCACCGACTGTCTTATCGCAAATCGCAATCGACAGATTCCTACGGGCTTATGGTCTTGTGAACTCGACAGGTGATGTGTAATTGTGATATCAGCTGACTCAATGGGACATTAAACTACATCCTATAAACCTATTGCATCTAAGATATCACAATCGGCAGAAAATTGGGGTCTTTGGATATGCGAGACTTTGCAGCATGCTACGATTTGTGATTAAAAAATCGCATTGCAACACGGTACCTGTCGGGGTTTGATTTTATAACGTCGAGCCTTCGTCGATCTGTGATTGCAATCCATCACATTGTGCCTCCGACAATTTCTTGAAAACATTCTCACTTGCCTTATCGCATCGCACCCTTCCCTGCTCGAGGGCTAATTTCTAACACCGACCTAGCTGCGATTGTGATTTGCGACATGTGGGGGCCAATGGCATCTTTCCACTTGGTGCCTCCTCATTCATTGAAGGACCTTGCCACATCATCCAATCCTACCATGTGAGCGAGTCAAACCTGAACTTTGACTTGCTATAACTTATGCATACGAGCTCATATTTGAGTGTCATTTGCACCGTTGGAATCAGAATGACGAGCCCTTCGATCTGAAGCTAAGTTTAACAAGATTCAGACACTTTGATTTTTTAGCATAATTTTGAGCACCTAATCATCAAGGGAATCATTTTTTTTATTAGTTTTCCAAATTATATTTTTACTCCAAAACTTCCTAGGATCATATTTAGGGAGGTGCAACAACTACTCTTGCTTTATATTTATATAGTACAT
Source organism: Pinus tabuliformis (assembly GCA_031772625.1). NCBI lineage: Eukaryota > Viridiplantae > Streptophyta > Pinopsida > Pinales > Pinaceae > Pinus > Pinus tabuliformis. The sequence continues at coordinate 406,767,835 of CM062811.1, read as the reverse complement.
TTTCCTCATTTTAATAAGAGCTTCATACATATTTATATTATCAAGCTGTGAAGATTTGTCAAAAGCACCCCTAATTATTTTTCTGGCAATTTAACAATCATTTTCATACCAAGTGTTAAGACCTATATAAGCCCCATGTTAACCCAAAATCCCCTTATCAAGCCATAGATATTGAGTGATTACATTTATATTGTTATATTATTATTTAGGTTAGAACCCCTCATTGTACCCCTTGTTTCCTATATATACACTAAGGAAACCTAGTCTTAGGATTATAAAATATTGTTTTATACATTGTATTCATTGTAAAAGGAGGTTTCCCCTTTGAAATATTGTAATTATTGGTTTCTTATCATTTTTAAGGTGTAAGGATTATAACATTGGATATCATAGCTCATGATCCTAGGGTTTTGTTGCTTCAAACATATCATTATGGCATTTTCTCTATAATATTGTTTAGGTGTGGTTTCAGATGAAGAACCTTAGGAATATTGAGAATACCTCTCAGGAAATATCTGGTTCAAATTTAGGATCATGGTTCATGATATTCTCAAAGATATCTTCCAAGGAATTTAGGGTTTTTGAAGGCTCCTAAAATTAGTTTCCAACGGGTTAGTTTGGAATTTCCGCAATAACATATTTTCTGTGATGTTTCAGATAATGAAACTTGGACCATATTAAGGAGAAATATTATGGAATGCCCAGTTCAAATTTCTAAATTGGGTTCTATACTTTCGAATTTATACCCTATGGAAGTTAGGGTTTGTGAATGGTCCTTAAATAAATTTTAAACGAGCTAGTTTGGTGTTTTTGCTATAGCTTCCTATCTGGGACTTCAGATTGTGAAATATTTAGGTATTTCAAGAGACATATAGAAGTATCTAACGTACAAATTTTAGAATTATATTTTAAGAATTGGACACATGGCACGCTATACAAGCTTTTTTGTGGGAAGAGGCCAAAAATAATCAAGTTTTGGGAAAGTTACTATAACTTTCACTTGAATTGTGAAATTTAGTTCACACTCGTGGAATTTCACAAAAGACATATCAAAGTATTATATAACAAATTTTCATTTTTAGAAACTCAAATCACTCATAGAGATATCAATAAAACTTTAGAAAATGTTATATTCTCTACATTAAGGTACATAAATTACTAGTGACCTAACTATTGATTAGAAGATCCATTTTTCTTGTGACTAAAAGTTGTAAGTTGTAATAAAGAAGAGTGTTATTATTATTTCCAAACATGCCTCCAAAGAAAGCTACTACACTAATTAAATCTAATAAGGCTCATCCTTGACTCATGAAGAAAATGAAAATTTAGAATAAGTTATTTGAATGAGAGAATAAAGTTAATGAAATGGATGGTAGTATGCTGACAAACGTGGATTTATTAGTTTTTCAAGAAAATATTAAAAGATAAATGGAAAAGAAGATGAATGAAAATAAATAAGAAATAGAAAAGAAGAAGAATGATTGTCATGGAAAATATTCTCTTGAAGATTCTTCCTAAAAGGGATGTGGAGATCACGAACATAAGGAGAAGTATGTTGTTGAGAACCAATCTCATATGGGAAGTATGATATCACAATTAGAGAGCACAAATTTTGTATAGAACAACCATAATCATGAATTTTCAATCAAGATCCACATCATCAAGCCTTCAAGTCAGCATTAACAAACTATTACATTCTAAAGATCGATATGAGGAAATTTGATGGCAATGATCATGTAACATGGATATCTTAGATGGAGCAATACTTTGACCTAAATTAAGTGTGTTAAAATTGGCAACTAGGGCCAAACTCTAGGTGGGTCACTTTATTCATGGCTAATAATATTTTTCCTAGATTCCTCTCATTGAGAGGTGTAGGATTGATCTAAAGATCATCTGATTCCGATAAGTATTTATGGAGATATGAATTTATTTTGATTATGGAATAATTATCAAGCCAACCAGCAACTCATGTAGGCTCAGAAGCCCAACAGACGCATCTATTCATCATCAACATTTGTATATAAATACAGGAGGTCCTTTCCTCATTTGTACACACACATCTCATCACACATCTCTCTTTCTCCTATGCAGAAAAGAGGCTCTTCTCCTACTGCATAGAAAGGGACTCTTCTCTGACACGTGTGGAAGGAAGGATGCAGAATTTAGGGCTGCAATTGCAAATCAGAAGTTTGACCAGCATTGACCATCAAACTCTCTCTCAAAACTGTGCAATAGGTGAAGCTGACTCTCCTTGGAAATCCGATGATGCCGGTGATGTCGATGATGCCAATGATGCTGATGCCAGTGATCCCGGTGATGTCGATGATGTTGATGCTAGTGATGCCAGTGATTCCGATGATGTCCTTTCCTCATTTGTACACACACATCTCATCACATATCTCTCTCTCTCCTACGCAGAAAAGAGGCTCTTCTCCTACTGCGTAGAAAGGGACTCTTCTCTGACACGTGTGGAAGGAAGGATGCAGAATTTAGGGCTGCAACTGCAAATCAGAAGTTTGACCAGCATTGACCATCAAACTCTCTCTCAAAACTGTGCAATAGGTGAAGCTGACTCTCCTTGGAAATCCGGTGATGCCGATGATGCCAATGATGCTGATGCCAGTGATGCCGGTGATGTCGATGATGTTGATGCTAGTGATGCCAGTGATTCCGATGATGTTGATGCCGGTGATGACGGTGATGCTGATGATGTTGATGCCGGTGATGTGGGTGATGTCGATGATGCTGATGCCGGTGATGCCGATGATGCCGATGCCAGTGATGCCGATGATACCGGTGATACCGATGATGTTGATGCCGATGATGCTGATGTCGGTGATGCCGATGATGCTGATGTCGGTGATGCCGATGATGCTGATGTCAGTGTTGCCGATGATACCGGTGATGCTGATGCCATTGATGCTGATGGCGTTGATCTAGGGTTTGTTGCTGCTGATATAAATCATATTTTTGTACTATTTCTCTCTGCTGAATTATTGAAGATAAAAGAAGATTTGATCAAAGGGTTTCCCCATATTAGGGTTTGTCCTTGGCTAGCCACCACATCTGGTGTATCATGTCTTGGCTTGTTTTCTGTCGATTGTATAATGTTCTATCTGCACTTTACTTACTGTACATGTGATTGCTAATCTGTGGATAATAATAATAAAAAGAAGTAAACTGCTATAACCATAGAACATACCATAACTTAACATAGTATCGGAGCTAAGGTGAATACAAAGCCCGAGCAAGAGCGAGAGTAATCACCCAAGAGAAGATTGGTAAGGCTATCCTAAAAGAACTATGGGGTCCTCAACACTCTTCCCTGTCGAAGACCAGCTCCGTGAAAATTCTGACTATCACGGATGGAAGATGTCTCTCGATATAACCTTAGAAGATCAAGGAGTGTTGGACCATGTGAGAGGCAATATTGTTGAGCCTCCATCAAATGCACCCGTTGCTGCCAAGAACAAATGGAAAACCGGTGAAGTCAAAACAAAGAAGCTCAGCCGAGACTCTATCGACAAGCGCTTGGTGGCCTCCATTCAAGAAGGCTAGAAATTCTAGGATGTATTATATGTACTTGACCTCAAAAAGAACCTGGTTTCCATCTCAGCAATGGAAGACAAAGGCTACAGGGTGACCTTCAATGATGGCAAGGTATGTGTATGGAAAAACAATGTTAAATATGCCTTTACTCTTGGGTTTTGAATTGATTCTTTATATCAGGTCAGTGGAAGTCTGCTAGGTGTCATGTCTTGTGACACATCTCTTCAGTCCAAACTTTGGCATCGGAGGTTTTACCACCTTCATTATAAAGCTCTACTCGATGTAAGACAAAGGGTGCCAGGGATGCCCGAATTCCGAGTAGAGAAAGAAGGTATATGTCCGGGATGTGCCGAAGGAAAGCTCAAAAGGGGACCATTCCCCTCAAGCCAAAGCAAGACCTCTGATATATTATAGTTGGTTCACTCAGACATATCTGGTATTATGCCTGTGAACTCCTTGGGAGGATATTCATATTACCTTACTTTCACAGATGACTATTCTCGAAAGACTTGGATATACTTCTTGAAAAAGAAGGATGAAGTGTTCCCTTGGTTTCAACACTTCAAATCCTTGATTGAGAATCAAACTGAAAAGAAGATCAAGGTCTTAAGGACTAATAATGGGACTGAATATGAATCTAATGAGTTTCATGACTTTTGTGAAGGGGCTGGCATTAAGAGGGAGACTACTACACCATATACTCCTGAACAGAATGGTGTAGCAGAAAGGAAGAACCGTACGATTGTGGAAGCTGTCCATGCCATGCTCCATGATCAAAGACTTTCGAAGTTTCTATGGGCCGAAGCTGCAAACACCGCCGTATATGTACAAAACTGATGCCCTCATCAAGCATTGGGTTCCAAGACTCTTGAAGAAATTTTCACCGATAAGAAACCTGATATATCTCATTTTAGAATTTTTGGAAGCTCTTTATATTTTCATGTGCTGAAGAGAAAAGGAATAAATTAGGTGCATCTGGAAAGAAAGGAATCTTCATGGGCTATAGTGAAAATACAAAGGGCTATAGAATCTATGTAGCCAATCAAAGGGAAGTTGTGATTAGACATGATGTCACCTTTGATGAAGATATGGCTCTCAGCCAGGTGAACAATCTTCCTACAGCGAGGAGCTCTCAAGAAGCTGACACCATGGAACCGAAAGAAAAAGAGTATGACGCGATATTTGCACCTGTTGCCAGATATACCACCATATGCTTGATCATAGCCCTTGCGGCTTCACAAGGATGGAACCTACATCGGATGGATGTCAAGACCGCGTTCTTGCATGGTTCGATCAAAGAAGAGGTCTACGTGGAGCAACCCGAAGAATTTAAGATTTATGATTGAAAATCTCATGTATACAGGTTGAAGAAGGCTCTCTATGGGCTAAAGCAAGCACCTCAAGCATAGTATGAGAGGATCGATAGCTACTTGATGAAGCTTGGATTCACTAGGAATGAAGCCGTTCCTAACCTTTACTCTAAGGTTGAAGATGACAAACCTCTCATACTAGTGTTGTATGTGGATGACCTCTTTCTAACAGGTATAGACCCTCTCATTCACAAATGTAAGAGGGAGTTGGCTTCTGAATTTGAAATGAAGGACCTAGGACTGATGCACTATTTCCTAGGACTTGAAGTCTGGCAGAAGCCAAGGGAAATTTTCCTATCTCAAGGAAAATATGTGATGAAGATATTAGAAAGACTCGGTATGGTGGACTGCAAGCCTATAACTACCCTGATGGAGCTTGACTTTCAAAAGTTAAGCGGTAGCGCTGCTGGACCTATTTTACAAAAATCCACTAAGTATCGTCAACTCGTTGAAGCATTAATGTTCTTAGTGAACTCTCGTCCAGATATATACTTCGCAGTCAACACGTTGAGTCAACATATAGTTGAACCTCACCACATACATTGGATTGGTGCCAAGAATCTGTTGAGATATCTTCGTGGCACAATTACTTATGAGTTAAAATACACTGCTGGAGATGTGAGACTACTTGGGTATACTAATGCTGATTAGGCAGGCAGTGTGGTGGACCGAAAGAGCACTTTTGGGTGTTGTTTCTCCTTGGGATCTGCTTCAATATCCTAGATGAGCAGGAAGTAGAAGTCGGTGGCTTTGAGCACCGGTGAGGTAGATTATATTGCTGCTAGCATGGCCACCTGTGAGGCAGTCTGGTTACGAAAGCTATTCAATGAGCTGTTTGGATTTATAGTGGAAACCACTGTGATCTTATGTGATAACCAGAGTGGGATTCGTTTATCAGAGAATCCCATATTTCATGATCGTTCCAAGCATATCGATATCAGGTACCACTATATTTGAGATATGGTGTAGCGAGGAGCTATAAGGCTCCAACATATCGGTACAGATGAACAGGTCGCCGACATTTTGACAAAACCCCTAGGAAAGGTCAAATTTTTGACTTTCCGAGAATGACTTGGTGTCGTTCAGAAACCCTCTGATGAGGGTCCTGTATGATGTATGGAGCTCTTGGAGCTCCGGGGGGGGCCGCGGGGTACTTCTTGGAGTGACATATGACCACAGGGTGACTCACCATCCCCTGGTGGTGTACGTGTATAGGGTAAAAGAATCAAAACTTTCCCTATGACACCCCGTTGCAACTATGTAGCAGGATGATTAGTTCTCCTGTGAGGTCTGGATGATGTGTTCTCCATGACAATTATGTAGCAAGATGATTAGTTCTCCTGTGAGGTCTGGATGATGTGTTCTCCATGACGATTGTGTAGCAGGATGATTAGTTATCTTGTGAGGTCTGGATGATGTGTTCTCCATGACGATTGTGTAGCAGGATGATTAGTTCTCCTCTGAGGTCTAGATGATGTCTTCTCCATGAAGATTGTGTAGAAGGATGATTAGTTCTCCTGTGAGGTCTGGATGATGTGTTCTCCATGATGATTGTGTAGCAAGATGATTAGTTCTCCTGTGAGGTCTGGATGATGTGTTCTCCATGACGATTATGTAGCAGGATGATTAGTTCTCCTGTGAGGTCTGGATGATGTGTTCTCCATGACGATTGTATAGCAGGATGATTAGTTCTCCTGTGAGGTCTGGATGATGTGTTCTCCATGACGATTGTGTAGCAGGATGATTAGTTTTTCTATGAGGTCTAGATGATGTGTTCTCCATGAAGATTGTGTAGCAGGATGATTAGTTCTCTTGTGAGGCTTAGATGATGTGTTCTCCATGGAAATTGTGGAACAGGATGATTCGCTCTCCTGTGGGCTAGGATGATTAGTTCTCCGTGGCATCCACTGGACAGGATGATTTGCTTTCCTATGGACAGGATGATTCGCTCTCATGTGGACAAGATGATTCACTCTCTTGTGGGACAGGATGATTCGCTCTCCTATGGACAAGATCATTCGCTCTCTTGTGGACAAGATGATTTGCTCTCTTGTGGGACAGGATGATTCGCTCTCCTGTGGACAGGATGATTAGTTCTCCTATCAAGGAATCCTACCCATACAGTTTGGGACTCATGGGAAGTACCTCTCATCTGATCAATGAGTAGGGAAATGAGGATAGGGACCATAGTAGTACCGATGGATGCATCATTGTATCTACCGTACTCCCTGTGCTATGATGAACTTCATTGATATGGGATCAATGATACTGATCTGGGACCAGTGGTAGGAGTTGTACCCACTATGACACTAACTTCGGGTCGGTTGAGGACTAGTCTGGGACCAGTGGTACACACTCTGAGATTGACTTTGAGTCAATGGAGGATGGTATGATACATCCTCGATCACTTCTTCTTCTTCTTCTTCATAGTTCAAGCAGAGCAGAATAGAGCAGAGCAAAGCAGAGCATAGCAAGGCAGAGTAGAGCATAGCAAGGTAGAGCAGAGCATAGCAAGGTAGTGCAGAGTATAACAGAGCAGGGGTCAAGCTATATAGGTCAGTGCATTTGATGGATGAATAGTAGCGATAGATAAACGAATTTTTGATGGAGTTCTCCCTAGTTGGGGGGGAGTGTTAAAATTGGCAACTAGGGCCAAACTCCATGTGGGTCACTTTATTCATGGCTGATAATATTTTTCCTAGATTCCTCTTGTTGAGAGGTGTAGGATTGATCCAAAGATCATTCGATTCCGTTAAGTATTTATGGAGATATGAATTTATTTTGATTATGGAATAATTATCAAGCCGACCAACAACTCATGTAGGCTCAGAAGCCCAACAGACGCATTTATTCATCATCAACATTTGTATATAAATACATGAGGTCTTTTCCTCTTTTGTACACACACATCTCATCACATCTCTCTCTCTCCTGCGCAGAAAAGAGGCTCTTCTCCTACTACGCAAAAAGGGACTCTTCTCTCACACGTGTGGAAGGAAGGACGTAGAATTTAGGGCTACAACTGCAGATCGGAAGTTTGACCAGCATTGACCATCAGACTCTCTCTCAGAACTGCGCAATAGGTGAAGCTGACTCTCCTTGGAATTCCAATGATGTCGATGATGTCGATGATGCTGATGCCGGTGATGTCGGTGATGCCGATGATGATGATGCTGGTGATGCCGGTGATGTCAATGATGCTGACATTTGTGATGCCGGTGATGCCGATGATGCTGATGTCAGTGATGCTGGTGGTGTCGATGATGCTAATGCCAGTGATGCTAGTGATGCCGGTGATGTCGATGATGCTGATGTCGGTGATGCCGATGATGCCAGTGATACCGATGATGTTGATGCCAGTGATGTCGATGATGCTGATGCCGATGATGTTGATGTCGGTGATGCCGATGATGCCGGTGATGCTGATGATGTCAGTGATGCCGATGATGCCGGTGATGTCAATGATAGTGATGCCGCTGATGCTCCTGATCTAGGGTTTGCTGCTACTAATATAAATCAGATTTTTGTACTATTTCTCTCTGATGAATTATTGAAGATAAAAGAAGATTTGATCAAAGGGTTTCCCCATATTGGGGTTTGTCCCTGGCTAGCCGCCACATCTGGTGTCTCGTGTCTTGGCTTGTTTTATATTGATCGTTTAATGTTCTATCTGCACTTTACTTACTGTACATGTGATTGCTAATCTGTGGATAATAATAATAAAAAGAAGTAAACTGCTCTAAGCATAGAACATACCATAACTTAACAAAGTTGCATCCTTACAAAAGGTAAATATTGAATCCATGTTTTAGAACAATACCAACATGTATGGTATCAATGGATTTGTGAAAGAAATAATAATTTTGTTATATATTGGTCCATTTTTATAGAGGAATTGATATCACATTATGGGGATATTAAGAGAACCAAATTTTTTATTCAATTGGTAAATCTTTAACAAAAAGGTCTAGTTACAAAGAACATTCAATAACTCCAAATGTTAGTTCTCAAAGTAAATAATATTTCATATGATAATTTGTTAGACCTATTTATGGAAAATTTAAAGGAAAGCATCCAACATGAGGTGCATATATTTGAACCTAAATCTCTAGAGTATGCTTTTAATCTAGCAATGAAAGTGGAAAGTAAAAATATGGCACTTTATGGATATCACTCTCACTTTATGGATATCATTCTCCATCCATCACATCACCTTTGAAAGGGACTATAAAGTCTCAAGTAGTAGAGAACCACATAAACACTAATAAGAGGCTCTCAAATTATTTAAGGGCAACTTGGTTATGGCACAAAATAGGATGAAACAACAAGCATATCAACATCGCATTGAAATGAAATTTGAATTGGGGGATTGGGTATTTGTGAGACTATAATCATATAAATAGATGTCCCTCAAGCAACAAAAGAATGATAATAAATTAGCTTCGAGGTATTATGTCCTCTATAAGGTGTTGCAAAGGATTGGAAGTATGGCTTACAAATTGGAGTTTCCTCCATATTCATGTGTAAATCTAGTCTTCCATGTTTCTTGCTTAAATAAGGTAATCAATGACAATATCCTAGTTAAAAATATTATACCAGAGATTAATAAAGAACGGAAAATAATACTAGAACAAAAAAAATAAATTGGAAACAATGACCAAGTAATTTAGAAATTGAGTAATTATTAAGTACCTCATCAAATGGAAGAACCTACTAGTGGAATAAGCAACATGGGAAGATGATTTATTGATGCAGAAACACCCACAAATCAAGTGTTTAGGAAAAACTTGTTAAAAGGGTAGGGGCATGTTAAGCCCAATATAAGCCCCCTGTTAACCCAAAAGTTCCTTAGTAAGCCCTATATATTGAGTGATTACATTTCTATTTTTATATTGGTATGTAGGCTAGAACCCCTCATGGTCCCATTTTATTATAATTGTACCCTTTGTATCCTATATATACACTAAGGCAACCTAGTCTTAGGATCGTAAAATATTGGCTTGTACATTGTATTCATTGTAAAAGGTTTCCTCATTGAACGGGACAATAATTATTGTTTTCTTATGATTTTTAAGGTGCAACTATCATAACACCAAGTGTTAGTAGTTATATCAGTATTTTTATATGACACCTTGATAGAGAACTTGCTAATGGAAGCAGAAATGTTTATAGTAAAATTATGATTGAGGTTTTTATGTTATCCTTATAAGTTAAAAGGTGTAAATCCGTATTTAAATCCTCTAAGAAGATATCAATTTTACTTTTGTCCTAAAGTAGGTGTCTTTATTTCTCATAATTATCTTGCATGTGGCTTTTGTGCATGACAAAGTTTAGAGTTAAGATTAAAGGTCTATGATCAAATTCAAGTTGATGGTTATTTAAAAAGTCACATTTACAATTTGGTTGGAAACAGGGATATTGGATATCACATAACCCCGAGACTACTATTGATCCTATGAATACTTGACTATGCCATCACAAATTATAAGGTCTTGAGAATTGCAGAGCTTGACTAACTTGGTACCAAATAGATTTTGAATCAAGTATTTAGATTTTCTTTGTATTTACTAGCTAAAACAAGGTCCTCATCTAACCAATGAAAAACAAGGTTGGAAGTAGTACCTAGAAGAATAGCTTGGTTAGTTGTGGTTCTAGCATTAAAATATCTTAACAAGAGGATACTACCTTCATTCATCATACTATGAATATCTTGTTCTAGCATATTATAAGAGAAATTTTTATCTTGATTGTTTATCTTAAAAAGGGTAGAGTTGATTAGTGTGAAATAAAAAATTGTGATATAAATCCTCTTAGCATTAATATTAGATATTTTGATTGAAATGTATTGATTGAGAAAGTATATCTTATGAAGTCAATTGTGAGGAGAAACATTTTTTTCTATAACATACTATTCCTCCAATCTCCTTGTGAGAGAATTCTTGTTCTATGATGACCACAAGATGAATCCATCTATGTGGGGGGTGTTAGACTCATAATTCTCCCAAGTTTTGAATAAAGAATAATTTCATATTTGAGACTCTACGATATGATGTATATGTTGAAATTCTTTTCCAGATCCATCGCAATAGATTTTGTTTTTTGTTTGACGTTTTGAACCCACGGATGTGGCTCATCATCAAGATGAATGAAAGATGTGAGAGTCTGATCCAACAAAAGATTAAACATGCATATAGTTAAATAATTAATGGTGAGGGGGTGCCAAAAAAGAAAATCCTACAAAACCCTAATAGGATAATATATGAAAAAATGTCAATAGAAGATAACATAGGGTATTAAGATATTTTAAATATTAGGCATTCATATTAATTTTAAAATATTAATTATAAGTGTACCTAAAATATTAAGTATACTCAATATTTTAACATTAATATGAATACCTAATATTTAAAATATCCTTATACACAATGTTATCTTCTACTAACATTTTTTCATATATTCTTATAATTAGGGTTTTATAGGTTTTTCTTTGTCATATCTCCCTCATTGTTAATCCTTTAACTATATATATGTTTTATTTTTTGTTGGATCAAACTCTCATATCTTTCATTCATCCTAATGATGAGCCACATTTGTTGGTTCGAAACGTCAAACAAAAAGTAAAATCTATTGTGATGGATCCAGAAACAAATTTTCATCATAAAAGAATAATATCAATTTCACTCAAGTTCCAACTGAACATAAGACCTTCATTCCATGGAAAGTGTCAACAATTCCCAAAAATGATCCAGAGCGTTATAAATTCCAATTTATTATTCTCGTTTTAGTCTTTATCCTTAATAATAGCTTTCTTATTTCTAATGATTTCTCATTTACCTTCCTTTCACCTTCCTTTCTGGTTTCCTTTATAATGTATTCATGAGTATGAAGGAAAAGAGAACAAAATATTGAGAAAAGTTACAAAAAAAATAGTAAAATCCAAATGACTTAACTATACAACTATATATATCATATTTCATTTGTAACTACATTCTTATACATTATACTTTACTCACAATTAACAATATTATATTCAGTCGTGTACATGTAAAATGCAATTTTACTTTTATTATTTAGTTTTTTAAAATTAATTGATAATTAAAATTTGAAATATAAAATTGTAATATTTTCATATTACAACTTTTCTTTATTACAAACATGATTTTTGTGGACCTAAAGTATGATGATATCAGTTTTCTTGGACATAAGGAAACAAGATAATGGCTAAAGTCCTAGAGGTATCTAAGAATAGTGAAATCTTGCCCCCTTATGGACCACTAATAGATCATTCTAAGTGGTGTAGTTATTCTTGAATAACAATGATGAGTAAGCTTGCATTCATAAATAGAAATTAGTAATACTTGGTCACCGCTATTAATTTGACAATTAATTATAATAAATGTTGAAAAATCATCATACATTTTGTAAATCCGTTTTTCTTCCAAAATTTCTTTAAAGTAATGTCATGATTGTTATATATGTGAATATTACAATGCACTTTAGTGTTTCCATCATGAACTTTTATTTTGGAGAAAGTGATGCCGATGATTATATATTTTGTTTGTTTGGAATACTTTAATATATTTAGAATTTATGGAGAGCATAGTTAGTCATCTTGGCTTTATGTTAAGCCATGTCATTATTACTCAAATTAAGATATAACAAGTCTAATATACAGCGTTGCTGCTTAGTACTTGCCTCTTATGCAAAAAGTAATTGATAGCAGAAGTATAAAAATTCCCCTCATGCCCATGCATAAAGATCTTAATTTTTTTTAATTATTAAAACTTATGATTTGCAAGGTTCCATTTTGTAAGTGACATTATAATAGTTTAGATCTTCTTCAACTTTTGAATTTAGGTTTCTACTTTAAAATATTAAAACAAATTTTCAAAATATTAAAACAAATAAAATTGTTAAAGTTTTTAAGTAGGGATATTTTTATAGTTGAATTCACAAAGTTAAGATTCAGTAAGTGTTTAGTTAAAACAATGAAATTTCTATTTTGCATTAAAATCATTTATAACAAAAAATTACACAACAAATGGCATTAATTGGCTTTTGTTTTTTGTCTATATTCTTAAAATAAAAAATGCATCTACAAATGCTTATAAGTCTGTACCTTGCATTATTTGACAACTTGATATTTCAAGGCCTTATATGACTCCTAAAATCAAGATAACTATTAAAGGTAGGCAAAAATGTTTGCAAGAAAAATATTTAATATCATAAAATCAAGATAGCTATTAAAGGTAGGTAAAAATGTTTGAAAGAAAAATATTATATAATATTAAAGGAACACATAATTAATTATAAAAATGCATGTTGACTTAGGGGCATACCAAAGAGCTATAAAGATTTGTAATGGAGGGGACATTATTTTTCCTTATCAATACATTATATTATTTTGAAATATGTTGTTGGTAAAGGAATAGTTAAGTTTTACGCATTTTATATTTTTATGAAAAACAATAAAAAAAATATTTATAAGTATTGGGAGACTTTAAGTTATTAATAAATTAGATAGGCAATAAATGTAAAATTGATATTATAATATTAGTTCCAATTAGAAATCAATTCATGAAGGTAAAAAGAAATATATATATATATATATATATATATATATATATATATATATATATATATATATATATATATATATATATATATATATATATCAGCTCAAATGCAGCAAAAGTTTAGAGGAAGAACTTAGATTGCATTTTCAAAAATATATTTATATTGATATAGGAAGTGATAGAAAATCACAAATGTGTTTGTTGGATTTTTTTGTAGTTGTTGCAATAGTATTGAAGTCCTACTAATAAAACTTAAAAATTATTTGTTAAAGATTTCCCATCATAACTTAGGAATATTTTATTTTAGTAACATAATAATTTTAGATGTTTTTCTTATATTAAGTAGATTATATATGTTAATATTATATATAAAAGTGAATCTATATATAAAATAATTTCACATTTATATATATATATATATATTAAACCACTAAAAAAAATATCATAAAATAAAATGTGACTGTTAAAACTTTTTAAAAATTTGAGCAAACTTTGTAAATTATTGTCAAAAGTCAAACTTGAGTTTCATACCGAGTTAGGAATGAACTTTTCATAGATATTGAGATTTGATGTGTGTACTATTTTTCATAAATATTGAGATTTGATATATGTACTATTATGACACTGGGTTGCATATAGAATTTTATTTTTTATTTTTTATTTTTAAAATAATTTTTACTTTTAACAAATTCTATTTATAACCCCATATAATTAGTCATTTCATTTATATTAACCAATAAAAAAAGAGAAAGTTTAATAGTTATTTTCTTTAAATCTTAATACTCTTTATAAAAAATTTAAAATTTTCAAAACTAATTGAAAATCAAACATTTTAACTATAAAATAATTATAATCTAATCTACCATCGACAAATATAATAAACTTGTTAATCACATTATGTCTATGAAGCCACTTCCACTCTACTTAACATACTCACATTTTATGAGTTGAAAATAAAGTTCACCTTTACTTTCCAATGCATTTTGAATATCTTGATATTCTATGTTTAATACTCACATTTTATGAGTTGATAATAAAGTTCACATTTACTGTCCAATGCATTTTGAATATCTTGATATTCTATGTTTAATATTTAATGGTCTGGTTCAAAATGTTCAAAATGAATGGTGGTAATAATAATAATAAAATTATATTGGAATGTTCAAAATGAATGGGTGGTAATAATAATAAAATTATAATAGATTTTTTTTTATATTTATAAGTTTTAATTTTTTATTTTATATATATATATATATATTGATATTGAAAATAATATAAAAAGATATTTTGTAAATTTAAATTGGCAAATATTTTTTTAGGTGTAGTTTTAATTTTTGGGTTGAGAGATGTTTCATAGTTTAATATGGGAGAGATATTGCACTATCTACAAATGAATGTAAACATTTTAATGTTTTTTCAATAAAAATTTAGAATAAGGGAGATATTGTAGTATTTTTCAATAAATATAAACATTTAAATGTTAACTCAATAAAAAAAATATTTCAAAGATTATATACCTAATAGAATTTTATATGGCAATTTTTTATATCACATGGATTAATATAAATATATATTTTTGTAAATAAATATATTTACTTATAGTTAGTGCCTACCATAATTTAAGTAAATCTTTCCACCAAAATGGATAGGATTCATATGTAGCTAACCATATGAGTTCTTACCTACCATTATTTATGCATTTCTTAATACAATTAATCATACTTATCAAGAGTTATTACCCACAATTATTTATACATTTCTTAGCATAAAAATAAATAAAAATAAAAATTTCATACTTGCTTCACTTAATATCTATTTTAACCATAGTAATTTCACATATTAAATACATATATCATAAAATAACAATTATTTTTCAATATCTATTTATCATTATATTATATAATTATTATTATATTATGATAATAGATTTAAAGTAAGCTAGATATCTTATAGATATTATTAACTTATGGAATTTATGAAGAGCTTTTCATGAATAAACATCAAAAAGATAGGAAAATAGGTGAAGGTTGTCATCTAAGATTGGTTCGGAGAATTTTGTCCAATTTACTTTTACTATATAACTTGAGAGATAGCTACAAATTTGAGTATCTTAATAATATAACAAAAAAATTTAATATAATATTGAATTTAATATTAATATTAAACCGAATATTAACATTAATATATTATTACACTAATATTATTAAGTTTAATACATTATAGTATATATTAATACATTAAGCTAAAACATTTTAATATAATATGTACTAGACTATATTAGAAATACTTTTATATTATTATAATGTTTAAAAATAAAATATTATATAATATTTAACATAATATTATGTTTAATATTATATGGTATTATATAATATTGAACTTTATTGATTAGGGAGAAAGGGGAAGTAAAGATTTTATAAAAGGTAAAAGAAGTTGGATTTAGAAAGTCGTCAAAGTTTTAAAATCAGATAAAATATAGCATATCGAAATTGTTTAAATTTCGCCAAATTAAAAGGTTAAAGGCATATGTAAGGTCCTAATTCAAGTTTAGCTTGTTTGGACATTAATATTTTGTTTGTTACTAAAATAGATGCATTGATTTCACATGGATGTTAATTTATAATCTTATTTGCTTAATTGCACTCGATGCATTGATTTCAGTGTAGATATTAATTTATAATCATAATTGATTGATTGCACTTGATGCATTGATTTCAGTGTAAATGTTGATTTCTAATCCTATTTGATTGTTTGCACTAAATGCATTGATTTCAATGTAGATGCTATGCTAATTTTTAATCTGGTGTAACTAGATGAATGATGTGTATTGCTTTCAAAGTAATTTGATTAATAGCATGCATTGATTTCAGTGAATGCACAAATTAATTATTGACAACATGCATTGAATTATGTGTTACAATAATCATTAGCCTAGATCCATATTAAACAGAAATGAATAACAAAGAGCTTAGATCCATCTTACTAATCAGTCTAAGATCCATATTAAATAGAAAAGAACAACAAAGAGAAAGTGAATGGAGAAAGGCACAAGAAATGACAATTGAGGATGCATTGATTTAAGTGTATATGTTAATTTCTTATTTGATGTAAATAGGTGAACAATGTGTGTTATTTCTAAAGTAATTAAATTAATAATATACGTTGATTTCAATGTATGCACAATGTAATTATTCACAAATAACATTGATTTCTTTGTTACAGTAATCATCAGCCTAGATCCATATTAAACAAAAATGAACAACAAAGAGCTTAATTCCATTGTAATCATCATCCTAGATCCATTTTAGATAGAAATGAATAACAAATAGCAAGTCAACGAATAAAGGCATAAGAAATGACAATAACTAAGTGTCAACAAAAAATGGAGAAGAAAAGAGCAAATCAACAAAGACAAACCCAACAAATGGCAACTAAATATTGACAAGAACAGATGAAGAAAAAATTGAACAACAAAAGGCATATCAAAGAGCATATTGATAAAGAGGGCAGAACAAATGACATTTGAATAGTCTCAAGGGTAAAGAATACAAGAAAATGCACAGTTAAGAGAAAATCGACAAAAAAGGAAAAGAAAATGATAATTAAAGAGCATGAAGAATAGAGGAAATAAAAATATGAATAACAAAGAGAATGTCGATGGAGAAAATAATATTCAACCAACTCAAGCACAATATAAGATGCAAAAGAAAATCCTATGAGAAAAAAGATTTTAAAGGATATTTATACCCAAGTTCAACCTATAACTCTTGTTGATATGAATATTGCACATCGAAAATTTTGTGACAGAATTTATCAGTTAGCTTAAGTTCAAATATGTCATTCATATGAGGAGCCATATACTAGAATTCATGTATTTAATACAAATATAGGCCCAGTGTGCATGAGATGTAAAATAGAGGGAACTCATTAGATTAATACTAGACATATTTAACATATTTAAAATTATTAGATTAATCATATCTTAGACAAATTTTGTGTGGCTATGCATGACTGAAATCGACTTAGATCCATCTTAACTCCAAATCTATCGAGCATCAAGAGGGATCAAATCTCTTGAGGCACAACTTTTCCTTAATTTTTGCACTCAAAAAGAGGTTTGTGCCTTAAGAGATTTAATACCTCTCAACGCTTGATACAACCAAAATTAAGATGGATCTAGGTTGACTATTATAAATCAACTTCATAATATATAAGATTTTACAACATCCAAAACTTTTAATTTTATTTACTACATTAAATTGCAAACTTAATTCCTTAACTAGAATTAGAAAACCATGGGATGAAACACCATGTGCCACAAAACCACCAAAAAAAAAAAAAATGTGTGCCAAAAACCACCAAAAATGGACATAAAAGACTACCCTTTTTCTTCCATGGGCTTCATCCTGACCATCACACATGGGATTAGTCATGGAAAAAATATAACACATATCCAACTATATCATGATACACATGAGGCTACAAAATAGATTCCAATAAATTTATTATTCATAACATTGTACGAGCATCATTATTTTGCAAAAACCACACACTTTCCATTCGATTATCAACGGCTTTTCAATCTTTCACAAAAATATTATTGAAAAAAATGAATATCGATTTTTAGACCCAAATAATACATAACCTTTACATAATCTCCCATCTCAAACTTAGATGCATGTTCTGATTTTACATGTGTGTAAGATCGATGCTATTGTTTAAAAAGCATATCATTAATATACAAAGCAATAATTATGAAACCTTCTCTAATATTTGTTAATGTTAGTATTAGCCTTAACATGAATAACATCAAGATCACGAAGGAGAGTATGCATTTTAACATACCATGATCTTGATACTTATTTCAACCAATACATGCTTTTTTAGTTTGCACACCAAATGTTTCGAGCCTTTGAATTCAAACCCTTTTGGTTGTTGCAGATAAGTTTATTCATTTAAATATGTATGACGAAAGGTTTTGACTTCTACTTGGGGTCTTTAGGTTATATGCAACAACAAATGTCAGTAACAACACTACATTGACGATTTTCACAACTACAACTTGAACTTTTTCCTTAGTTGACACACCAAATGATTTCAGCCTTTAAATTCAAAAATTTTAGAAGAAATGTTTTGACATCAATTTGGGGAAACTTAAAGTTATATGCAATCACAAAGTTCAATAATGTCCTTACATTGACCATTTTCACAACTAAATAAAATGTTTTAGAAGTACAACTTAACCTTGTCTCTATCAATACTACCATATTCCTCATTTTTATTTATAAACCTACTTTCAACTAAGTACCATTCTCCCCTCAAAAAGTGGAGTCAAGTCTCATGTTTTATTTTCCAAGAAAGAAGCATATTCCTCCTCCATGGTGTTTTTTTTTTGTTTCTTGCCATTATTATTAATTATAACTTCCTTGTAATTTTTAAGCTCTACAATGGTTGCTAAAGCACAAACACATCAAATATGATCAAAAGAAAAGCATACTTCCTCGCCTTCTTGATTCATCCATATGTTGAGCTTCTTAGCCATTAGGTTGATATTTTGTAGAACTTTCTAAGTGAACCTTTTATTTTGTTTGGGAAGAATCTTTGAATTTGGGGAACTAGGATGCTCATAAACTATGTTGCGATGTTGGTGTATTTCATTTCTAGTGTTTCAACAATAGACACTTTGAATCTCATTTTTTCATAAATTTGTGAGCTCCTTTTATTGACTATTTAAATTGTAAAAAAACAATAAATGCATCAATCCTTACCTTCAAAAAATCACTAAATGTTGCTCACAAAATTTTTAATAGACAATTATTGGGTGTAATGTTAAGACACCCATCAATGTTAATATCATTGATTCAAAACCTGCCTAACCAATCATAATAAATAAATGTTTTCTACTTAAATCATCAATAATTATTATAAAATACTTCTAAAACATTTTATAAGTACAACTTAACTTTGTCCTATCAATACTACCATCTTCCTTATTTTTTATTTATAGGCCTACTTTCAAACTAAGCAACATTCTTTGTTCGAAAAGTGGAGTAAGTCTCATATTTTATTTTTCAAGAAAAAAGCATACTCCTCCATGGTGTTTTTCTATTTCTTACCATTATCATTTATTATAACTTCGCAATCATTTTTAAGTTATACAATGCTTACTAAAGCACAAACACATCAAATGTGATCAAAAGAAAAAGAGACTTCCTAATCTTCTTGATTTATCCATATATTGAGCTTTTTTAGCCATTGGATTGACATTTTCTACAACTCTCTAAGTGAGTCTTTCATTTTGTATGGGAAGAATTCTTGAATTAAAGGTACTATGATGCTCATGAACTATGTTGCGATGTTCGTATACTCTATTTCTAGTGTTCCAACAATAAACACTTCCTAAAAAAATCAGCATCTTCACCTTCATATTCAAATTCATATTTCTGTAAATTTGTAAACTCATTTTAGTGAATATTTTAATTATTAATAAAAATTAAATGCAACAATCTTTATCTTAAAAATCACTAAATATTACCCACAAAATTTTAAATAGAAAATAATTAAATGTAAAAATAAAAAATTCTTCAATATTAAAATCATTTATTCAAAACCTACCTCACCAATCATAAACAAATAATATATGTTTTCTACTTAAATCATCAATAATTATTATAAAATACTTCAATTCAAAATGCATTCAATAAATTTTCATAAAATTAACAAAATAAAGAATATAACAAATTTACTTATCAATCAAAATTACAACTTTATTTAAATGGATTGACACTATAATTTAACTCTTACAAAATTGTTACTTGATTTCTCTAATATATAACTGAAATGGAATGTAATTTCTTTTTAATAACATTATATAATAAGTAATAATAAAATCAATTTAACAAAATATCCTTTTGAAAAAAAACATTTTTATTGCTAATAACATTATTTAATAAAAATTAATGAAAATCAATTTAACAAAATATCCTTTTGAAAAAAAAGACATTTTTCTGGTTGGTTCATGAAAGCCTTGCATGTAGCACATTTTTCCCATAACAAAAAGGACATCCTATATTCAACGGTTTTCATAGCAATTGTTGATAGTCATATTGTTTATAGCAAATCTTGATATTGGAATTTATCTTTATCATCTTTACTTATTAATTATTTAAATTTTAAGTAATGATAACACCCTTTTGTTTAAGAAAATGTGAAATTGAACATGATAGCTTAACGGACTAAATGATATTTTTTTTAAATATAAAAATATGTAATTGTTTTTTTCCATCATGTCAAATATATCACATATTTATTTTTTATTATTCTATATTATAATTGTTTATTTTTACATGATTTAGATGTTTTAACTTCAAAGATGGATACATAATCACATTTTAAATAACATACAATTCTAAGATGTATATGCATAAATGAAGCGGAAATAAACAACAATTATGAGAAGAAAAGACACAACATGTTGAAAATGGTGTTCACCTAGAGCGGGCTACGTCTCTGAGCTCTGCTCAATGTGGGGAGGCCTCTTTCATTAATCTTCAGCAAAAATCAAATTACATGCATGTACAAAAGACACCTTATACTTCCACTTACGAGGATGACCTAAAAATGAACATCTTTGCAAAAGAAATGGATTGCATTATTGAATTTTTGGGGAAAAATCATGAAAAATGACTGTAAACTTGACCCCTTTCTACTTCGGTCAAAATTTGGACCTTCGGGAATCTCAAATATTCCCCAAAAATTATTTGTCATTGGTTTGTTGGAATTATGTTGCTCATATGACAAATCTGACTTCACCATTGTGCTCCTTGCAAAACACTTAGTAAAATGAGTATAATGTCGGTATGGTTCTGAAACTGTCAAAATTTGGCCCTTAGGAAATCTTTTAAATTCCTCATGATTCCACAAAGATTCCTCTCTGAGTGTTGACTGAAGATTTTTTTCTCAGATACCATTGTGCTCCTTGCGAAAAACTGAGTAAAATGAGTATAAAGTCGGTTTGGTTCTGAAACTGTTAAAATTTGACCCTTAGAGAATCTTTTAGATTCCTCACGGTTCCATAAAGATTCCTCCTTGCAAGTTGACTGGAGATTTGTTGCTCACAGGGAAAATCTGACTTTACCATTGTGCTCCTTGTGAAAAGCTGAGTAAAATGAGTATAAATTCGACCTAATTCTAAAACTATCAAAATTTGGCCCTTAGGGAATCTTTTAGATTCCTCATGATTCCACAAAGATTCCTCTCTACAAGTTAACTGAATATATTTTTCTCAGATGACAAATTTGACATTAGAACTACACTCCTTGCGAAAAATGATTAAAATGAGTATCAAGTCGGTCTAGTTCTGAAACTGTCAAAATTTGGCTCTTAGGGAATCTTTTAGAATCCTCAGGCTTCCACAAATATTCATCTCTGTAAGTTGACTGAATATATGCTACTCAGATGAAAAATCTAACTTCACCACTGCACTCCTTACGAAAAGTTGAGTGAAATAAGTATAAAGTCGCCTAGTTCTGAAACTGTCAAAATTTGGCCATTTAGGAATCTTTTAGATTCCTCACATATTCCCATGCCTTGGGGTTCCGCTCCTCAGTTTCCTTGCCCACTTAGGGTTCCACCTCTGCATTGGGTGTCATGCCCCCTATTCCCTTGTGGCAAATATCAGTTTAAATAAAAAAAACTTGGTGTTAATTTTTAAGCCTACCTTCCTAGTAGAATGGTTAGCAATATTAATTTGTTGGGTCGTTGGCCAATTTTAACTTTTTTTTTTTTTTTTTTTTTTAAATATGGACAAAATTTGTTGGCTGAAATTTTGTGTCATCGAAAAAATTAAGTAGGCGACAATTTCGTTAGTTCCAGTCGCCAGTTCCATTGCCTCAAAGTTCCAAATTGTTTCCACGTTAATTTCCACCATATTTAACCAGGCTTCCAAATTTAGTTGGCGCTCCGCTAACTTTAGCTAAGGGACCTAGATGACCAAAACTTTGACTAGCTATAACTTTCGCATACAATGTCGGATTGAGGTGTCATTTGCGCCGTGGGAAATCTTGTGACAATTTCTTCGATCTAATCCTGGTTTCATGGTAATCCAAGAACTTTTATTTTTGAGTCTTTCCTAAGCCTTTTTTTATCACTAAGTGTTTCGGGAGCCACCTGGATCATTCCGCCCCACTAATGATATTCGTCCTCCAAACCATGAACATAATATGCAATCTACTATTTTCCCTTGTCTACACAATATTTGTTATGACAGGCCACACTTCCTTCTCCTTCACCTTTGTTCTTCGAAGACATAAGTGATGAGCCGACACCTACATCCTCTGCAAACCTGTCATACAATATTTGCAAACTACATGTTCAATTACATGACCAATCATGACCCAAGCATCCCCATACTTTCCAAGAGTTTATACGACACACTCTTTGGTCAAGTGTACATCATAATAGAAACCAATACCCCAACTATCAATAAAAAGAGGCCAAAACATCATTATGTTGTTTTCATAAGTGATGGAAAACACATCATCACTTTTACAATCATTTCACAACATATGATTTACAATAATATGACAAGCTACTATATCTAATAAAACCATCTCTCACTCAACAAAGTGAATGGGTCATCTCCCTATGGTTGATTCACTTGTTGAACATCTTCACCAGCTGGTTTCTTCATAGGTTCTTTCTGGGCATGGAATATCTAACATGTGGCTCTTTGGTGTCCATCCTCATTGTAGTAACTACAATGATTCTTTCTCCTCCAAACTTTCTAGATCATCTTGGAACGCTTATTCCTGGTGCGCCTCTGATAAGTGCCCGTGGAATCCTCACTATCACTGGAATGTGATGAAGTGCTCTCATCATCTGTCGTTGATTGGTCATTGGTTTTCTTGGGGCATTACCCAATCTCTTTTCTAACATAACCAAGTCCTGCATAACAAGGTAATTCCTCCAATTTGATGGGATTCACAATGCATTGGCCATTAATGTCAAGGCCCTTTCCTTGATACCCCATTTTCTTCAACAATTTTGATCCAATTCATGTAGTGTGTTTCTCAAAAGTAGCGAAATCATCATCATAAGAAGAACATGAAATTAAAGAATCACTTTTTACCTCATGCTTGTTTTTCTGCAACTCCAAGACCTCCTCCTTGGCTTGTAACTGATGCGGCAACCTTTGTTTCTCCTCCTCTTCTTTTTGTAGGAGTCTCTTTAGTTTAGTATTCTCCGCTTGAATTATTTGGTTAATCTCTTCAAGTTCTTGGAGCCATGTCGTCTTTGGTTCCCTTCTAACCTTTGGCACAATGTCTATTGAAATATTTTTCTCATCGCCTGAATCAGAACCTAAGTCAATAGGTCCACCTTCTGCAATCCCAAGAACTGCAATCTTCATTTCATCACTTGAGTCTGATCCCAGGTCAATTGGTCCAACACCTTAAAATCCTACAGCTGTGATCTTTTCATCATCCTCTTATTCTAATTCTTGGTCTTGTTGCACAGTTGCAGCTGCCTTCTGCTTCTCTTTTTTGTCATTCCTCTTAGGCCTCAATTCTGGATGCAGTTTCCAACAATTTTTCTCATCGTGCCCTTCTTTCTCACAATGAGTACAAGATCGCTTCGCTTCCTTTCTCTTACTTGTTGTTGTCCTCTTTGGATGATCTTCTTTCTCATGCTTACCCCTACTTTCAATATGTACAACCTTCACACTAGCTTCATCAAGAGTTTTAGGTTCAAATAATAACAATGAATGACACAAATAACTATGCAAAGAGCCAATATATTTCATCAATGTCTCAGGAATGTCTAGTGGAACATTCAATGATAATTCTTGTTTCCTAAACTCCTTTGTAAAATTCTAAATAGTTTGACCTTTACTTTGTTTCAAATGTTGCCATTCCATCATGGCCTTCTGTCTGTAACCCAATGGGTAAAATTGTCCTCTTAAATAAAAAACGAACTCAGAACAAGATGAAAGAAGTTTACGACTACTCTTACCACCTTTCTGCAACTTGCCTTCCCACCAGACGAGAGAAGTGCCACTCAATCGAAGGGATGCTAGTTGGATCTTGGCTTCATCCTCTTTGATTCGTTGGATGTGGCAATATACTTCAACTTGTCTAATCCAGTTATCTAGATTTTCTGCATTAGATTCTCCACTAAACACAAGCAGATCAAACTTGACATCCAACTTGAAAAAGGGTTTTTTATGAGTTTTTCTACCTCTAGAATGACGAGAAGAGAAAGAAGAAGAAATTTCGCTGGAAGATGGAGAGGGAGGTTCAGGAGGCTCTTCTCCTCCTCCTTCACAATTCACCGAGGCATGATCATCTGGTCCTTCCTTCTTCTCTAGTTTCGCCATTGTCTTCTCATACTCTGCAAACAATTTGTCCACTTTTTTTGCCATGACGTAGAATACCTTGCAATAGTTTCTCTCTTCCTCCAATTGAGCATCTTCATCTGCCATTTTCTCTCTTCGTGCTGCATGCCCCGCTTCTAGATCAAAGGACTTAAGTTTTCCTTCACCTCTTTGGAGCTTTGCCCTGGTTATCATACACTTGCAATTCACATCAACAGAAGACCCGTTCTGATACCAAACTTGATCCAAATATTTTCAATTCAAAGATGCATACAGAATCACATTTTAAAGAGCATGTAACCAGAAGATGCATATACATAAACGAAGAAGAAATAAACAACAACCATGAGAAGCAAAGACACGACAAGTTGATAACAGAGTTCACCTAGTGTGGGCTACATCTCCAAGCTCTGCTCAATGTGGGGAGGCCTCTTTCATTAATCTTCAATAAAAATCAAATTACAGGTGTAGTATACCTAGGGGAGATAATATGGGGTACCTCCCTCTATACCCCATATTATTCCCCCTAGGTATACTACAACATGCATGTACAAAAGATGCCTTATACCTCCACTTCCGGGGATGGCATGAAAAGGCACACCTATGTTGAAGAAATAAACTCCATCATTGAATTCTTGGTGAAAATTTGTGAAAAATGACTGTAAACTCAATGCCATTCTGCTTCGGTCAAAATCTGGACCTTCGGGAATCTCAAAGATTCCCCAAGGTTCTTTCTCACTGATTGACTGAAATTATGTTTCTCAGATGAAAAAATTGACTTCATTGCACTCCTTGCGAAAAACTGAGTAAAATGAGTATAAAGTAGGCCTAGTTCGGAAATTGTCAAAATTTGGCCTATAGGGAATCTTTTAGATTCCTCATGATTCCAAAAATATTCCTCTCTGCAAGTTGACTGAAGATCTGTTGCTCAGATGACAAATATAACTTCACCATTGCGTTCCTTGTGAAAAACTAAGTAAAATGAGTATAAAGTCAGCCTAGTTCTGAAACTGTCAAAATTTGGTCCTTAGGGAATCTTTTAGATTCCACAAAGATTCCTCTCTACAATTTGACTGAATATCATCTGTTCATATGACAAATCTTACTTCACCACTTGCTCCTTGTGAAAAACTAAGTAAAATGACTATAAATTCGGCCTGGTTCTGAAACTGTCAACATTTGGCCCTTAGGGAATCTTTTAGATTCCTCATGATTCCACAAAGATTCCTCTCTGCAAGTTGACTAAATATATGTTTCTTAGATGACAAATCTGAATTCACCATTGCGCTCCTTACGAAAAACTGAGTAAAATGAGTATAAAGTCGACCTGGTTCTGAAACTCTCAAATTTGGCCCTTAAGGAATCTTTTAGATTCCTCGTGATTTCACAAATATTCCTCTCTACAAGTTGACTGAAGATACGTTGTTCAGATGAAAAATATGACTTCACCAATGCGCTCCTTGCAAAAAATGAGTAAAATGAGTATCAAGTCAACCTAGTTCTGAAACTATCAAAATTTGGCCCTTAGGGAATCTTTTAGATTCTTCACATATTCCCCGGTTTCTGTGCCTGCTCAAGATTCCACCTTTGCATTGGGTTTTGTTCCCCCTATTCCCTTGTGGAAAATATGTGTTTAAATAATTAAAAAATGGTGTTAAATTTTAAGTCTGCCTTCTTGGTAGTATTAATTTGTTGGGTCATTGGCCAATTTTATTTTTTTTGTTATTGTTTTTATTTTTAAAAATATGGACAAAATTCATTCGTTGAAACTTTGGAGTCAAGGAAAAATTAAGTATGTGACAATTTCATCAGTTCTGACTGATGGAAACTGTTACTGCAAAGTGCCAAATTGTTGTCTCATTAATTTCCGCCAAATTTAGTGGCTCCACCCAATTTAGCCAGGCTTCCAAATTTAATTGGCATTCTGCTAACTTTAAGCCAAGGGTCCTAGTTGACCAAAACTTTGATTGGCCATAACTTTCGCATACGATGTTGGATTGAGGTGTTGTTTGTGCTGCTAGAAATCTTGTGACGAGCACTTTGTTTTGACCCTGGTTTCATAGTAATCCAAGAATTTTGATTTTTGAGCCTTTCCTAAGCCCTCTTTGATCATTAAGTGTTTCTGGAGCCACCTGGATCACTACATAACTTTAAAGATCATCATATAAAAAATAAATAAATAAATAAAATAAAATGTTTGTTAAATTGTCCCAATCTTGTAACATGCCTTTTATGTGTAAGAATTAAAAAAATAAAAATCTTTTCAATTAGAAAATACTTGAAATTCCATACTTTAGTGTTAAATTGCCTTATTGAAATGTTACCAAAAGATTAATAAATTTAATAGCCCTCGATTCACATAACCTCCTCGGTGACCTTCACTTTTAATTTCCCTAAGTTGTATATCATACAATTATTTCCCCATCCCTTTTTTCAGAGAAAAAAAGCAGCATATGATTATATTAAGATGATATAATGATCATTATACATGGAGATTACAGGAACCTCAGTCAATATAAAAGGTTCAGATAGAAAGGAAAAAACACATAGTTCCTCAAATAAGCAGATTGTGATCGGAAGTACTGTAGATGTTCTGTAACATATGACTGTTTTATAACATATGACTGTAGATGGACCCAACTGGGCCGCAAAACCTGTAATGGATCTTCATAAACCAAATTAGTCTTATCAGTGAGACAAAGCTGCCAGATAAGAATGAGATCGGAAGTAGCTGTAGATGTTGTATAACATATGGTTGTGAGAATCAGAGGAGATGGACCATGCTGGGCCGCAAAACCTGTAATGGATCTTCATAATCAGATTAGATTTGTCAGTGACAAAGATACCAGATAAGAATCGAGCTAGTCGAAGGAGGGCATGGACCCCGAAATAGTGATCAAAATGGAATCCAGGGGCTGTTGGATATTCTGAAAGATACGCCCATTCCTCCATTTCCAGATGTACCAGCAAGTGAGGATGAAAAGAGCGCGCCAGGAGGGGCGCTGGGCACTCCACCAGAGAAAACCATCCTGTACAGAAGGAAAAGACCGGTGAGAAAAACCATAAGTCAGAGAAAGCTCGTACCAGATTGAAGAGGAAGCAGCACACTCGAAGAACATATGAGTGTTTGATTCAACTTCAGCTAAACATAGTTGGCACCTGCCAGGGCCCTGCCATCCTTTTTTTTGGAGAACCTCCCAGGTAAGGTTCTTGTTAGAGAACTATTAATTGTCACAATTGTCAAATGACATTAGCCTTAATGCTTGTGTTCTTTCAATTGACCAATTTTATGACTATCTTTTCCAACCACTATGTTCATAATTGTATATATATTCTTGTATTAAGATTTTAATTCTTTTATATTGTTGGACTCTGACATTGTGTCGGCCTTGACAACCTAAGTTGTGATTGAGATGATGTTTTATACCATCCCGAGTGCATTCACAATGTTATTTAATATGGGGGCCTGTTGGTACTCGACAGGGTCACTCGACATTATGAAAAGTTGTATATTATGGTGTTTATCGAACCCTCCGGAAACAACTAGTTAGCATGCATTAGTTTCTCCACTAGTGATGCCATGTCAGAGGTTAGGTTAGGTCAGGTCAGGTGTCACCATAAGATAATACCCATGAGCTGGGGTTAGGATCGATGATGGGGAAGTTCGGTTGTCACTGATGGAGTAACTACCCCTCCTTCCGTCGTGCCTCACCATCCTCAATCGTTCTCCCTCACCTCTTGGATGAGCTATGCAACACCTTCTATTGCAGGGTTTGTAATGCTCAACTTATTTAGCTAACGATCTTCCATAACCTGCTAAACTCTTTAAGCGATTAAGGCTTCCAAGCGTCACGGTGAGGGAATTTGTAAACTTTTTGTTTCTCACCTGTTACTCTACTCAACTTTTCCAAAGTCTCAAATCTTTTTCGTGATTGATAACTTCCATAACTATTGTTGTATTCTCATACTATCAGACTCTTAATTGATTTGGGTTTCTAGATAACCTCTGGTGAGGGTTTCAAGGATAGACGAAGGTCAACGTTTGAATTTGTTTTTCCTCAGCTGAAATTAAACAAGATTTAGCTGCCATAATGGGTATAAACCATATGCTCATAACCTTAAAATATTTCCTTGCTCGGATTTAATTTTTATTTGAGTTTCTAAATTTTGTTTTATTATACTTGCACATGTTCTCGAGGGTTTTCTGCAAGGCCTTGGCTCTTCGAAATTAGGTAAGGGTTATAACCTCATCAAGTCTTCCTGGTCTTTCTTTCATTATTTTTTCCATATTTAACATTTTTTCCTCTTGTGGGGATTTTTACAGGTTTACTCTCCCTCCGCTAGAGTCAATGTCGAGTTAGGGTCATAGCTTGGAAGCCTTTACAGTTTAACCACTCGGACAAGTTTTTATTAAATTCTTTCTTTGCTATGAGTTTTTCCAAAACTACGTCCGAGAAGCCATTTTGGTTATGGCATATCTTAACCTAGGGTTTTCGTTCTTAATGTTCGAGAATCTGTTTTAAAGGAAAACTGTGTATTGTCATTGTAATTCTTGTGTCATGTATTTTCATATATAAATATTCCAAGACCCGACATAGAGGGTTCTATTCCCAATATGAGGAATATTGGTTCTTGGCTTTGTCTGAAGCGTTATATCTTGAGACAAGGGTTATATATATATATCATGTAGTGTAACTTACATCTACTCCATTCTCGACTATGCATTTCTTTAAAGACAAATTGTTTTTCTTAATGTTTGTTCTCGACATTTTCTTCAATTATCAGAATATGGGTGTCCTCCCATTGTAATCGTTTTGTTCCTTTTTGGGTATTGTGGCTTGGAATAAATATGTGTCTTGAGTATATAGTCATTACTTTGTATATGAGTATTGAACTGAACAATTCAGTTTTATAGATTTTGTTTCCCTGTAGTATGTATGTTTGTTGTATTTAACTCTTTAAAGGTTTTATTATGTAGGTTTGTTGTATTTAACTCTTTAAAGGTTTTATTATGTATTTAATAGCAATGGAAACTATCATGCAACACTTTCCTCCCTACAGTAACCAATTTTGTATTTGATGTAATGATATTTTCACCTACATATTTTCCTATATGTTTAACTCTACTTCTATTTTTTTTATAGTTATAATTTTAGTCTAGTGAACAAGGTTCCGCCCTATTTCTTCATACCTATTTCTTGGAGTTCATGATTGTTTACCTGCATTGGGAGTTGGACTTATAATTTGTCCAATACCCTTGGTAACTGACCTAACTCAAATTTGTGCCATTTACTTTTTAAACACAAGAGATGCAAAACATAAATGTAAACACACACAAAATCGGAAAATCACTCCAATGGTTTAACCAACTTGGTCTACCACATAAATTTTAGGGGGTAAAAGGATGCTCCACCCAACTAATGAGAACTAGTACCATCTACCAAAACCCATCCCCCCGAGCCAATTTCACATCCAAAGTAGTTTTTCTTGATAGAGCTCCTAACAGTGTGCTACCTCCCTCAAACAACATCTTGTTCTGAGAGAATTTAAGTTCAACAAGTGTTTAATCTTGCTTAGGCCTCCTCCAACCATGCTCCAAAGCAACAAGGTTGCCTCAAGCTTTTCCCCTCTCACCCTCTTAGCTAACCTTTTCCCTAACTAAGATAATCTATCTCCAGAGAAAGGAATCTAGGCAGACAACTACCTCTACCCGTAAGAATCTAGGCAGACAACTACCTCTACCCGTAACCCTTCTTGGGCCTTCCCTAACTGTCTTTTAATTGTATGGAATGTGAAAATTTTGTTTAGCATCCTTCCCCACTATAATTTACATGACCAAAATACAACATTTTTCTTAATGTAAAATTAGAAAAACATTTATATACATCACACATGCATGCATGGCCCTTAAGATGGGCCCATAGTTCGTAGAAGTAAATTCATGAGAAGGTAAATAAAATATTTACATCTCACTGGGGGTATTACATATTCCCCGCCTCAAACAAAACATCGTCCTCGGTGTTTTCCTGGCCCTTATAACAGGCTTATGCCTCACGCATAAAAGTTTTGGCTTCCCAAGTAGCCTCTTAAGGGATGTTGTGCTTCAACTACACTTTAACCGAAGTGATTCCTCGGTGTTTTCCTGGCCCTTATAACATGCTGGGATATGTCTCACGCATACTTCCCAAGTAGCCTCTTAAGGGATGTTGTGCTTCAACTACACTTTAACCTAAGTGATTACTCGCTTTCATAGCATAGCTTTTCTCTTCTAGTATGAGCAGAGGCTTGACCTGAAATTCTACATTTGGTTCGGCCTACATCCACAATCATTATGTTAGCGATTTGACTTGAAATTCTACATTTGGTTCGGCCTAAATCCACAATCATTATGTCAGCGATTTGACTGCCGACTTATCCTTTTGCTTGAGAAACTATGACCCAAAGGCATCTAAGACGTCAAAATCAAATCAATTGGGAATCGCACTCGACTTTGGCCACACCAGCGCTTAACATGGCTAGATTTTTGCCCACGGAATTTTGAACCAGTGACCTTCACATCAGAGAATGGCTTAACAATACACGCCATCACCATCTATTCTACACCCCATAAACAAAAACCATCATCTATTAAAAAAACTTGTATAACTTGTATAAATTATGTGTACAAATTTTCCATAAAATAAATTAAAAGAAATAATATTTTTTACAATGGGTTCCGCAGATTCAACACTCATATAATAAGTATCACATATTTACTTGACATTTGCAGTAATTTGCATTTATGTGTAAACCATTTCATTCGAATTGAGCTTCACCTCCTCCTTCATTTGAGTATCGGGAAACATTACCCTTACCCATTTCACAAACTATTTTAAAAAGAAACCCATACACGTACCAACTATTTTAAAAATTTGTAATGAGCCTCTCACCGAAGATTCTAGCATTACGTTTCACACTAAAATAATAACAAAATGAAATTTTATATTAAACTGCAAACCACATGTCTATTCTAAATCACGTTAATATATTTTAAGTATGATTAAATTTTTATTTTTATGTTTAATCATTTTCACAAATATACTCTACCCACTTCAAAATTACATTATATCTTAAATAATTAAATTATTTTAAAAACAAACCTATACACATACCAACTATTTTAAAAATTTGTAATGAGCCTCTCACCAAAGATTCTAGCATTACGTTTCACATTAAATAATGAAATTTTATATTAAACTGTAAGCCACTCTATTTTATATCAAATTGAAAACCATTCATCTATAATAAATCACGTTGTTGAAATATTTTTTCAGAGAGAAAAAAGCTCTATGTATTATATTAAGGAAATATAATTATCAAGATATACAAATGCGTTCAGAATCACAGGTATAATAAGCCGCAACGTTGTTGAAATATATGAAAATAAAATGTTACAAATAGAAATATTAAATGTTTAGAGTGAATTCTTTATCCATTATTAAAGATATTTTTTTGCTTCTTGTATTTGATAATGTGTGAAAGGTTCACTTCAACTACTTTTAACCTAATTTCTCTGGAAATATCTTCTTTTTATTATGAATTACAACTATGCAAATTTGTATTAAAAAACATTTTAATATACACATACATACTATTTTATTCCTTTATAGTGACATTGAAAATTAAAAAAATATTTTTAACTAACTATATATATATATATAAATAATTAATTTACTTTCAAAAAATAAATATATTATATAATTAATTTACTTTCAAAAAAATAAATATATTTTATAATTAATTTATTTTAAAAAATAAATTTATTAATAATAATATATTTTATAATTAATTTATTTTAAAAAATAAATTTATTATTTTTATTATTGAAAAAAGTTTAGAAAATAAATAAATAAAATAAATTTAAATATTTTTTAAATTATTATATTTATATTTAAATATGATGAGAATGAAATTGTAAAATTATTATAATTTTCATAAATTATCATATTTTAAAATGATAAATTTTTTAAAATAATTTAGTATTTTTATTATTAATTAAATTTAGAAAATAAATAAATAAAATAAATTTAAATGTTTTTTAAATTTTTATATTCATATATAAATACGATGAAAGTTAAATTGTAAAATTAATATAATTTTCATACATTATGATATTTTAAAACAATAAAATTATTAAAATAAATAAATTTGAGTATTATATCATTAAGATAAATTATGTTAAAAGAAATACTGTTTTTTATATCATATATTTTATAGACTCATTTATTTTAAGGTAGTTTTGAAATAGTTTAAGTACAATTTGATTATGGAATTAAATTTAATGATATTTATTTTATTTTAAAAATTATAATATTGGAAGAAAAAATGATTTATCAGAATTAGTATTTATAAAATATTTATATTTTTATTATAAATTATTTTATGATTATTTTGTGTGTAATATTATTAATTTTATGATTTTTTTTGTTATCATGATGTTCAATGTTTACTAAGACTAACATGTTGTATAAGATTTTTAAAAAGTAAGAGATTAATTAAGATTTTTTAATATTTTATTTTTATGATCGGAATGGGGAGAGAAGTGTTTCTAGATCACTGTAGTATTGTTGACTTAACAAGTCAAGAAGGTTGGGAGAGAAGTGTTTCTAGATCAGTGTAATTTTGTTGACTTAACAATTCAAGGAGATTGGTAATGTGACAAAAATTTTGGAAACTAAAACCAATAATTTAAATTATAAATAAAGAAAAATACACATTTATGTTTTATTTAAGTTATAAATATAAAATTATATGTATTTTTTTATTGTAAAACAATTTCACGGTAAATTTAATTGGGTCATTTTAATATTTGGTTATAATTTCAATTTCACAAAAGTACATTTAACTTTAATAAAAAAAAAAAAAAAAAAAAACCAATAATATTACATTTAATTTTAAAATTATATATTATAAAAAGTTTTTGAGTTCCCTTAAATTATATTTCAAATATCAAAGAAGATATTGTATATCTAAATTTCATAAATCTATTAAAATAATTAAAAGAATTGAAGTATAAAAAATAATTTTCTTCATTAAAGTTTCAAATTTAATTTTATTAATTTTATATAATTTCAAAATCATAATAAGTTTATTTTAATGTTAATAATTTCATTTCTCAATTCCAATGTAAATGATCACTAAAATGGTAGTTATGTATTTTGTAAAATTAAACAGTTTAAAAATATTCATTATCTAATATTAGCAATCAATTTCTATTTACATTTAATTATTTTATTTTTAATTTTATAAAAAAATAAATTATTATTTTAAAATTTTCAAAAAATATCATAGAAGTGTTTGATTTTGTAAATGGATATGTCATACTATCAATCATGACATGAAACTGGTACAAGGTTAAATGATGTTTGAATATTGTAGATGATATAGGAGGGTAAAAGAAAACTTAGCAAGAAAATTCTATTAGATTGGTATACATGGAGGAAAAATTTGACAATATTGACCACAAGTTCAAGGAGATTAGTCAACATCTCCTTCTCTTCAGATGAGTCTAGTGACTAGCTATTGTGAATGCTTGGAGATTATGCCCAATAATTATTATGACTCAATAATTTTTAGTTTACAACAATAGTAGTTTTTTTGTCATCTCATATCCATATATGTTAAGATCTAACACAACTACCCTTAAAAAAAACTAATAGAAAAAAATAGTTAATATAATCTTCATTTAATATAATACAAAATACCTAACTTCAGAAAACATATATTAGAAAAATTAATAATATGTAAAATAATATCATACACGTATAAGAAAAAAAAGACTATTAATACTAATAATTTTCCTTTTTAAAACATTTATTAATATAAAATATATATATAAGGAAAAACGTGTTTCCTTAACTTTAATATTTTAAAATTAATTATATATTTTTATATTACATGGTATTGGTATTTTGCAAATTATAATCTAAGGAATATTAAAATTGGAAAATGTAATTGAATAATTTGTTTGCTTTAATTTCAATAAAATAATAAATATACAATTTTTTTTTTATGAAAAAAAATATTAAAATTAAATAATACTAAATTTTAATAGTATTTTTAACAAATTCTAATCATTTTTTTTTTCTTCTTTCAGTACGAAAAAAGCTAGATTACTATTCATTCATTAAGAGATAACAGTACAACATTTGACGGTTATGATAACCTATAAGTAAAGCCAGATAAGGCAACCAAGCCAATACAGAGAAATAACATAATCAGAGCCCATAAAAACAAAACCTCATCTAAAATGTACAGGATAAAATGGAGGCATTGTATGGATCAGCAAAAGTAAGTAGGATCAGAAAACATCAAGTGCTAAGCAGAATAGAAAAAAAGTGGGGTACTTGATACATACCAGAATAGAAGAGAGATGAAAGTGGATTAAGTACCCGACAGAATGAAATCCTGGATATGGTGCAATTCATCCCCCACTGATATGCTCATCTTCCAGAATTCGTTTTGTGAAGAAAGACCTTTTTTTGACAGAGAATCAGCTACTTTGTTTTTTTCTCTATCGATATGGTTAATAGAATAGTCCTTTCGAGATTTCCAGATAGAGTCTATTCTATTCAGCCACCCCGAAAGATTGTGATTTTTTATGGAGTAGACTTTACATGGTCAATTATGACCTTGGAATCACCGAATATTTGCAAATCCTGGATGTTTAGATAGTCACAAAATATTAGGAGACCAGCCAACGCCATTGCCTCTGCTTTATTGTTTGTCCCTTTTCCACCATGCCAAAAAATGTCGATATGTTGGTTCTCCATTGGGATAATAAAGACACCACATGCACAAATACCATTTTGAGCTGCCCCATCAAAATAAGCACGAGGAACGCCCGTGGGATCAAGATTTTTTGCCTTCAGCTTTCCAAATCTCTAAAGGATAATGGAGGAATGGCAGGCATAGTACTGGGAGAGAATGGATTCATAAACAGAGTTATAATTTTCCTTGTTGTTTTGAAAGAGGGCCCTATTCCTCCATTTCCATATAGCCCATAAGGTTAATAGCGGAATAGGCCTCCAGTCCGATTTCAGATTGCTCCACCATTCAAAAGCTTCCTTGAGTGAGAGAAAAGAAATCCTACTGAATCTGAAATGGTCTGCCAGATTCTTCCATATCCCCTGCGATTGAAGACAGTTTAGGAAAATGTGAATGTTGTTTTCTTCGTTCGATTTACAAATAGGACAGATAGCAGGCCCACTCCAGTTCCTTTTTTGAAGGTTATCCCACGTTAGGTTCTTATTGTGGAAAACAAGCCATGCAAAGATGATTATCTTATGGGGGCAACCAGTTTTCCAGAAGATAATAGGGAAAATGTTATCCTGTTGAATGGAACTGTCTTGTTGAAGCTGTAGATAGATATCCTTTACAAATACAGTCGACCTTCCCCTATACCCCTTCCAGATTAGTTTATCCTCCGCCTCAGATCTGAAAATTCCCCTGTTCCTCATAGACCAAGTAATCTGATTCCATTGGAGAGCCAAATCATCTTTGAGGTCCATCATCGAGGCCGATTTCCAGATAGGAAGAGACCCCACCCATCTATCGATGGTCTGCTCCCAATAGAAGATCCATTTTTGCTGTAAGGCCCAAAGTAACTACCAAGAAAAGGATATTTCCTCGTCACCTCCCGCGATGGGATCAAGTCCTATAATGATATTTTTCCCCGATTGAAAACTCCATACCAGATTTTGAAGAAAAAATGTTCAATTTTTCGAAAGCTTCTCCATATGGTTGATCCCTGAGAAGATCCTATTGTCCCTTGTCTATACCAGTAGGATATGTCTCTGTTGTCCATATATTTCGATTTGATGGCATTGCTCCAAAGACTATCCCCTAAGACTCCTTTCCATAAGGATTTGCAAAGGAGTGCTATGCAAAACATTTTAAGGTCCATGATTCCCCAGCCCCCCATCTTTTTTGGACGAGTCAAATTTGAGAGTTTAGTAAGGTGGAACCTTCTTTTCTCTTTGTCCCCCCCCCAAGATAAAATTTGCGGTTAATCTGTTTAGTTTGTGGATTATATTTACAGGAATGAAAAATAGATGAGCCCAGTAG
Organism: Pinus tabuliformis; assembly: GCA_031772625.1. Lineage (NCBI taxonomy): Eukaryota > Viridiplantae > Streptophyta > Pinopsida > Pinales > Pinaceae > Pinus > Pinus tabuliformis. The sequence goes on along the minus strand of CM062811.1, from coordinate 406,730,861 downwards.
ACCATTAATTGGACCAGAACTGCTTGAGTTAAAATCACTCTCCCAGCCATAGAAAGACATTTAAATTCCCATCCAACAATTCTCATGAAGTACCGGTCATGAATCCACATCCAGTCAGCAAATGAGTAGCCCACAGGTTTTAAATGAAAACCCAGGTATTTCAGGCCCTCTTTAAGAGGTTTGGCTTTTATATTGAAGAGTTGGATCAGATGAACAATAAGTTCCCCATTTACATCCTCCAGATGGAAAGACGACTTGTCATCATTTATACACAGCCCCGTAGCTTTTTGGAACTTTCCCAATATGTCATGCAAACAGGTCCACGAGGCTCGACAAAGCATCGCTGAAAGCAGGATGTCATCAACAAACAAGTTGTGTGAAATAGAAATATCCCGGCTGATTGCCAAAGGACGACATCTCTTTTCTCTTACAACCCTTTTTATGTGAAGACTTAAGGAGTCCATGACCAGAATAAAAAGGAGAGGGGACAATGAACATCCCTGCCTCAAACCTCTGGCGGCAGGGAAGAAAGAAGAAGGGGAACCATTAATAAGAACAACATAGTTTACATCTTCAACACAGGCCATTATCCAATTTGAGCATTTGTCATTAAGGCCAATTTTGGAAAGGAGACACCTAAGGAAACCCCAATCAATGCAGTCATATGCTTTCTTGAGATCTAATTTCAATAAAGCAGCTTCAGCTTTTCTTGTGTGCATGGAGTGAAGGCATTCCTGAGTAAGAGCAACAACCTCTAGAATGTTCCTACCCTTAAGGAAGCCATGTTGTTCTAGGGTCAAATGAGATGATAAAATATTTCTCATCCTGTCAGTGATGAGTTTGGAGATTATCTTATAGAGGGTATTACAAAGGGAGATGGGCCTGAAGTCCATGAAGGTGAGAGAGACTTTCTTTTTTGGAATTAAAGCAATGAAGGTGGAGGATAATATGGTTGATTGAGTCTTTAATCTTGGCCTCCTCCACCATTTCTAGAAGGTCAGACTTGAATAGATCATAAAAGTGAATGAAAAAATCAATTGTCCATCCATCTGAACCCAGAGTTTTGTCCTTTTGGAAAGATTTCATGATTGACAAAAGTTTCCCCTCAATGACCTTTGCATATAGTAGGTCATTCTAGTCCTCATCAAACATTATTGGATAGGGTTCTATGCCCCACAAGATGTCATCAAAATCACTACCCCTATTCCTGTTGTATGCTTTCTGAAAATAAATTACAGCCTCCTTTGTGATGTCTTCCTGTGACACCACCGAGATTCCCTCCTCATTTTTTATCTCCTAGATTGAATTTAATTCCCGCCTTTTGTTTGCATACCGGTGAAAAAATTTAGTATTTTTATCACCCTCTTTAAGCCATGTGGCTCTGCTCTTCAATCTCAAGGAAGCCTCTTCAATTGCTAGAATGTTTTGCTTTTTTCTCTCCAGATCCCTTATATGAGCTCTCATATCCAGAGACACATTGTTAGCATTCAGGCAAACAGATAATCTTTCAAGTTTTTCATTTATCTCCTTTAGAGATTCCCTATTTGAGATCACCTTTTCCCGCTGCCATCTTTTAACACAAATCCTGAGGGCAGGCAAGCGATCTAAGAAGGATTGGGTATGCCAAGATTGGTCATCAGAGGAAGAAGATAGCCAAAAATTCCAGATGAGATTATTGAACTGAGCGTCCTCTAGCCAAACTCTATTGAATTTGAATGAAACGTGCATTCTGGATCAAATTTTATGGGAAAACAGACAAATTGAATTGACAATGTGTAAAAGGTAGAGGATTGGTAATAGATTTCACTAAATGTGAAAATCATAATTTCAAGTATCTATTTAAAAAATCAAAATAATATATATTTGAGTAAAATATTAATGCTAATCATCTTTTTTTTTTGGGGCTAATTTTAATTACCCTACAGATAATCAAACACAAAAAGAAAAATAGTACTAATTTGATAAGATGATTTAAAAAACAAAATTATACATGATCTAGTATAGACAAAGGCTCAATCGAGAATTCTACATCTTGTTTGACCTACATCCACAATTATTATGTGAGCGATTAGCTGAGATGACTACGGGCTTATCCTTTGGCTTGAGAAAGTGACCACCAAGGATCACCCCTGACCTCAGACACACCAGCCATTAACATAACATAGTTAGATTTTTGCCCACAGTGTTTCAAACCTATAACCTTCACATTAGCAAGTGAATTAACAATACACCTCACCACCGTCTATTCTACACCTGATAGGAAAAAACCATCATCTATTAAAAAAAAAACTAGTTTTTATTTTTATTTTTTATTAATTATATGTAAAAAATTACAATAAAATAAATAAAATAAATTAATATTTTTTAATATTTTTAATCTACATTTTACAATGTGTTTCGCAGACTTAATGCTCATGTAACAAGTATCACATATTTACTTCACATGCATACTAAGTAGACTTATGCACTAATTTGCATTTATGGTTAAACCATTTCATTCGAATTGAGCTTCACCTCCTCCTTCATTTAAGTATTTTTAAACATTATCCTTACCCATTTCACAAATATACTTCCCAATTTCAAAAATACGCTATTCTAGGGGAGGGATGTCATTAACTGTGCGCCCTCCCATCTACCTCAACTGCCGACGTGGAGACACCTGCAAACTCATATGACACATTCCGAGTAGCTCCTACCACATGTTGCGGTGGGTGGGGGCATTTAAGACAACAATTAATATGTCATTTAGGGTTTCATTCTGTGTGTTTTGTGGCATGTCTTTGTTGCCCTGTGTTGTTTCGTTTGGGTCCAGTGTGTGGGCGATGTGCTCCACTAACAATGGATTGGGACGACTCCAATACTGGTTCACCTTGTTTGTCATTATGGAGGTGCTCACCAGGCGAGGTTGCTTGCAGTGATTCATTAACCATTTAGGGTTTATGGTGTGGTTTCTTTACTGCACCTGGCATTGTTGTTTACACACGTTCATTTATCATTTAGGGTTTAGGGTTTTGTTGCTTTACCTGTTTCGAGGGGGGCTTAACACTGTCGTTGTTGTTGTTTGTTCTGCACCGGCGGGGGTTTACAAATACCTTGGTTGTTGTTTCATCCTCGCGACTTGTTGTTTGGAAGGAGCCAGTGTGAAATTCTAACCAATTCGAGGTCCATGAAGGTAAATCTATAAATTCATGGGTTTTTTTTCGAATTTGTTTTAATTCATTTGTATGTTTTTTCCCAAACGCTATTTTTTTCATGTGTTTGCAAGTTTTGGTTGCAGGTAATTTGTGTGGTTGTTGCAGAAAAGGTATGGTGAGGTCTGGGGGATGTTTGGACACGATGGTGGTTTCTCCGGCTCTTCGGTAGGATTCTAAATCCTACCAGACACTCTGTTTTTCAACACTTAAAATTGTTGTTGGGATTTTTGTAATTTTTCTCTTGTTGTACTGTTGTGTTTTTCAACACTTGAATTTGCTGGGAAATTATCTCTTGTTTTTGGTTTCTGCAATTTCTTCTGATTTATGCTTGCTCTGTTATGATTTTTGCTTGCTTTGTTACGATTATGCTTACTCTGTTATGATTATGCTTGCTCTACTTGCGATTTTTGCTTTCTCTATTACGATTTTGCTTGCTCTGTTATGATTTATGCTTTCTCTGTTATGATTTCTGAGAAACCCCCACCCAATCCGGTGCTTCTAAGTGAATATGAAACTAATAGATAAATACAATAAGTATTCTAGGGTTGACATTTCTATCTCTGAAGGTGAGAAGTTGTATAGTAGTTCAGTAAATGTAAAGCAAGGGTAAAGAATTCCTTCTTTGTTAAAAGATGTAATTACAATTAATGTTTGGGTTGGAACGAATGCATAGTTAAAAGATGTTTGGGTTAGAATGAATGTACTTGTGTATTGTTGTTTCATTCCTTTGTGGCATCTGGTTTGTGGAGAAATCTAGATTTTATGTACTTTTGGAAATGGTTTTGGTTCTCATCAGATTTAGTTTGTTGTCTTCTTGAGTTTATATCAGATGGATCTAAGTTTTCCTTTTGTAACTTGCCATCTTGAGGAGCTTCTTTATTGCTCTGTCTCCATATTTGTTGATGTATGGAATGTTAGTTTCTTTGTGAATATGAAACTAATAGGTATGTAACTTTTCTATATTAATGAATTTCAAGTGCTACAGTTTATAAAAAGAGAAAAAACCACAAGTTGGTATAACCATTTCTCTCATATTATTTAAATTATTCCTAAAATGTTCAATTCTTCTTTTAATTACATTACACATTTTTTGAGCTTGTTGGAGCGGATTCCTCTTTGTCAATTATTTTTTTCTCCATGATCATTGTAGTCATTAACTCCAAGGGATTTTAATTTGTCCCAAAATTTGGTAACAAATGCAGTGGCCAGTAGAAGGACTGCAATTTATGTATTGTTGCATTATGTTAAAGCAATGAATATGGAAAAATGATTGTCAACTAGGACAAATCTTTCTGCTCTACATTTGCGTAAAAGTAAGGTTATGAATATGGGAATTTTTTTCATATCAAGTCAAGTGTTTGCATTGCATTTGATGTGTAGTATTTTCATTTATAAGAGTAATTCAATGTCCATAGTTGACAACCCAATTGATTGTGTTTCAATTGGAGGTAAATTGATTTATAAGAGAAACTTTGCATTGTGTTTGGATTCAAGTAAATTGCTTTATAAGGGAAATTCAATGCCTAGAGTGCATTGCCCATTTGTATTGTGTTTTAATTAGAAGTACATTGATTTATAAAGGTAATCTAATGCTCATAGTGGGCTGGTCTACCAGCGCATTTGCATTTTATATTCATTTATAAGATTAATTAAATGTCCATAGTTGGCAGAATAGGAGGTAAATTGATTTATAAGAGCAACTTTGGATTGTGTTTGGATTCGAAGTAAATTGGGTTATAAGGGAAATTCAATCTCAAGAGTGCATTGCCCATTTGTATTTTGTTTTAATTGGAAGTACATTGATTTATAAAGGTAATTTGATGCTCATAGTGGGCAGACCAACACATCTGCATTGTGTTTTAATTCATTTATGTATTGTTTGGAATAGATTATGTGATAATATGCAGATATTTCACATTCGAACTTCTTAGGTAGGTACTTTAAATGCAATGACTGCATTAATCTATGAAATTCATTTTCTGATTCCTTCTTATATAACACTTACAGTAAAAAGTTGTAATTGCATTTAATGTGTGGGTTGGAACGAATGTACAGTTAAAAGATGTTTGGGTTGGAATGAATGCACTTGGGTATTGTTGTTTCATTCCTTTGTGGCATCTGGTTTGTGGAGAAATCTGATTTTATGTCATTTTGGAAATGGTTTTGGTTCTGGTAATATTTAGTCTGTTGTCTTCTTGAGTTTATATCAGATGGATCTAAGTTTTCCTTTTGTAACTTGTCATCTTGAGGAGCTTCTTTATTGCTATATCTCCATATTTGTTGATGTATAGAATGCTAGGTTCTTTGACATATTTGTTGATGTATGGAACGTTAGGTTCTTTGTGAATATGAAACTAATAGGTATGCAACTTTTCTATATTAATAAATTTCAAGTGTTGCAATTTATAAAAAGAGAAAATTCCACAAGTTGGTATAACCATTTGTCTCATATTATTTAACTTATTCCTAAAATGTTCAATGCTTCTTTAATTACATTACAAGTTTTTTGAGCTTGTTGGAGCAGGTTCCTCTTTGCCAATATTTTTTTCTCCATGATCATTGTAGGCATTAACTCTAAGGGATTTTAATTTGTCCCAAAATTTGGAAACATATGTAGTGGCCAGTAGAAAGACTGGAATTTATGTATTGTTTGGAATAGATTTTGTTATAATAAGCAGAGATTTCACATTCGAACTTCTTAAACAGATACTTTAAATGTAGTGACTGCATTAATCAGTGAAATTCATTTTATGATTCCTTCTTCTATAACACTTACAATTAAAAGATGTAATTGCACTTAATTTTGGGTTGGAATGAATGTACTTGTGTATTGTTGTTTCATTCCTTTGTGGCATTTGGTTTGTGGAGAAATATGGATTTTGTGTCATTTTGGAAGTGGTTTTGGTTCTAGTCAGATTTAGTCTGTTGTCTTCTTGAGTTTATATAAGATGGATCTAAGTTGTCTTTTTGTAACTTGCCATCTTGAGGAGCTTCTTTATTACTCTGTCTCCATATTTGTTGATGTATGGAATGCTAGGTTCTTTGTGAATATGAAACTAGTAGCTATATAACTTTTGCTATAGTTTATAAAAAGAGAAAATTCCACAAGTTGGTATAACCATTTCTCCCGTATTATTGAACTTATTCCTAAAATGTTCAATGCTTCTTGTAATTACATTACAAGTTTTTTGAGCTTGTTGGAGCGGATTCCTCTTTGTCAATTTTTTGTTTTTCTCCATGATCATTGTAGTCATTAACTCTAAGGATTTTAATTTGTCTCAAATTTAGAGTTGAAAATTTTTATAATTATATTTTCCCTATATCTTTTCTAATTGTCCTTGCAATTTAATTTTAGTCTTTTGATATTCAATTATAATTCCATTTTTTCCCATTATTTTCTCTTTAAAAATATCTAACTTATCATTTTTAATAGTGATTATTCTCTTCAAATTCTTAACCTTAATCTCTTGAGGCTCAAATCTAACAATATCTTAGCTAACTCTTCAGGTGGATCTATTAGTATTGAAGGTTGAGAAGATGAAGATCTTTTGCATATATGTTCAACTTTCTCCTTCCTTAGAACCTCAATCTATTGCTCATACAATTCAATATGATTAATCATTTCAATAATCTACTGTAGGAGTTGAGCGTTTTTTTTTATATATTGCTTGCAACATAGGAGCTTGAACATGGCCAATATTTGGTATTTTTAGATTTTTGTTTAATTTTAGGATTTTAATGTCTTTGGTTTTGACCAAATCTTCTAGTGACTTCACATATTTAGGGTTAGCACCCAGACCAATTATCCACTATTCCAGCTCATCAATTCTTATTTATTTTGTTCTAGCGGCTAATTTTTTCGGCTTTAGCTATTTTCCATGGTTTGTATTTTAATCATGCTTGGATAAGTTTGTTTGTATTCTAAGTTAACTTATAGTGGATGAGGTTTCATATGTGGTGTGAGGTTAGGTAATTTTACTGTTCACTATTTTAAGGAATTTTCATATTAAAATAAGTGACTTGTTCAAGATTTCATTATTCACTCATTTGTCATCATATTTAAAACTTAGTTATAAATGTGTTGTAAATCATTTAGTGTGTAAAGGCATAACAGAAAATCCCATTTGCATTCTCAGGTAAGATTTCTACATTATAATAGACTATAGATGTTCCTTCTAAAATGGATTTTGGTTACAATGTCGCAAACAGTATGAAATAAAACAACCTAGGTTGTAAGCCAAAATATTTCCGTGAAAATAAAAAGAGACAATCCATCCAAAATCCACATCATAATGTGGTTACAACCAAAAACATATGACACCCTTATTCTTTATGGCCTTGAGAATCTTGAGTTCCAAAACTCCCTGAGTTACCTGCTTGAGCCAGGTAGGTTGGCCTACCTAAAAAGGGTTGATTAGGAAATGGTTGATTGCTTCCATATGATTGAGTCCAATTTGCACCTTCCAACCATGGAGGAATTGAGTACCCATACCTCACATTTGCACTACTAACCCCTGCATTAAGTGGAGGTGTGTGATGAGCATACATAGAATTGACACCTCCTCTATTAGGAATAAGGCAAGTGGGTAAACCCTCATTTTGATAGTAAGGCACTTGAATGTTTATGAGGTCTTGGAATGAAGGTGTATTATCTGCAATCTTATCCAATGTGTTTGACATAATCCTGGTTTCATCAGTTATGCTTGCATCATTATGAACCATATTGATCATCCCTTGTTCCTTTTCAATTATTTGTTGTTCCTTTCTTGATTCCTTCTCCTGTCTTGCCATTTTTTTTGTTGGTCCTTCTCTTGCCTTGCTTTATCTCTTTCAAGCCTTTCATCGGCTCGATGTTGTGCTACAACAATCCTTGTTGCATTTTCTCCTTGGCTAGATCCTTCTTTTTTTTGTTTTAATTCCCGCATTTCAAATTCTTTTTTTTCAAACTCAACTAATAGGTTTATATAGTCTTCTGAGGTGAGTAACTGTGAACTTTGGCCCAAATGAAGACTACTCGGTGTACCTTGATTTTTTTCATTGATACTCTCTCTACTAGTAGCTTTAGGAACTGACCAAGTACCTTCTCCGCCCCTCCCACCTGCATGTCATCTCTTGATACTTCCCTTTCAGTGTCTGAGACAACTAATTTAACTATATTTTTATCTTCATTTGATGCCTCATTATGTGCTTCATCTTCTTCCATTGATCTATTGTCCACAAAAAAATGAACAATTTCATTATTCAGTTTTGTTGATTGTGAAGGCATGTTCATGCTTTGTTCATTGGTTGTTGAGACACTATGTTCGTTCAATTTAATCATGGCTTCTGCCAGCCATGATAATGGGGTTACTTGGCTTGGAAATGCCAATTGATCATTGTTAATTGCATGTTCAACAATGTCATTAACAATATCCGCAACATAAGTTTCATGTTCTTTAGTTGGTATAATGACCTCCATGTTACTATGAATTTGTTCATGATTATATTGTGTTTCACATACAGTTTCATCATCTTCACTATATAGGTGTCTTTGAGAGAGGAAAATCATATTACCAGATGCAACCACATCATCATGTTCATCCACTTCTTGCACTTCAACACCTATTTGGACATGCCCTTCTTCCTGACCATCCACATGAAACGCCTGGCTACAACCAATATCATGCATAAGAGCATCATAATTTAGTGGCCAGATTCCTGTCCTCCTAAAGTTAGCCTTGATATTTGATGGTCAGAGCCCTTTTAGACTCTTTACTTGCAAGCTCTGATAGCTCGAACCTTTTCACCTCAACCCCTGGATTATTTTCCATCCATGCAACACGCTCTGACCTAAAATAGTTCTTGAAAGGGAAAAACACACTAACATCAAGGGGTTGCAATCTGTGAGTGGTATGAGCGGGCAATGTCAATAGGTTGATACCCAATTTTTTTGCTTCCTCGATTGTTTGTACAACAATGTGGATTCCATGGCCATCTAATATCAATAGGTGTTTGTTATTAAGTGAGACACCACCTGGTACAGATGCAACAAAGTGAAAAATCCAATTTAAAAAAAGTTCTTTAGTCATCCATGCAAGGGGATGTGCAACCATGCATGCACCTGGTTCACAGTTTTGTATATAGTTTTTCAGTTGAATTTTACCTTTGAATAGATAAAATATTTGGATTGAAGTTCCAATTGCATTGACACAACATAAAATACTTATCCATTCCATACTCTTAAGCAAAATCTTTGGCACATTTCGGCTCCCTCTCTTGGAAATTACCCACATGCCAAAATTCCTTCCTGCCCGTAAACCTGTTTCATCAAAGTTCCATATATGGTCTGTTGTTGGCTTATGAGGTCCTGACCCAGGTTCAGAGTTAGTTGCACCAACCAAAAAAACCCTACATTGCTATCCCTTTTGGCAACAACCTGCGTAGCGTAGGCTGCAGTCTCACCTGAAGCAGTATTGGGGGATGCAAGAACCAAGTTTCCGCATCCAAAGACTAGTGTGATGTCTTTCAATGCCTTAGATCTACTTTCGCATAGATTGATAAACTTCTAGGGCTCTTTTACTGCAACTAGGTTAACCAGATTTCTGACCTTTGCGAAGGCCCATGAGTAGCATTTGCGGACCTTAAACAGGTGATTTACCTACTTTCATGCATCAACGAGCAAACCTAGATCAAAGTTCGCATATATCTACTTAATTCGGCAAAAAACATAAGAGAAATAGCTTCTAACTTTGTGGAACTAGATAATTATTCATAAAATTCATTATTAAGATAGATCCAGTGCATTCGCACAGTATTCATTCATTGTTTCATAATTATATCATTCAATCGGCAAAATATAACATACACAGATTCAATGGAAATACACAGTAATTCTTCAAAAAGCTCTCTTTATTGATTTTTCATTCATAGATCACAGAGTCTCGACCCTGCGAACACAGCTGTAGGGGTCCACACACTCAACTGTGGACTCTACCCAGGCCTCCACGCACTCAGCTGCGGAGCCTTTCCTTCACTACTGACATACCTTCCTGTTTATCAAAACCCTTACAACAATCATTCATTCATCCATTCTTGTATATCAAAACTTAAGCTTATCTACGACTTGCTATGACTTGACTATTTATACTTTTCCTTCATATAATACCATGGTCTGAAGACCATGGGAGAATCCAAAAACCGACCAAAATAAGGGGCCAAAACCCCTTTGACTCCTTTCTATCTACGTGCTCTGCATCCACATTTTGCGGAGAATTTACATTCTTTACAAACTTATTTTACAAAAAATGACTAAATGAACTCAATTGTACCCCTGGGGACCCCATCCCAACAAGCCCCCAACACAAAGATCGTGACGCGCCCTCGAGTCCCTTAGATGGCATTGTGATCTTGCTACGAACATCCCCCAGCTCAACCTGCATTACCGCAACTTCTGCAACGCCCTGTGCCGCTACCTTTTGTACTTCTTTGACCAATTTTTTAGTTGTTGGCCCCTCCACCGTGAGGCACATGGTCCGCTGCGTCTGTTGCAACCGTTTAAGATTCTCTTGAAGTGTCAGAATAAGCTTACACACTTCCTCTAGCCATGGCTGCAATCTCGCATTCAGCATGGCCTCCTTCCTCTGCAAGTCCTCCACCTGTGTAAGCAGCTGCTTTCCTTCCTGTAGCTTGGCGAGGCATTGCGCTAGTGCTAAAGTGCGTGTAGTCACTCGGACCTTATCATATTGTCGTTGTGTTTCTCGAATATCTGTGTTTATTTGTTGCAGGTTCGAGTCCTCCTGCAAATTTTTCCATAACTCCATCGCTCCATCAAATATCGAAGAACAGTCATTAACTATGTTGTCCAATGTAGTCATGCCCTCCCTTATTGCTGCTCCGCGCTTCTCCCAGACCTCTAGCAGAGTCTTCGGCTGCAACTTCAACTGCATCTCTACTATTTTCATCTGGAAATCAAAAGTCACCCTACCAACTTCCTCCTTTGAAGCGTGTACTATAGCACCCAATTTTCGCACTTTGGTTGATGCCTCTGCATCCTCTGGTATATGAAACTCAGACACTGACTCGTAGGCCTACTCAATCGTCGTTACCAGGTTCTGTCGTTGTGTCTGTAGTTCCTCATTTTCCTTCAATGCTTGAGTTTTTTCTACAAAAAGCGAAGGAAATTGGTTGTCCTCCGGCAACCTCCACAACTAATACAATAAACAATAGAAGCCAAGCATAATGAAATGGCTTGCTTTCTTCTTGGGATTCTCGGCAATTCGTGAGGAACTCCTGGCAAAGATACTTGGACCAATTATACTACACATCCTTCGTGCACTATGCAGCAAGTGACACTACTAACGTCGTAACTTCATCTGCATGGCACTTCCTCATAACCTTTCCTGCGAGGATCTAGGCAGCAAAATGGACTACCTGGTCTTGAATTGACATGATGGAGTATTAAAAAATGTCTTTCGATAGAAATCACATGAGATAATTTTTTTGGCCGACGCATTTCAAACCAACAAGTGTGGTTCATCATCAGGACCAGATGAAGAGGCAGACCATTGCGAAGGTTTAAATAGAGAGAAATGTAGAGACATAATTTCAAGTAACGACTATATTTGAACAATAATGTTTAAATTATAATATTAATTTATTAATATATTAAAAACAAATATTATTAAGTAATGGTTATATTAAACGGCTAGTTTTTGAAAAAAATATTTAAATAATGATATTATTTCATTAATTTATTAAAAATATTAATAGGTGACGACCAAAAAAATTCTCTCATGTGGTTTCTATCAAAATACTTTGTTTAATTCATTATGGATCATAGAAGCTTGAATACAGAAATGATAGAGTATCCTCATGACTTTTTCACAAGACCATACTCCATTTTATCAACTAGTTCATTTTCCCAGGTTTTCCCTGAAAACTCCTTGGCAGGGTCCGCTCCTTTGTACGACAACTTTGTTATCATTTGGATAAACATCTCGGTTATTGGAATAGGCTTCCCCAGCCACAGGATCCCATCGTGCACCAGCGTGAGGAGCTGGTGCACACAAATCGTATTGATAGGTGAGCGGTGATAATGTGGTACTAAAAGCATGTTCAACAGCCCCAACTACTCAACGTCGCGAACCCACTTCATGGGCTCTAACTATGTAACTCATGTCTCATCATAATATATCTTCTTCATATACTTATGGGTTGCCAGATGTGGAAATATTTCATGGTTCGCAAGGTCCCAGTCCTCCATTTTCAACAACGAGATGCACGCAAGCTTAGGTCCTTCAAATGTGACCTACTCTGGCAGCAGGGGAGTGGATACCCCAAATTTTCCTGAATTAGGATCCTTGGTCACTTTAGTTTTTCCCTTCCGTGGAGGGATGTACTTAGGAAGCATAGAGATAGGCTCGATTCCCTCGGCATCGACTTCTTCAACACCTTGGTACTCTTCTTCTTCTAAATCCACCACTTTTTCTAGTTGCTTATCCTTTTTCTCCTTCGGTTGCACCTTTGTATGCTTCCTTGGTGACATTCACACCGACACCAGCTTCTTCTATTTTTCTTTCACAGCTGATTGCTTTTCTTTCATGGCGGACTGCTTTTCTTTTGTCACAGTTTGTTTTGGCCTAGGCGACCTCGGTGTCGTGGGCACAGTAGGCGTAACCTCCATATTAGATACTTTGGGACCTTGTGTGTCAAACACATCTTCTTCAGAACTAATAGCTTCAGCGGGGTTGGAAGCAGTCATCTTCTCAATGAATCTCTCTCGGGCTACTGCAGAATAGTTCGCAAATGAGGGGTGCGTCACAAATTCTTCCCAAAATGCTCGATTCATACACGTCAGACAGCAAAATGATCCAGCAATTCTTAGAATGCAAAGTTTTCTTTGTTGGACCAGCACGCATAGTTTATAGGGGGATTATAGGGGGATTTGAATTCAAATATGACTGTTCCCCCCACATTTGAGTGATAAATGTTGCTTTGGCGGCAGATCTTCAAAGATTTTCGCCTTAATTTCCGACACCATGTTCCTCTTAACTGCTTTTTAGCCATCAAGTCATGAATATTAACTCCAACGGTCATTTTTCTGTTGGGTTGCGTGGCACCCTCCTCCATGGTGCAATGTCCTGAGTGCAGCTTCAACTAGTGCACCCTCATCAATCTTCACGCAGATTGGTCGTTTCCTTGTCCTCCAAGTTGGGTAGTGTAGTTTATAGTTCTGTGCTCCCTTACAATTGCCTAGAGCACTAAGATTGTCCTACTGCCATATAGCCATTGCGCAGGATCCCCCGTATACATCTTTCACTTGCTCCCATTTACTTTTCGCGGAAATGGCTCACCATTCAGCTTCACGAGCTGAACTGCACCACCATCTGTAATTTCCTTGACAATATATGGTCCTAACCAATGCATCTGGAATTTATCCGGAAATTTAGTGAACTTACTATCATATAACAACATAAGATCATTTACCCTGAATTTGTGAAGTTTGATATGGCGATCATGCCATGCTTTTTATCGTTCCTTCTATACTTGCTAGTGGAATCCTGCCAAAAATCGATCTTCCTCTAGCTCCATTCGCTGCACGATTCGTTCCTCCAAAGCCTTGCAATCCGCCATATCTGTCAAAGTTGTTATGCATAGGCTAGGCACAATGTACTCCATAGGCATCACCGCTTCGATTCTATAGACCAATCTGAATGGTGTTTTTCCTGTTATCTTCTTACAAGTTGTTCTATAGGCCCTGTTATTACTCAAGAAAAAAATTTTAAATTGTTCACATCAGTTCGATTGTTTGTCAAAGGGTTGGTGTCAATTTTGGGTCTAGTCTTTTCATCTGGTTTTAGAGTCTAAATAGTTTGAATAAGAGTCTTGTTAAGAGTCTTGCTAGTGTGTCAAATGGGGTCAATTCTCTGTTTTAGTCCATCAATGGTCTCACACCACACCTAAGCTCCATATGTCAATCCTATTTCAAAGTTCACAGCGCAGAAACCTCCGTCTAGGAGATTTCATAGTGCAAAACACAGAATTTACACTGGTTGCGCTACGAAATCAGGGTTTTGTGCCAGATTTGGTCTAACTATCTTTTCCATCAAAATTCGTTAATTTTTCATCACCATGTGTCAGTCCTTGAACCATGCCTATCACATGCAGCCATTCATTCTCATTATTAGAGTCGTTAGGAGTCTTGGTATGCTTAGGTTGCAAGTTTCAAAAAGAGCCACGTATTCACAGTTATGATTTAGGTTTGGGATTCATGCATGGGGAGCACATTGACAGATGTTCAATTTGAATTCTTTGAAGATCAAGCGAGGCAGCTCTCAGTTTCAAATTCAAGTAAGGCAGTGTTCAAACCAATACAGTGCAGGTTTATCTTCAAGTTTCCTTGCAGGGATTTCATAGACATGTCTGAAGAAAGGAAAAATCACAGATCAGGCCAGTGTCTTAGACCTGAGCCTGAAGGCTTAGATGTTCTCACGAGGAATAGAGAGGTTGAAGAAGCATTCAAACAGTCATAGAAGAAGAAGGTTCAGATCAAGGAAGTGGTACAAGAGCAGTCTATTGATAAAACAGTCAAAAGAAGAGTAACTAGAAGTCAATTAGCCAAGGAAAAGGGGAAGACAATGATTGTTGATGAAAGCCCAGCTTCAAAGGGAAGTTTGAACGATCTCCTCCACACCATCTACATAGAAGAGACTCCTCTGGTCCAAGCAGAGCTACTTGAAGCCAACAAGAACAAAACCAAAGGAGTTAAATCTTCCAAAAAGCTTCAATTTGATGACCAATTCTCAAAGTTTGTTTTCGAAGCCAAGAAGGCCTATGAATAGGCATTTAAGAATATTACAAGAGGCAGAGCCAGAGGTAAAAGAAACAGATTGAGAACCTACAAATTCATTTGAGCAAACTAGGAGGACAATCTCAGCATAAAAGAACCGGGCTATAAGTGATTGGAGCCTTAACACAATCTTGGTTAGAACATTACCTTTTCGAAGCTGTTTATGGATGAATTATGTCAAGGATATGTGGCCTATTGGCATAAGATGTAGCTGTGAAGAAATCACAAGAAGAATATTTTTTTGAAAAAACTGTGTTTTTTTTTTTATTCACACAGCAGTTTCGTAGCGCGCTACGAAACTGCTGTAGCTGCATATTATGACTTGATGGACCAATTTTGAGAGACAAAAAGTAAATATTTGTGAAGAAGGATTTTTGAAAGGGAGTATTTACAAGGTTTAAACATCCAGCAAGGGAAAAACAAGTAGCAGAAGGTCGAAGACAAGAATAAAAATGAAACTCTAAAAAGGAGGAACTTTGTCTCCTAGTTTCTACCAGTCAACTTCTAGAAGAGTTTCTGAGCAGTGGAAAACTCCTCTCTGAAAAGTGAAAGAGGTTTTCATTCCTAAGATACTGAAGTACAAAAAACTCTTATACTTTCTTTAAATCCATTATGATCTGTGATAAATGAAGGACCAAACTTGCACTACGAAACTGCTATAGGTGCAGTTTTTTACAAGCATATTTCTCTGTTTTACACCTATTTTTCAAAGACACATTCTGGGCGGTAGGAATGGTGTTTCAAAAAAAAAAGAGAGGTTTTGGTTCATCACGGATTGGTTCACAAAATCCTCCTTCAGTTTTTCCAAATACATTTTGTACGAGACGTTATGAGCTCTGTCCCAAGACCTATTTTTCAGCCAGAACAGAGCAAGGGACAGTCTCCTAGTTTCTAGGAATACCAAAAGGATGAGTCATCAAGGGCCAGCTGGAAGGTTATGAGCACCATCAAATTCGACTTCATGGAGTTTTAGATGTCAAAGAATGTTTTAAATGTTTAGACAAGGTTGTTGTAATCATAATAAGGAGTTACACTCCTAGTTGTATTAGGTCTCTAGGACTCCTAGTTAGCTGTCCTTTGTATTAAATAGTTAGTTTTAAGTGTCAATAGGTGTCAAATTAGGAGGAATTCGAATTCCCCTCATGCTGGAGGAAGGAATCTACATGAACTCTATATATGGGAGAAGAACTAATGTATTAAGGGTTGGAAATTTTTATGAAAAAGCTTGTATTTGGCATATGTAAGACTCATTTTCAATAATGCATGCTTGACTTTACTTCTCAGGATTCATGAAGGGTTTTTTATGTTCAGAATATGTGATGTTGTCCTTTTCTTAATTCCTACAGTGGTGTGGATGTATAATCACTCAGAATTCACTGAATGTGCTCTGACTTCCTGTATACATGCATAAACTGTGTGGTCCCATATGAGTTTATGTTCTGAATGTTTAAACGCTGAATGCCTTGACTTCCATGTATGGTTGAGTTCATTGTTATATTGAGGTGTTGTTGACTCCATAAGCCCAATGGATAGTTTGGTTTAATGTGTTTCCACCATTCATATTTTTCACAGTTGTTCTATAAGAGTTAGCCATCTTATCTTTAATCAAAATCATTAATCCATCAAGAGAGAGCCCTCTCAGGTTGAGGAGGCTAAGCCTCAGCCTAAAGTCGGTTTGAAATAGTTACTTGAAGTCTTCCTGGTCTGCAGCCTTCCAGGGCCTGATTTTGAGATAACATTTTGGCGCCGTTGCCGAGGAGTCTGAAGATTATTCATTCCCGAAATCAATGGTTGAACTTCTGAAGGTAGCAGGAGCTCAAACATTTATTTGAGGCTGCAAAACTACCTTGGCGACTCCACACATCGAATAAGAAATTGGAAGGTGACTCCACTACTAGAAGATCAGTAGCTTGATGAAGTTTCAAGATGAATTCCACTGCAAGAATGAATGCCAGGTATGCTCCTATGAATCGGTCTCATATCCCTGGTTTTCCAAATCCTATGCCAAATGTTGATTGGTTACAGGATCTTCCAATATTCAAAGATGAAAAGAAAGACAATGCTGCTCTTCATTTGGTTAGGTTTCATATGCATGTACGCAATCTTAAGGTTCATTTCCCTGAAGATTGTCTCATGAGGATGTTTAAGACCACTTTAGAAGGAAAAGCATGGTCTTGGTATAAAAGTTTGGAAAATGGTTCATTATATTCTCTTGCTGATTTCCATGATGTGTTCTATGACATGTATAAAGAATGTCATCCCTCCTTATTGCTGGTCAAAGATTGTTGTAAACATTCTACGAGTTTTATTCAATATTTGGAGGATTGTTATGATGATGATGAATTTATGGATGAAGAAATTTTAGAGGCTCTTCATAACAATGCATTTCAACACCAAGAAGAAAGTATAACATCTCATGAAACGCAGCATGAAGAGCAACAGGGGTTTACTTGTGAAAACCATGTTTCATCCTTTGATATTGATGTAGAGATGCAGCAGACTTCTCAGTCTTCGAATCATAATGAAGATGAAAATGATTACACACAACAAGAAGAAATACTGGAAGAAAATTTTTATAACCCTCAGGCAGAGGAAAAGGTTGTTCATTTTTGTAATTCCTTGCAGCAGCTTGCATCAAAGAATGATCTTTATAATGAAGAAAATTACATTGTCTATGGGAATCATGCAGAAAGTCAGTTGGACAGCACATCAAAGGAATTTTGTGTGGCTGAGGATCAGTTGTCTGAAGAGATAGAATGTTATGATGATTATCAAAATAACCATGTTTTTTTTTACCCTGTAAGTGATTACATGGCAAAGCTTTGCACACCAGTATTTCATTTTCATTTGCATTATGAAGATCAGGTACATTATAAGTTGATTTGGTCATTTCACTATCATGGTTATTTTGAGGTCAGATACAGTCAAGAGCCTCCAATATCAGAAAAGACAATTGATTGGCTTTATTGGAAATATCATGTTGCTTGACCTACAAGTGGAAATTGATAGGGTAGGTAGGTAGGAAATTGCAAATAAGCTCAAGGTGGACTGAGCATTTTTCAGTAGATGTAGATTTCTTTCTCCTACAGTGATCATCAAGCTTAAGCCCGAGGTGAAGGCCCAAGACGCTGGAAAGGGATGTTTGTCAAGAAAATTTCCGTTTGTAATAAAAAAGATAAAGCACTGGACCTACGAGTTCTTAGTGTACTACAGGAGCACACTATCCCAAGTGGAGCCACTGTTATCACTCAAGAAAAAATTTTAAATTGTTCACATCAGTTCGATTGTTTGTCAAAGGGTTGGTGTCAATTTTGGGTCTAGTCTTTTCATCTGGTTTTAGAGTCTAAATAGTTTGAATAAGAGTCTTGTTAAGAGTCTTGCTAGTGTGTCAAATGGGGTCAATTCTCTGTTTTAGTCCATCAATGGTCTCACACCACACCTAAGCTCCATATGTCAATCCTATTTCAAAGTTCACAGCGCAGAAACCTCCGTCTAGGAGATTTCATAGTGCAAAACACAGAATTTACACTGGTTGCGCTACGAAATCAGGGTTTTGTGCCAGATTTGGTCTAACTATCTTTTCCATCAAAATTCGTTAATTTTTCATCACCATGTGTCAGTCCTTGAACCATGCCTATCACATGCAGCCATTCATTCTCATTATTAGAGTCGTTAGGAGTCTTGGTATGCTTAGGTTGCAAGTTTCAAAAAGAGCCAAGTATTCACAGTTATGATTTAGGTTTGGGATTCATGCATGGGGAGCACATTGACAGATGTTCAATTTGAATTCTTTGAGGATCAAGCGACGCAGCTCTCAGTTTCAAGTTCAAGTAAGGCAGTGTTCAAACCAATACAGTGCAGGTTTATCTTCAAGTTTCCTTGCAGGGATTTCATAGACATGTTTGAAGAAAGGAAAAATCACAGATCAGGCCAGTGTCTTAGACCTGAGCCTGAAGGCTTAGATTTTCTCACGAGGAATAGAGAGGTTGAAGAAGCATTCAAACAGTCATAGAAGAAGAAGGTTCAGATCAAGGAAGTGGTACAAGAGCAGTCTATTGATAAAACAGTCAAAAGAAGAGTAACTAGAAGTCAATTAGCCAAGGAAAAGGGGAAGACAATGATTGTTGATGAAAGCCCAGCTTCAAAGGGAAGTTTGAACGATCTCCTCCACACCATCTACATAGAAGAGACTCCTCTGGTCCAAGCAGAGCTACTTGAAGCCAACAAGAACAAAACCAAAGGAGTTAAATCTTCCAAAAAGCTTCAATTTGATGACCAATTCTCAAAGTTTGTTTTCAAAGCCAAGAAGGCCTGTGACTAGGCATTTAAGAAGATTACAAGAGGCAGAGCCAGAGGTAAAAGAGACAGATTGAGGACCTGCAAATTCATTTGAGCAAACTAGGAGGACAATCTCAGCATAAAAGAACCGGGCTGTAAGTGATTGGAGCCTTAACACAATTTTGGTTAGAACATTACCTTTTCGAAGCTGTTTATGGATGAATTATGTCAAAGATATGTGGCCTATTGGCATAAGATGAAGCTGTGAAGAAATCACAAGAAGAATATTTTTTTGAAAAAACTGTGTTTTTTTTATTCACACAGCAGTTTCGTAGCGCGCTACGAAACTGCTGTAGCTGCATATTATGACTTGATGGACCAATTTTGAGAGACAAAAAGTAAATATTTGTGAAGAAGGATTTCTGAAAGGGAGTATTTACAAGGTTTAAACATCCAGCAAGGGCAAAACAAGTAGCAGAAGGTCGAAGACAAGAATAAAAATGAAACTCTAAAAAGGAGGAACTTTGTCTCCTAGTTTCTACCAGTCAACTTCTAGAAGAGTTTCTGAGCAGTGGAAAACTCCTCTCTGAAAAGTGAAAGAGGTTTTCATTCCTAAGATACTGAAGTACAAAAACCTCTTCTACTTTCTTCAAATCCATTATGATCTGTGAGAAATGAAGGACCAAACTTGCGCTACAAAACTGTTATAGGTGCAGTTTTTTACAAGCATATTTCTTTGTTTTACACCTATTTTTCAAAGACACATTCTGGGCGGTAGGAATGGTGTTTCAAAAAACCAAGAGAGGTTTTTGTTCATCACGGATTGGTTCACAAAAGCCTCCTTCATTTTTTCCAAATACATTTTTTACAAGAAGTTATGAGCTCTGTCCCAAGACCTATATTTCAGCTAGAACAGAGCAAGGGACAATCTCCTAGTTTCTAGGAACACCAAAAGGATGAGTCATCAAGGGCCAGTTGGAAGGTTATGAGCACCATCAAATTCGACTTCATGGATTTTTAGATGTCAAAGAATGTTTTAAATGTTTAGATAAGGTTTTTGTAATCATAATAAGGAGTTACACTCCTAGTTGTATTAGGTCTCTAGGACTCCTAGTTAGCTGTCCTTTGTATTAAATAGTTAGTTTTAAGTGTCAATAGGTGTCAAATTAGGAGGAATTCGAATTCCCCTCATGCTGGAGGAAGGAATCTACATGAACTCTATATATGGGAGAAGAACTAATGTATTAAGGGTTGGAAATTTTTATGAAAAAGCTTGTATTTGGATTATGTAAGACTCATTTTCAATAATGCATGCTTGACTTTACTTCTCAGGATTCATGAAGGGTTTTTTATGTTCAGAATATGTGATGTTGTCCTTTTCTTAATTCTTACAGTGGTGTGGATGTATAATCACTCAGAATTCACTGAATGTGCTCTGACTTCCTGTATACATGCATAAACTGTGTGGTCCGATATGAGTTTATGTTCTGAATGTTTAAACGCTGAATGCCCTGACTTCCATGTAAGGTTGAGTTCATTGTTATATTGAGGTGTTGTTGACTCCATAAGCCCAATGGATAGTTTGGTTTAATGTGTTTCCACCATTCATATTTTTCACAGTTGTTCTATAAGAGTTAGCCATCTTATCTTTAATCAAAATCATTAATCCATCAAGAGAGAGCCCTCTCAGGTTGAGGAGGCTAAGCCTCAGCCTAAAGTCGGTTTGAAATAGTTACTTGAAGTCTTCCTGGTCTGCAGCCTTCCAGGGCCTGATTTTGAGATAACATTTTGGCGCCGTTGCCGGGGAGTCTGAAGATTATTCATTCCCGAAATCAATGGTTGAACTTCTGAAGGTAGCAGGAGCTCAGACATCTATTTGAGGCTGCAAAACTACCTTGGCGACTCCACACATCGAATAAGAAATTGGAAGGTGACTCCACTGCTAGAAGATCAGTAGCTTGATGAAGTTTCAAGATGAATTCCACTGCAAGAATGAATGCCAGGTATGCTCCTATGAATCGGTCTCATATCCCTGGTTTTCCAAATCCTATGCCAAATGTTGATTGGTTAGAGGATCTTCCAATATTCAAAGATGAAAAGAAAGACAATGCTGCTCTTCATTTGGTTAGGTTTCATATGTGTGTACGCAATCTTAAGGTTCATTTCCCTGAAGATTGTCTCATGAGGATGTTTAAGACCACTTTAGAAGGAAAAGCATGGTCTTGGTATAAAAGTTTGGAAAATGGTTCATTATATTCTCTTGCTGATTTCCATGATGTGTTCTATGACATGTATAAAGAATGTCATCCCTCTTTATTGCTGGTCAAAGATTGTTGTAAACATTCTACGAGTTTTATTCAATATTTGGAGGATTGTTATGATGATGATGAATTTATGGATGAAGAAATTTTAGAGGCTCTTCATAACAATGCATTTCAACACCAAGAAGAAAGTATAACATCTCATGAAATGCAGGATGAAGAGCAGCAGGGGTTTACTTGTGAAAACCATGTTTCATCCTTTGATATTGATGTAGAGATGCAGCAGACTTCTCAGTCTTCGAATCATAATGAAGATGAAAATGATTACACACAACAAGAAGAAATACTGGAAGAAAATTTTTATAACCCTCAGGCAGAGGAAAAGGTTGTTCATTTTTGTAATTCCTTGCAGCAGCTTGCATCAAAGAATGATCTTTATAATGAAGAAAATTACATTGTCTATGGGAATCATGCAGAAAGGCAGTTGGACAGCACATCAAAGGAATTTTGTGTGGCTGAGGATCAGTTGTCTGAAGAGATAGAATGTTATGATGATTATCAAAATAACCATGTTTTTTTTTTACCCTGTAAGTGATTACATGGCAAAGCTTTTCACACCAGTATTTCATTTTCATTTGCATTATGAAGATCAGGTACATTATAAGTTGATTTGGTCATTTCACTATCATGGTTATTTTGAGGTCAGATACTGTCAAGAGCCTCCAATATCAGAAAAGACAATTGATTGGCTTTATTGGAAATATCATGTTGTTTGACCTACAAGTGGAAATTGATAGGGTAGGTAGGTAGGAAATTGCAATTAAGCTCAAGGTTGATTGAGCATTTTTTTTCAGTAGTGGTAGATTTCTTTCTCCTACAGTGATCATCAAGCTTAAGCCCGAGGTGAAGGCCCAAGACACTGGAAAGGGATGTTTGTCAAGCAAATTTCCGTTTGTAATAAAAAAGATAAAGCACTGGACCTACGAGTTCTTAGTGTACTACAGGAGCACACTATCCCAAGTGGAGCCACTGTTATCACTCAAGAAAAAAATTTTAAATTGTTCACATCAGTTCGATTGTTTGTCAAAGGGTTGGTGTCAATTTTGGGTCTAGTCTTTTCATCTGGTTTTAGAGTCTAAATAGTTTGAATAAGAGTCTTGCTAGTGTGTCAAATGGGGTCAATTCTCTGTTTTAGTCCATCAATGGTCTCACACCACACCTAAGCTCCATATGTCAATCCTATTTCAAAGTTCACAGCGCAGAAACCTCCGTCTAGGAGATTTCATAGTGCAAAACACAGAATTTACACTGGTTGCGCTACAAAATCAGGGTTTTGTGCCAGATTTGGTCTAACTATCTTTTCCATCAAAATTCGTTAATTTTTCATCACCATGTGTCAGTCCTTGAACCATGCCTATCACATGCAGCCATTCATTCTCATTATTAGAGTCGTTAGGAGTCTTGGTATGCTTAGGTTGCAAGTTTCAAAAAGAGCCAAGTATTCACAGTTATGATTTAGGTTTGGGATTCATGCATGGGGAGCACATTGACAGATGTTCAATTTGAATTCTTTGAGGATCAAGCGAGGCAGCTCTCAGTTTCAAATTCAAGTAAGGCAGTGTTCAAACCAATACAGTGCAGGTTTATCTTCAAGTTTCCTTGCAGGGATTTCATAGACATGTTTGAAGAAAGGAAAAATCACAGATCAGGCCAGTGTCTTAGACCTGAGCCTGAAGGCTTAGATGTTCTCACGAGGAATAGAGAGGTTGAAGAAGCATTCAAACAGTCATAGAAGAAGAAGGTTCAGATCAAGGAAGTGGTACAAGAGCAGTCTATTGATAAAACAGTCAAAAGAAGAGTAACTAGAAGTCAATTAGCCAAGGAAAAGGGGAAGACAATGATTGTTGATGAAAGCCCAGCTTCAAAGGGAAGTTTGAGCGATCTCCTCCACACCATCTACATATAAGAGACTCCTCTGGTCCAAGCAGAGCTACTTGAAGCCAACAAGAACAAAACCAAAGGAGTTAAATCTTCCAAAAAGCTTCAATTTGATGACCAATTCTCAAAGTTTGTTTTCAAAGCCAAGAAGGCCTATGACTAGGCATTTAAGAATATTACAAGAGGCAGAGCTAGAGGTAAAAGAGACAGATTGAGAACCTGCAAATTCATTTGAGCAAACTAGGAGGACAATCTTAGCATAAAAGAACCGGGCTATAAGTGATTGGAGCCTTAACACAATCTTGGTTAGAACATTACCTTTTCGAAGTTGTTTATGGATGAATTATGTCAAAGATATGTGGCCTATTGGCATAAGATGAAGCTGTGAAGAAATCACAAGAAGAATATTTTTTTTGAAAAAACTGTGTTTTTTTTATTATTCACACAGCAGTTTCGTAGCGCGCTACGAAACTGCTGTAGCTGCATATTATGACTTGATGGACCAATTTTGAGAGACAAAAAGTAAATATTTGTGAAGAAGGATTTTTGAAAGGGAGTATTTACAAGGTTTAAACATCCAGCAAGGGCAAAACAAGTAGTAGAAGGTCGAAGACAAGAATAAAAATGAAACTCTAAAAAGGAGGAACTTTGTCTCCTAGTTTCTACCAGTCAACTTCTAGAAGAGTTTCTGAGCAGTGGAAAACTCCTCTCTGAAAAGTGAAAGAGGTTTTCATTCCTAAGATACTGAAGTACAAAAACCTCTTCTACTTTCTTCAAATCCATTATGATCTGGGAGAAATGAAGGACCAAACTTGCGCTACGAAACTGCTGTAGGTGCAGTTTTTTACAAGCATATTTCTCTGTTTTACACCTATTTTTCAAAGACACATTCTGGGCGGTAGGAATGGTGTTTCAAAAAACCAAGAGAGGTTTTTGTTCATCACGGATTGGTTCACAAAAGCCTCCTTCAGTGTTTCCAAATACATTTTGTACAAGAAGTTATGATCTCTGTCCCAAGACCTATTTTTCAGCCAGAACAGAGCAAGGGACAGTCTCCTAGTTTCTAGGAACACCAAAAGGATGAGTCATCAAGGGCCAGCTGGAAGGTTATGAGCACCATCAAATTCGACTTCATGGAGTTTTAGATGTCAAAGAATGTTTTAAATGTTTAGATAAGGTTGTTGTAATCATAATAAGGAGTTACACTCCTAGTTGTATTAGGTCTCTAGGACTCCTAGTTAGCTGTCCTTTGTATTAAATAGTTAGTTTTAAGTGTCAATAGGTGTCAAATTAGGAGGAATTCGAATTCCCCTCATGCTGGAGGAAGGAATCTACATGAACTCTATATATGGGAGAAGAACTAATGTATTAAGGGTTGGAAATTTTTATGATCTTGTATTTGGCATATGTAAGACTCATTTTCAATAATGCATGCTTGACTTTACTTCTCAGGATTCATGAAGGATTTTTTATGTTCAGAATATGTGATGTTGTCCTTTTCTTAATTCTTACAGTGGTGTGGATGTATAATCACTCAGAATTCACTGAATGTGCTCTGACTTCCTGTATACATGCATAAACTGTGTGGTCCCATATGAGTTTATGTTCTGAATGTTTAAATGCTGAATGCCATGACTTCCATGTAAGGTTGAGTTCATTGTTATATTGAGGTGTTGTTGACTCCATAAGCCCAATGGATAGTTTGGTTTAATGTGTTTCCACCATTCATATTTTTCACAGTTGTTCTATAAGAGTTAGCCATCTTATCTTTAATCAAAATCATTAATCCATCAAGAGAGAGCCCTCTCAGCTTGAGGAGGCTAAGCCTCAGCCTAAAGTCAGTTTGAAATAGTTACTTGAAGTCTTCCTGGTCTGCAACCTTCCAGGGCCTGATTTTGAGATAACAGGCCCATAGCACTGCAGTTACACACACATCCAAGTCATTCCACTGCACGTTACATACCTTTGTCAACATGTTAAAAGCTTCGACAATCCCATTTTCCTGTGGGTGATATGGTGTTCTTTTCTTATGGTAGACCTTGAATTCATCTATCATTGCGTTGATTGTTTCGTTCAGAAAGTGAATTCCCCTGTCACTCATTAAAACTTTTGGGAATACAAACCGTGTTAAGATGTGTTCAAACAAGAAATTTTCTGTTGTTTCCCCTATACAATACTTAACTAGCTATGCTTCCACCCATCGGTTATAGCACTGCAATTACACACACATCCAAGTCATTCCGCTGCGCATTACATACATTTTTCAACATGTTAAAAGCTTCGACAATCCCATTTTCCTGTGGGTGGTATGGTGTTCTTTTCTTATGGTAGACCTAGAATTCGTCCGTCATCGCGTTGATTGTTTCGTTCAGAAAGTGAATTCCCCTATCACTCATTAAAACTTTCGGGAATACAAATCGTGTTAAGATGTGATCAAACAAGAATTTTTCTGTCGTTTCCCCTATACAATACTTAACTGGTTGTGCTTCCACCCATCGGTTTAAATACTTTATCGCAGTGATAATGTAGTGCATGCTTGTTTTCTTTCCAGCTGGCTTAATCAACCCAATAAAGTCGATCGCCCATTTCTCAAATGGCTGTAAAGATACCTGAGGCTGCAGTGGGATTTTGTCCCTTCATGATGGTCTTCCAATACTTTGACATGAATCACACACCTTACAGTATGCTTTGGAGTCTTTGTGCAACATTGGTCCCCATAATCATGCATGCAATATCTTCTGTGTGGTTGGTTTTCCTGCATAATGGCCTCCCGCAGCTCCCCCCTGAGCTTCAGCGAGAATACTATCATGTTCAAATCCCGACACATATCTCTACAATATTTCATCTGCCCCCATTTTGTACAAATGTACCTCAATGACCGAAAAATTTGCTGCACAAACTACCAGTTCTTTCTTTTGCTGAGTTGTATATCCTTCAGGCGCCATCCTTGTAGCTAAGAATTGAATAATGTCAACAAAGTGATCATATGCTACGCGTACTGTAAATTGTTGTGCATCAGGCAACCCTTCTTCCAAATTACTAGGTTCTTCACTTGTTTCAATCCGTGATAGATGGTCAGGTCTGGCATTCAACCTCCCGGACTTCACAATCACTTCAAAATCATACTCCTAAAACAATAACAACCACCTGCAAATGTTCCCCCCTAACACAGCCTTGTTGACCAGGTACTTTAAAGTAGAATGATCTCTATACATCTTGAAATGTCCCCCTAACAGATAATGCCTGAATTTTTGCAGTGTGTAGGCCATGGCCAACCCCTCGCACTCTATCGTTGAATAGTTTTTCTCAACCTTTGACAACTTCCTACTTGCGAAGGCTATATGATGGTCCAATTCTCCTTCATCTGCCTGTGTTAGTGCTGCACCCAGCGCGATGCATGAAGCTTCCATGTGTACATGAAACTCCTTCTTCCAATAATTGGTTTTGTTTTATTTATAGATAGGCAGATTAATCGGTTTAGGTCATGTGAGTTGTTTTTTGTTTTTTTTTTGTTTTTTTTTTCCTACTAGAAACTAATTTGCATAATAACTAATTAACTACTATATATTTAATTCGGTAAATGATTTAAAGTTTTGTTTTCATAATATACATGTATTTAGTTCTCCATATATATATATATATATATATATTCATCCTTTTTAGATCATTCATTTGTGTTTTTAGATAGGCTATTAATAGGGCAAGGTCTTGTGAGTTAATTCTTATATTTTATGTCTATAATAAAAGAATTTTTTTTATTTTTTTTTACATAATAATTCATTGACTATTTACTTATTAAATTAGGAAGGTATATTTCTACACATCTTTCCTTACTATAATATTGATGTATATTTTTATTTCATAATTATTTCACAATATACAAAATCATTTAACTAGTATTCCTATTAGCAATTTTAAGTTAGCCAAAAAAACTAACTTCCTTAATGATTTACTGACCATTTATATATTTTTATTATAATTGACCAACTAATTTTATTAATTTTCAAAAAATAAAAATAATTTAATTAATTAAATAAACAAAATTCAAATGCTCGTAATTTATATAACAATAATTTTGATAATAATCATAACTTTAATAACTTTTCCTCTCCCTCAGTCCAGTCAACTTGGCCTATCAAATTTAACCGTTTCTTTGTCAAAATAGTTGTTTCCTAGTCAAATATAGTCGTTGGAATATCTTCTCTCCCTATTTAAATTGTAGCCATGATCTGGTTCTTCAACTTGTCCTGACAATGAACCACACTCGTTGGTCAGAAACGCGTCGACAAAAATACTATAATGTGATCTCCGCCGAAAAATCTTCTCATTAAAATCCTTCTTCCAATCAGGAAATAACAAGATCGGTGCAGTCACCATATTTTCTTTTAACACATCTAAGTTGCATTGACATTCCTCATTCCAATAGAATGTTGCATCCTTCTTCAACAGTTTTTCCATGGGCGCGGTAATTTGAGCATAGGCTTTAATGAATTTTCTGTAATATCCTGTATGTTCCAGTGTCGCACGCAGTTGCTTGACGTTTCTAGGGGCTTCCAAGTTTACAATCACAAATATCTTTGTAGGGTCCACCATCAAACCTTTCTTACACAATACAGACCCAACAAGATTCCAAAAGGAACACAGAAGATGCATTTTTCAAATTCAGCGTGATCTGGTGTCTTCCACAGGTATCCAACATCAAGCGCAGACTTGCTACATAGTATTTGACCAATCCAAACACAGTCCAATAATCAAAGTATACCTCTAGAAACTTATGAATGAACTCTTTGAATGCTACGATGACTACACGAGAAAATATTGCAGGTGTGTTCTTTAATCCAAAAGGCATAACAATGTACTGAAGGCAACCCCACTTTGTTGCAAAAGTTATTTTGCTTACATCATGTGGCACGATCTTAATTTGATGATAACCGGAAAAGCCATCAGTAAAGGAATAGGCTTCCTACCCTCCAACATTTTCTAACACTTGGTCTGTAAACGGCTTTGGGAATGGATCATGGACACATGCATCATTCAACTTCCGCAGATCTACACAGATCCTTATTTCGCCTTATTGTTTCTTTTCTTCTATAACCATTGGGCTCACCCAATCAGAATCTTCGACAGGTTCTATAATGCCAACATCCATAATTTTATCCAGCTATAGGTGAACCTTCTCCTTATACTTCGGATTAAGGTGATAAGGCCTCTGCTTGACAGGTTTCGCCTCCAACTTCAATGTAATCCGCATAACACCCAAATCGCCAAGTATGCCCTTCAAGTCCGAAAACTTACTGGGAAAGAGGTACTGGTACTCAAGAAGTAATTCAACAACTTTATCTACTACAGCATCATCCCAATAATCTCCAATATTCGTGAACTTTGGTTCTTCTTCAGTACCAATGTTTACCTGTCTCATTTTCAAGGGTGTGGAGATGTCTAGGTTCTTTCCTTGCAGTCCTTCTACTATGCATTGTCCTTCTGTTTCTAGGATATTTATATTCCTCAGATCTTCTTCCTCCTCTTCAGCAGTCACATTATAAAATTCCAATGCATGGCGTAACTAGGTGCTCCAATTAGGTTGGGCCCATTCCTTAGGTTCCTTTAGCATCCTGAAGATAACTGCTTTAATCTCTTGAAGTGTTTCATTGATGCTTTCAAACCCATCCTCGAAGCTGAAGGTTAACAGTAAAATTTCTCTCAGTATATCCCATTCTGTGATGTTGTGGTGAAGTTCTATCTCGTGATACCAGTTCATGGGGATTGTATCCAAGGTATGACAAAAGATATGCACCCATTTGGGTTGCGGTTCCATACCCCATTCCTTAGCCCACTTTTCCAGGTGATCGCGTGGATCATCCTTCCCACTATACTTCTCATTCATTCTTGTATTAGCATGCCCAAATCGTAACTTCATCATTCGCCTGTAATCCCTCCATCTAGCAAAATTATCCTTATGCGTACCCTGCCATCGTGCAGGCGTAGCGCCAACTCCAACGCTTAAAAATGGTGGTCTTCTAGGACTTCACGCTCAAATTAATCTAAAAACATATCTACGTCAGTCAGACCATCATAATAAGGTAGTTTTCTTACCTCTAACGACACACAACACAGTAACTTTTTCATCATATTGCACTGCAATGTAGACACTTCATGTAAGCAGTTTTCCAATGCTCTAACTCCTTGTCTGAGTCAGAAGTGCATGAACTCTCTTGGTACCAAGCGATCCTTCCATTCACCGTTGGATTGATCCAATCCTAACCTCGCGATGTTATTTTGTATATTTGATCCAGCTCATCGTCACTTTCTACATAATTGCGGACTGGTTCAGTATAGCACGCTCCTTCCGCAAGATCTAGTGGCACTATAACCCTTAGCAACTTCTTTTCAAATGACATAGTCCTCTTCTTCAAATTAATGACCCCATTCATGTCAATAGCCCAATTGATTCCTAGGAGCATGGGGTAGGGATTACTGTCATCGACAATTTCTATAACTTCGAAGCCCGCTAATTCACTTGCACCATCAATATCAATTGTTACTCCATATAATTGTCCCATGGGGATGATTTTCTACTAGTTCACCATTCGAAGCTGAATTAGAGACCACTATAGCGCAGGTCTCCCCATCCTTTAACATGTCTGTTTCAGTAGAACATTCGCATCAGACCCCAGATCCAAAATTACCTAGTCCATCTCATAATCACCTATCTGCGCTGTTAGCTGCATCTCTCGTCTTGTCTGTGCCTTATGTTTACCAATCTTTCTTACCACGCGATGTTCAGCAGGGACTTTTTCTTTACTGGCACATTTATTTATTAATTCTTGCAGTCCTTCCACAACCTTGCTATCGCACAGTAGCTTCATGCAGGTCTCCAAAAATGTAGTGAGTATAGAAGGGTCAACCTCTTGCGTTGTACTGGTTTCTAGTGTCTTTCCCTGGCTTCCTGGGGTGGAGGCTTCAACGAAGCTTTTCTTTGCTTCCATAAATGTTTCCTTAGCTTGCTTTAAGGTCAAAGGTTGTTTCTTTCTCAGGAGCTTTGCAGACCCATCTGTCTTCTTCGAGCTGCTTACCTTTATTTGCGCCAGTCGTCATTCCACTTCTTAATACAATATTAATGCTCTGGTCTTCCTCGTAGGGATCAACCCTCATCATCTGTAAGCTCTTCGTAGGCTACTAAGGCTACATTTTATTCTCTTACATCTTAGCTATTAGCACCATACATTCTCCTATGGTAAGGTCGAATTTTCTACAGTACTTACATAAAGGTTGTGTAGGATTCGGGCAATCTCACGCAAAGTTCCCTGACTCTCTGCAGTTGTAGTAGATGATCTGACCATGACCTCTTCTAGGTCCTGCTCCTCTTCCTCGTCGTTGGCCTTGAAACCCTCTGCGCGCTCCACCCACACCTTGATCTAGAGGCCGAGTTTCTATTTGCATACGGTAAGTAGGGGTTCTTTCCATCATTAGCTCATAACTTTGACAATGGCGCTCATCATGTCCTACAAATTTACAGAAATTGCAAAACAGTTGTTGGGGTGTCTAAACGAACTTCTAAAGTAAGTGGCAGTTATCCGTTGTGTGTTGCCTAGTGACTTGACAAATGGCACACGACAACGCAGCTCCTATGCTTGGCCCAACTGGGGCTACTGGCTTCAGGGGAACTGACACTCCCCATATAATATAATTCGCGTAGACTAGAAAATGATCTTTATCATGCCCATGGCTCTTGAACTTCAAGAACAAAACCTTTGCGCGTGATTCTAACTTGGTCTCCTTTTCTTTCTTACGACTCTGTAATTCCAAGTGCAGGCTCTCTAACTGTGAGTGAATATGTTGTACCCCCAGGTTTGTATCTTGAATAGGCGATGCGTGCATCCTCATCATGATCTCCAAGGCTTCTACTTGAGTGGTTATCTTCTGATGTGACAGAGGTATTCTTAAGTGCGTAAAAAGCAAGGCAATAAACCAATGGTGATGTTGGGTATTTGAGATTTGCATGTTAACTTGCCTGATCTGGAACTTCAACCTCTAATCAAAGTCCCAAGGTGTTTCATCGACTCTCATTAGGATTTCCTTAAATTCAATCACCGATTTTGCCTCAGACTTAGACTTACTAAATTCTTTATTCAGGGTTGTCTGAGTCTCTCCTAATGACGCCTGAGGATTATCAGAGAAATACTTAATGTACCATGTTAGCTCGCAATCCTACAAGGTGGTAACCAACTGCGCCTTCTTTATATTATCGTCGATGATCTATTGTGATGTCCACACAACGTTTGCAACAAACCAGAACTACTCTGGATCTTCACTTCCTATCCCCTTGAATATCAGCATCTTCATTGCATTCGCCATGTTGAATGGTGGAGGTGGAGGTGGAGGTGTGGGTGAAGGTGTATGTAGTGGAGGTGGAGGTGGAGTGGATGGATGATGTGTTCTAGGAATACCCTGAGTTATTAGCTGAACAGCGCTTCGCGGCGTAGTCTGCACCGCCCCTTCGTCGTCACTTGAAGGAGGTCCAATCAATGGGTTATACTCTGGACCTGATTCTTCACGATTTCTAAAGAATCTTCCACTTCGCATAGCTCCGAACATCAAGGTAATGACATTATCTGCTTTTCACACAACAACATTTTAATCCAAGTATTCAATGACCTAACATATTTACCTTGCGGTCCTTTGAAGAATTTTCGCTATAACTAACTGATGTGTCTACTACAAATTTAGTAACAAATCCTCTGAGAATTCGATTAGGCAAGTGATCAATCACCCACACGATCTTGTTATTGAATGTCTCTAATATTCGCACCAACTTAGGCATCCACACTATAGGACTATCGAGCTTCCACCTTCCTTGATTGTCTGCCAATTTATCTAACCACTCATATAGTTCAATTGGAAAAGTGCTAAAAAAAAATTTGTGTACCTCTATATAGAGTTACCTATTCAACCAATCCTCCTTCAACCTGCATGAATTCCTATTTTCTTGAGCTGCGAACTCGTGAATCTTCCAATCTAACCACTTTTCAATCTCTTTCTTGGTGAGATTCCAATGATGCGACATCACACATCTCTTAAGAAGATCATGGTCCTGGCAACGGAACCATTTGTTGGCTTAGGGGGTCTTGACCCAGGTTCAGAGTTAGTTGCGCCAACCAACAAAACCCTACACTGCTATCCCTTTCAGGAACAACCTGCATGGCGTAGGTTGTAGTCTCACCCAAAGCAATATTGGGGGATGAAAGAACCAAGTTTCTACATCCAGAGACTAGTGTGATGTCTTTCGGTGCCTTAGATCTCCTTTCATGTGGATCGATAGACATCTAGGGCTCTTTTAATGCAACTAGGTTAACCGGATTTCTGGCCTTTGTGAAGGCTCGCGAGCAGCAATTGTGGACCTTAAATAGGTGATTTACCTACTTTTGTGCATCAACGAGCAACCCTATATCGGAGTTCGCATAGATCTACATAATTCGGCAAAAAACATAAGAGAAATAGCTTCTAACTTCACGGAACTAGATAATTATTCATAACTTTCATTATTAAGATAGATCCAGTGCATTTGCACAGTATTCATTCATTATTTCATAATTAAACATATCATTCAATCGACGAAATATAACATAAACAAATTCAATGGAAATACAAAGTGATTCTTCAAAAAACTGTCTTTATTGATTTTTCATTTACAGATCACAGACTCTCGACCCTGCGCACATAGTTGCAGGGGTCCGCGCACTTAGCTGTGGACTCTACCCAAGCCTCCACACACTTAGTTGTGGAGCCTTTCCTTCGCTACTGACATACCTTCCCGTCTATCAAACCCTTACATCAATCATTCGTTCATCCATTCTTGTCTATCAAAAGTTCAACTTATCTATGAATTGCTATGACTTTACTATTTATACTTTTCCTTCATACAACACCATGGTCCGTGGACCATGGGAGAATCCAAAAGCCAACCAAAACAAAGGGCTAAGACCCCTTTGACTCCTTTCTATCTACGCACTCCACATCCACATTTTGCAGACACCTTACATTCTTTACAAAATTATTTTACAAAAAATGACTAAATGAACTCAATTGTACCCCTGGGGACCCCATCCCAACATCTGCACCATAAGAATGTTTATAGTAAGCACCAGAAAGAGTGTCATAGAACTTACATACAACTATAGGGTGAAAATTTAGTGCTTTGTCTCTGTCAAGTCCCTCAGTTGTACGCAATACAAGATCTGGATGCCTTTTTTCAAACCCAAACCACCATGATTTACCAGGAAACCCATCTTTGAATGGGTTTGGCCTCCCTTGACAAATTTGAGCAACTATGGATTTGAGTTGTATCAACTCTAGACCATGTCCCAATTGGGCCATCTCTTTACAGCACTCACCCACCTCGGCCTCCTTCTCTTCAGTCATAACTGTAAGAGGCCCTCTATGTTTTGTGTGAGTTAGTCCATTTATCCAATAATGTATTGATGAGGGAGGAATACCATGTTTTTTTGTAGATGCCCGAACTGAATATCCATTAAACTTTATTTCGTCAATTGCAACTAACATTTCTTCTTTTTTCCAACCTCTTATAGTGCTGATATTTTTAGTTGAACTTGCCCCTTGGACTATTGTTAATGGTGGCTCTGTGGGTGATGGTGTGACAACATCATCTTCAGTCACATGGTCATCCTCAACAACGTTGTTTGCAACATTGTTGACATTCACATCACCTATTGTGTCCTCATATGACGAATGGCATTATAGCTGGGAACCCCTTTTCACTCTCCTACCACTTCTCCTTGTACGAGAAACATAACTAACTCTTGTCATAGATTCAACAACCTACAAAATTATTACATGCATTTAGTTAAGAATATTTGAAAATTATGCTTTCATACCTGCCAAAAATATTTCTGCTTTATTACAGGCAATTATCAACATGTATGTTAGTATCCTTGAAAAATTAAATCTACATAATGAATTTGTTGTATGTCTTCAAAATTATCAGTGATTGTTGTTTTGATAACTTGTTTTTACACTTAAAATGCCATGACTATATTTGTACTTGGAAAAGTACTGCCGATTCCCCCTTCTTCTGGTACTATGAGAAGACCCCTCTACTTATTGCCAACGGTAATGATTCATAAACTTCCACATTGCTTGTTTTATTTGGCGCTATCCTGGTTCCTTTTCTAGTTAAGATGTTGATCTGGTAGTTACTGTTGTTTGAATTAACTGTGTTCTTGGACCTAGCTGTAAAGTGCATTGGCTTACTGTTGTTTCAATTAAATTTAATCCTTAAATGTTGAAAACTTTAAAGTCTAACAATTTTTGAGACACTCACAAACATCTTAGGAATTTCAACTAAAAAAAGTGATCTAATTGTTTAAGATGTTGATCTGGTTTAGTTCTTTTTTATAAATTGTTTTCTTTTTCCTTGCATATTTGTAAAGGTAAACCACGTAAACATTTGTTTCTTTGAAATGAAGTAGCGTTGAAAGTTTCAAACTATGTTCCTAGTGGGATTCTTCCACAAAGTTCATTAGATGAAACATCCAAATATGCTAGCATGGCTAGAAGAGAGAACTCTTGAGGAATCTCTCCACTCAAATTATTTCTTCCCAAGTCCAGTTGTTCCAATGTAGATATCTCACCACGAGATGTGTTGGCTTATTGGGGCCTAACCCAGGTTCAAAGTTAATTAGCCAAACAAATCCCGGTACTACTAGCCCTTTCGGCAATAGTCCGCGGAGCGTAGACTGAGGTCTCATCCGAAATAGTATGGGAGGGTGATAGAACCAGGTTTTCGCACCCTGGAGATGTATGATGAGTTTGAATGGTCCATGGTTTGTTCTTGTGTGCAGGTGGCTTCGCGCACCTTTCGTTCCTCGCGGCTAGATACCCTGTCCCCACACAGCCCTAACCAAGGGTTGTGCAATGCTCTGCGTTACTACCTGAGATCTTATTTATCTTCCAATATTAGTTAAGCACCTTCGCATACTTAGATGTCTTAAGTTATACTTAACAATACAAAACATTCATATAGGTTCGCGCAGTAAATAAATAGTATATTTGCAAATATCCAATCATGCATTCAACCAGGAAAAGATACTAGCAAAACTTCTCTTTATTTCCAATGGCTACAGACTCGACCCGCCCTACGCACTTAGCTATGGGCTACTAGGCCTTTGCGCACTTAGTAGTAGGGCCTTCTCCTCCTCTACAACCCACAGACACACTTTACACTTCGACTCAATCACTTAGACTTCTCATTCTTCTATTGTCTTCCCCTATTAGTTATCTTTTACACTTAGAGCCTCGCTCTATTTATACAATCCCATGGTCCGCGGACCATGGGTAGGTCTATACAACTGACATTACATTACAAAACTAGGGTGGACAACCCTGTGACTCTATCATACTTTCGTAACCCGCGCCCGCAATTCATGGAGCTTTTAGAACAAGATTTGGTCAAAACTTGGGCTTTAAGCCCCAAAACATGCCTTGGGGGGGATTCCATGCCCAACAGGCCCCCAACATAAACATCATGACTCGCCCTTGAGTCACTCTGTCGGCACGGAGATCTTTTCGTGGAGTCCCTCCAACTGTTCTCAAACTGCAACAAGGTCAGCAGCGCACTGATATGTTGCTTGCTGGATCTGCAGCATACGTTGTTCTAAGACTTCTGTGTCAGAACTGTTTCTCTACATCTGTGCCGGTATCCCCTGCATTTGTTTATAGTCCCGCACCTTTGTCCAGATCCTTGGAGCACGAAGACTATGCTTCTGCCAGTTAGTCAGATAGTTGGGCCACCTGTGTAGGGTTTAAGCGGCTGCCATTCACTTTGCCTGGGAAAGGCTCTCCATTTAGTTTGACTAGTTGTATCGTGCCTCCATCTGTGACCTCCTTAACAACGTATGGTCCCAGCCAATGCATTCTGAACTTTCCCGGGAATTTATCAAACTTACTTTCATACAGCATAACTAAATCATTTACCTTGAAGGTGTGCAACTTAATATGGAGATCATGCCATGCCTTCTCACGCTGCTTTTGCACCCGTTGATGAAATCCAGCCAGGAACCATTCCTCCTTGAGTTCTTCCAACTGCGCAAGTCTTTCTTCCAGGGCTTTGAGGTCCGTCATCCCTGTGAGCGTTGTTATGCGCAGACTAGGGACAATATACTCCATTGGCATGATAGCTTCCACGCCATAAACTAACCGGAAAGGTGTCTGTCCCGTCAGTTTCTTACATGTTGTCCTATAAGCCCATAGTACTGCAGGTACGCGCAGGTCCCAATCGCTCTGCTGCGCGTTGCATACTTTGGTTAGCGCAGTCTCCAGTATTTTGTTGAATGCTTCTACTGTCCCATTAGCTTATGGGTGATACAGTGTGCTTTTCTGATGATACACTTGGAACTCTTCTGTTAGCGTGCTGATGGTTTCGTTTAGGAAATTTGTACCGCCATCTCTTATTAAGATTTTTGGACAGCCAAATCAGGTCAACACGTGTTCAAACAAAAAATTTGCAGCCGTGGTAGCGATGTAGTCTTTGACCAACTACGCTTCTGCCCAACGAGTCAGGTATTTTGTCGCGGTGATAATGTATCGCGCACATGTTTTTCCCTGAGGTTTGATAGGTCCTACAAATTCGATGGCCCATTTTTTGAAGGGCTGCAACATCATTTTTGGATTCAAAGGCATCTTGTCCCTACATGATGGTTTACCTGTCCTCTGACATATATCACAAGCCTTACAGTCTGCTTTTGAATCCTGGTGAAGGGTTGGCCACCACAACCCTACGCGGAGAATCTTTTACACGGTTGCGTGTCCTGCATAGTGTCCTCCTGTAGCGCCACCATGTGATTCCGCGAGGATCTAACTTCCTTCAAATTCAATTACGTACCTTCGCAGTATATCATCATTCTCCATTTTGTACAGGTGCCCCACAATGACAGAAAAGTCAACCGCGTGCACCACTAGTTCCTTCTTTTGCTCGACGGAGTATTCCTTCGGTGCAGTCCCTGTTGTCGGAAAGTGGATTA
The DNA here is from genome assembly GCA_031772625.1 of Pinus tabuliformis. Taxonomy (NCBI): domain Eukaryota; kingdom Viridiplantae; phylum Streptophyta; class Pinopsida; order Pinales; family Pinaceae; genus Pinus; species Pinus tabuliformis. The sequence goes on along the minus strand of CM062811.1, from coordinate 406,693,327 downwards.
TATCTTCAAAGTGTCTGTCTACTACACGCACAACAAAGAGTTGTGTGTCAGGTAATCCTTCCTCCAAACTAGTAGGTTCCTCGCCCATCTCAATACGCGATAAGTGTTCCGGTCTTGCATTTAGGCGTCTAGGCTTTACCACAACCTCAAAGTCATATTCTTGGAACAATAAGAGCCACCTGCATATGTGCCCCTCCAACACAGGATTATTGACCAAGTATTTTAGCACCGAATGGTCTGTATACATCTTGAAATGTCCTCCTAGCAAATAGTGCCGGTATTTTTGGAGCACGTACACAATAGCCAACCCCTCGCGTTCGATTGTGGAATAGTTCTTTTCCGCTTTGGACAACCTACAACTTGTGAAAGCAATAGGGTGATCCAAGCCCTCTCCACCCTCCTGCGTCAAAATGGACATGAAACTCCACATCCCATTTTGGGAAGAACAGGATTGGGGCGGAGGCCAATTTCTCTTTTAGTACATCCAGGCTCTTCATGCAGTCATCATTCCAGCAGAATGTGACATCCTTTTCAACAGTTTCTCCATTGGCGCGGTGATCTTGGCATAGCTTTTGATGAACTTCCTGTAGTACCCTATATGTCCCAAGGTAGCGCGGAGCTATTTAACACTACACAGTGCTTCTAAATTCAAAATTACTACAATCTTCGCGGGGTCTACCATGAGTCCCTATTTACAGACCACATGTCCCAACAAGTTCCCAAAGGGAATGAAGAACGTACACTTTTAAGTTTCAGCACGATTTGGTTTCATTGGCAAGTATCCAGGATCAAGCATAAGCTTTCTACGTGGTGCTTAACCAATCCAAATACAGTCCAATCATCCAGGTATACCTCCAGGAACTTGTGGATATATTCTTTAAATGCGGCAACAACTATGCGCGAAAAGATGGCTAGCGTGTTTTTTAACCCAAATGGCATGATGGTGTATTGAAAGCAGCCCCACTCAGTCGTGAAGGTGTTCTTACTCCTATCTTCCGACGCAATTTTGATCTGGTGGTACCCTGAGAACCCGTCCATGAAAGAATATGCTTCTTGCCCACCAACATTTTCCAATACTTCATCTGTGAATGGGTTGGGAATGGGTCATGCACACAGGCATCATTCAATTTCCTAAGCTCCACACATATTCTTATCTCACCCTTCTGCTTCTTCTCCTGCACTACCATAGGTCTTACCCAGTCAGATTCTTCCACCGGCTCAATAATTCCAGCCACAAGCATTTTGCCTAATTCTACGCAGACCTTTTCCTTGTACTTCGGATTCAAGCAGTAAGGCCTCTGCTTAACCGGCTTCACGTTGGGTTTTAGGGTGATCTTCATCACCCCTAAATTCCCAACGATCCCCTTTAAGTATGTGATATTTGTTGGGAATAAGTCTTGGTATTCATGAAGTAACTCAATGACCTTATCCACCGTGGCATCGTCCCAATAGTCACCAAGCACTGCATACTTTGGTTCGGCCTCCTTACCAATGTTCACCTGCTTTGTCTTTACCGGCACGGTAATGTCAGGGTCTTCAATCAATGGTCCTTGAACCTCGCGATAGCCTTCAGTTTCTGGAATGTTAACTTTTCACGGATCTTTGTCGTCTTCTTCAATGTTTACGTTGTAACACTCCAGCGTGTAGCTCAGCTGGGTCGCCCATTCAGGCTGAAGCACTTCCATTGGTTCCTGGGGTATTTTAAAGATAGCTACTTTTACTACTTGTAGTGCATCATCAACAGTATCCCACCAACAATCCTCAAATGTGAAGGTTAACAGGAATCCTTCACATAGGATATCCCATTCGTTCGTGCCATGGTGGAGCTCTATCTCTATATACCAATTCATGGGTATAATATCTAGGGTATGACAAAATAGGTGCACCCACTTAGGTTGTGGCTCTTCCCCATAGACCTTTTTCCATTTTGCGAGGTGTGCACATGGATCATCCTGTCCGTCATACTTGTCTTTTAACCGCATCTGAGGTTTCCCAAACCGTAGACGCATCATCCTGCGACAGTCGCACCAGTCCTCAAAACTTTGTTGGTGCGTACCCCACCATCTTGCGGGTGTAACTCTCAGTACCCATTTTAGAGCATCGAAACATTGTTGTTCAGGTACTTCTCTTTCAAATTTTTTCAGGAAATCATCCACCTCGCTCAACCCGTCATACGTAGGCAGATCTCTACCTTTGTTGCTATGCAACACAATGACCTTGTCATCATTTTACAGTTGAGTGTGGTTACCTCGTGTAACCAGTTCTACCATCGCTCTATCTCCTCATCAGAATCTAATGTGTAGGAGCTTCCGCGCTCCCACGAGATTCGGCCATTCGCGATTGGATTCAACCAGTCCTACTCGCACACTGTTACCTTGTAGACGCAGTCTAGTGTTGTGTGTGGAGCATGATTGTTCAGAGGTCTTTTGTTTCAGCTGGATGTATACCCCAGGAAGTTTGTACACCCCTCCAAGCGATGGGGTGCGGGGGGGCTGATCCCCCTCGGCTGGGGGGTCTGGGGGCCAGCGGTCCCCCGGCGGAGGTTCAGGGGCAATGCCCCCGAAGCCAAAAATAGATGTAAAATTGCCTTGTAAAAGTATAATAATTTCTAGTCAATCTAGGTCGTTCATTTGGCGGATGATCTGACGGTAGAACTTATGTTTATTTTAGGGTTTTTTGCCCTAGAAGGCAACCCCTCTCTTTGTATGAGGGCATTGTATTTGAGGCTGTGATATAGATGTGTATTTTGTGAGCGAGAAACAGAGAGGTGAGACTGTGAGAGAAAACAGAGGATATTACAGCGGATTTGTTGTAGGTTGTGTCTCTTCATTTTGCTGGGTAATAGAAAGGAAGGACTGCCTGTTCGGTGTGGCGTAGCCCAAACTGGGTGAACCACGTATATCTGCGTCTCTCTTGTTTTATGCATTTTCTGTGTTTATGTTTCTGTAATATTTTATGTGTTCCATTGCTCCGTAATCTATAATTTTCTAACAACTGGTATCAGAGCCGAAGGTCTATTTGGCTGATAAACTCGCAGGAAAGAAGGGTTCCTCATTCGAGTGGGAGCAATGGCGGAAGATGGTAAGTTTAGGGTCGAGAAATTTAACGACCAAAACTTCTCGCTATGTAAGATGCAGATGGAAGATTATCTGTATTAGAAAGTTCTATACCTACCATTGAGCAAAAAAACAAAGAAGCCGATGGCTATGACAGATGAAGAATGGAACCTTCTCGATAGAAAGGCACTCGGAACAATACGGTTGTGCCTCGCAGCGTCAATCGCCTTCAACATTTCGAAGGAAACAACCACAAAGGGTTTGATTAAGGCGTTGGAGAAACTATATGAAAAACCCTCAGCCTCAAACAAGGTATTTCTTATGAAACGGTTATTTAATATGAAGATGTCGGAAGGTGGATCTATTGCAGACCATTTAAATGATTTTAATATTGTTACCAGTCAGTTATGTTCTGTAGGGGTAAACTTTGATGATGAAGTTAGAGCCCTATTATTCTTGTGTTAATTACCGGAAAGTTGGAATGGTTTAGTAATGGCCATTAGTAACTCTATGTCTGGATCTAGTACTTTAAAGTTTGATGATGTTGTCGGTGCTATCCTTAGCAAGGAAATGCAACGGAAAAGCTCCAGTGAGACATCGGGTAATGCTTTGAGCGCAGAGTCTAGGGGAAGAAAAATGGAAAGAGGAAAGAGCTCAGGATATCTCAATAAATCAAGGAAAGGTAGATCCAAGTCTAGATCAGGGATAGTGTGCTGGAAATGTGGAAAGAAAGGACACCTAAAGAAAGACTATAGATCTCGGAAGGGAAAAGAAGGAGATTCACAGCAAGAAAACAATCATGAAGCAAATGTGACAGGTGAGATGTTACAAAATGCTTTGATTCTTTCTTTCAAAAATATTACTGATTCCTGTGTGGTAGATTCAGGGGCCTCATTCCATGCCACACCTGATAAGAAATACTTTCATGACTATGTTCAAGGAGATTTTGACAAGTTCGTTTGGGTGATGATAAACCCTGTGAAATTGTTGGAATGGGTAAGGTTCTTGTAAAACAGCAGAATGGAAACCAATGGCTACTAAAGGAGGTAAGGCATGTTCCAGATCTAATGAAAAATCTAATTTCAACAGGGCAGGTAGGTGGTGAAGGTTGTGTGACAACTTTCACAGATAAAGCTTGGAAGGTCACCAAAGGAGCCCTGGTAATAGCAAAAGGCGAAAAGGTTGGTACATTGTATTTATGCAATGGTATTTCTAACTCTGTTAATGCTTTAACTTCCAAAGGAGCAGATGCAACATTATGGCATCATAGGCTCGGACACATGAGTGAAAAGGGGATGAAGATTCTTCACTCAAGGAATTTGTTGCCTGGTTTGAAGAATGTTGATTTAGACTTCTGTGAAATTTTCATTTATGGAAAATAGAAGAGAGTCAGATTTCTCAGAGTTGGGAAAGAAAAGAAGAATGAAAAATTAGATCTTGTGCATACAGATGTATGGGGACCTGCTCAGGTATCATCTCTCGGTGGCTTTCATTATTATGTTACTTTTATTGATGGAGCAACTAGAAAAACTTGGATTTATTGTATTAAGAATAAATCTGATGTATTTGATACTTTCAAGAAATGGAAAGATTTGGTTGAGATTGAGATAGGAAAGAAATTGAAGTGTCTTAGATCAGACAATGGAGGTGAATATTGCAGCAAAGAGTTTGATAGGTACTGTTCAGAGCATGGAATTCGTAGAGAGAAGACAGTTCCAAGAACACCACAAGAAAATGGTGTGTCAGAAAGGATGAACAGAACAATCATGGAGCATGCAAGGTGCATGAGATTTGCATGCAGGATTGCCTTTACAGTTTTGGGTAGATGCTGTAGATACTATTGTTTATCTAATAAATAGAGGGCCTTCAAGTTCCTTGGATGGTGGTGTTCCGGAGGAAGCATGGACAGGTAAAAAGGTAAACTACTCTTTTTTAAAGCCTTTTGGTTGTGAGGCTTTTGTCCATATTGATAAAGAAAATAGAACAAAACTTGAGGCAAAGTCAAAGAAATGTACCTTTATTGGATATGGTGTCAATGATTTTGGTTATCGCTTATATGATTACGAAAATCACAAAATCATTAGGAGCAGAGATGTAATATTCAATGAAAAGGTCTTGTATAAGAATCAATTGCAGGAAAAGAAACAGGAAAAAGAAAACAAGGAATATGCAGTTCTTGACGAAATCACTAAAAAAGTAAAGGTGCCTGGAAATAATAATAATCAACAACCGCAACAACAGAAACCACCACAACAGCAACAGGCACCCCAAACACCTGAAAGTGGTGTTAGAAGATCTACCAGGATAAGTAGACCCCTGAACGATACTCTTCTTCATTATATTATTTATTGTTGACTGATTCTGGTGAACCCGAATGTTATGAAGAAGCAATGCAGGTTGAAAGCAGGAAGAAGTGGGAGGCAGCCATGGAAGAAGATATGGACTCCTTAATGCATAACCAGACTGGGGACTTAGTCAGGTTTCCTGCAGGAAAAACTACATTGAAGAATAAATGGGTTTACAGGCTGAAGGAAGAATATGGAGGAAAACAGAAGTACAAATCTAGACTTGTGGTGAAGGGGTTTGCACAGAAGAAAGGTATTGATTTTGATGAAATATTTTCTCCTGTTGTTAAAATAACTTCAATCAGAACTATTTTAAGTCTAGTAGCAGCTGAAGATTTGCATCTTGAGCAGTTAGATGTAAAGACGACCTTTCTCCATGGGGATTTGGAGGAAGAGATATATATGCAGCAGCCACAAGGATATGAGGTGAAAGGGAAGGAGAAACTAGTGTGCAGGTTGAAGAAGAGCTTGTATGGCTTAAAACAGGCTCCAAGGCAGTGGTATCTAAAATTTGACAAGTTTATGTCTGAACAAGGTTATACTAGATGTCACTCTGATCATTGTGTTTATCTGAAAAAGAAAAATGATGGCAGCTATATTATATTGTTATTATATGTAGATGACATGCTTGTTGCAGGGTCTAACATGCAGGAAATAAATGTGCTCAAAAGAAAATTGGAAAATTCATTTGCAATGAAGGATTTGGGAGCTGCAAAACAAATCCTTGGTATGAGAATCACTAGAGACAGGAAAAATCGCAAATTAACATTGTCTCAGAATGAGTACATACAAAAGGTGTTGAAAAGATTTAATATGCACAATACAAAACCAGTTAGTACACCTTTTGCTAGCCATTTCAAACTTAGTAAGGAAATGTGCCCAAAGACCCAAGAAGACATGGATTATATGTCTAAATTTCCATATGCATCAGCAGTTGGAAGCTTAATGTATGCAATGGTCTGTACAAGGCCTGATATTGCACATGCAGTGGGAGTTGTAAGCAGGTACATGAACAATCCAGGAAAGGAACATTGGATGGCAGTGAAATGGATTCTCAGATATTTGAAAGGTACCACAAATCAAGCATTATGCTTTGGTGGTTCAAACATTTCTCTATAGGGATATGTTGATGCAGATATGGCAGGTGACAGAGATAACAGGAGGAGCACTACAGGATATGTATTTACTGTTGGTGGAACAACTATCAGTTGGGTTTCAAAAATACAAAGTGTTGTTGCACTTTCAACCATAGAAGCAGAGTATGTTGCTGCTACAGAGGCTAGTAAAGAAATGATTTGGTTACAAAGGTTTATGGGTGAATTGGGTAAGGAGCATGATATGGGCACGTTATACAGTGATAGCCAAAGTGCCATTCATCTTGCAAAGAACTCAGCATTTCATTCCAGGACTAAACACATACAGCTCAAGTACCATTTCATACGATCAGTGTTGGAAGATGGAGAGTTGAAGTTGGAAAAGATACACACTAGCCAGAATCCTGCAGACATGCTAACAAAAGTTGTAACCAGGGAGAAACTGAGAACATGCTCAGTTTCAATTGGTCTTCAAGGATGACGAACATGAATGATAGATCGATTTCTTCCCCTCAATTCAAAAGGCTGGTCCTACCCAGCTTATCGGGTTACCGGCTGGTCCTAAGACGAAAGCGAACGGGAAGGCTGGTCCTAATCTACGGGGATGGGTTGAGAGAAGCGCAAACTGCTAATCATCGGTAGGGTGGGTCGAGAGGAGCACAGCCGGCCCATCGTTGGGTTGAAACGAAAGCTGCACAGCCCAGTTCCCCATGAAATACCCCATGAAGCGGAGAAGCCAGCCCATGAATCCACGAATCGCAAACCATCAATTAGTATCCCCAACCCATATCGACTCGCCCCATGAAGCCTTCCATAAGATGAGAAACAACCAGGTCCAAAGAGGAGTCATTGTCCAGCAAATGAAGCAGCGGTGGAGTTGCTACAATCATTCTCCAAGTGGGAGATTGTTGTGTGTGGAGCATGATTGTTCAGAGGTCTTTTGTTTCAGCCGGATGTATACCCTAGGAAGTTTGTACACCCCTCCACACGGGGGGGTGCAGGGGGGCTGATCGCCCCTAGCTAGGGGGTCTGGGGGCCAGCAGTCCCCTGGCAGGGGTTCGGGGGCAACGCCCCCGAAGCCAAAAATAGATGTAAATTTTCCTTGTAAAAGTATAGTAATTTCTAGTCAATCTGGGCCGTTCATTACGTGGATGATCTGATGGTAGAACTTATGTTTAGTTTAGGGTTTTTTTCCCTAGAAGGAAACCCCTCTCTTTGTATGAGGGCATTGTATTTGAGGCTGTGATATAGATGTGTATTTTGTGAGCGAGAAACAAAGAGGTGAGACTGTGAGAGAAAACAGAGGATGTTACAACGAATTTGCTGTAGGTTGTGTCTCTTCATTTTGCTGGATAATAGAAAGGAAGGACTGGCTGTTCGGGGTGGACGTAGCCCAAACTGGGTGAACCACGTATATCTGTGTCTCTCTTGTTTTATGCGTTTTCTGTGTTTATATTTCTGTAATATTTTATGTGTTCCATTGCTCCGTAATATATAATTTTCTAACATCTAGATCGTCGTCGTTGTCATAGTCACGCATTGGCTCTATGTAGCATGATCCTTCCACAAGGTCTAAAGGTACCACTTTGCGCAGTGAATTTTTCTCAAAAATCATCTTGCGCTTCTTTAGATTTATCACTCCATTCATGTCAATGGCCCAATCTATTCCTAGTAGCGCGGGGTAGGGATTGATGTCATCAATAATCTCTATCTACTAGTGTGCTTGCTCCTTCGATATCTATTTTTATTCCCTGCAGTCTCCCCATAGCTAGGATCTTTTGTTGGTTCACCATTTGTAGTTGGATACAAGACCATTGCAGCACAGTCCTGCCCATGCGTTCCCATGTTTGCTTTGGTAGGACCTTCGTATCTGATCCTAGATCCAGAATTACTTGGTCCATCTCATATTCCCTGATCTGTGCGGTCAATCTCATCTCCCTTCCTATTCAAGTCATGTGCTTCCCAAGCTTTCAAACTATGCGCGATTCTCCTGGCGCGGTCCCAATGCATCTAGTTATGAGTTCGTGCAGCAGCTTCATGCATGTCTCTAAGAATGTAGTGAGCATTGATGGGTCCATTTCCGGATCTAGTCTGTCTTTACTTCCTAAAGTAGAGGCATCTGCGTAGCTCCTCTTAGCTTCCATGAAGGACTCCTTAGCGTGCTCCAAATCAAATTCTAGTTCCTTCGTTGGAGCCTTGCGAACCCAGGTACTTTCTTCAGGCTACTTGCCTTTGTCATCCCCTGTCGTAATACCACTCCAGAGCATGATATTTACATTAGGGTCTTCCTCGCATGGCTCAAACCTCATCATTTGTAGGTTCTGAGTCGGGGGAGGCTGGAGTGCTCCTTTATCGCGCAACCTTGCTATTAGTGTGGGACAGTCCTCTGTCTCATGATCAAACTGTGTACAATATAAGCATGATGGTCTCATTGGATTTGTACAATCGCGGGCATAATGCCCTAGCCCTCCGCAATTGTAACATATCAGCTGTCCGTGACCTCTTCTTGGTCCCATTCCACCTCGGCCTCGTCCACGCCCCTGAAATCCAGTGTGCGCCATTCCTGCATTTTGATCGAGGGCCCGTGTTTCGGCCTAAACTCTGTAGGTAGGAGTCTGATCCATCATTAGTTCATAACTTCTACAGGTGCGCTCATCATGGCCTACTGACCTACAGAAATTATAGAACAATTACCAAGAATTCTGCGTATACTTCTATAATAGATGACAATTATTTGTAGCATTCCTTCCTCCTATTTGACAAATCGCGCACCATAACACAGGCACCGCGCTTGGTCCTACTTGTGCCTCTGGTCTTAATGACATTGGTCCTCCTCCCGCAAGGTAATTCGCAAACACTGGGCAGTGGTCCTTATCGTGCCCCTGGCCCTTGCGCTTTACGCACCATACCTCGTCATGCACTTCTGGATGAGCCATCCTGTCTTGTTTCAAACTCTACATTTCAAGGCACAAGTTTTTCAACTACGCCTAAATCTGTTGGACTCCCAAGTTAGGATCTTGTATCGGATTCTCGTGCAATCTCATCGCGACCTCCAAAGCCTCAGCCTGAGTGGTTAGCCTTTGTTACGACAACGCGTTCTGTAGATGTGGCGTTAACGAGGCTACAAACCATTCGCGGTGTTACCCATCTGTTAAGGTCATGTTTGCTTCGCGAATTGTGCACTTCAGTCTTTGATCCAACTCCCACGGGGTTTCGCCTGGTAGCATTTTGATTTCCTTGAATCCAATGATTAACTGTGCCTCCGATTTTGGTCTGTTAAATTCCTTGTTTAGCACAACTTGGATATCTACTATCCCCACATTTGGATTGTCATTGGAATGCTTAATGTACCAGGTCAGCACATGATCCTACAGAGCACTGACCAACATTGCCTTCTTTATATTGTTGTCCATGACACCCTGTTCTTCCCATACAGCTTTACCATGAACCAAAATTAGTCCAGATCTTCATTCTCTACTCCCTTGAACACTGGTAGCTTTATTGCGCTGGCCATACTACTTCGCGGTGGTGGCGGAGGCGGTATGGGTGAAGTCGAGGGTGAAGACAGTGAAACTGGTGGTGGTGTGGGTGGGGGTGGTATACACGGAATTCTCTGCCTTATCAGGTTGATCGCACTTCTTGGTGAAACCTTCGCAAGTTCTTCTTCACCCCCTCACGGAGGTGAAATCAAGGGGCTAATTTCTAGTTCTATGCTACCTTTGCTTCTGTAGATCCTCCCACTCCGCGTAGCCCCAAACATCAATTTATTCGCATAACCCGTTTTTCACACAGTAGCATTTTAATCCAAGTGTTCAAATATTTAACGTACTTACCTCACAGTCCCTTGAGGAAGCATCATTCTACCTCGCTATAGCTGACTGAAGTATCTACCATGAATTCGGTGATGAATCCTCCTATGATTCGATTGAGCCAGTGATCGACAGCGCGCGCAATCTGATCTTCCCATGCTTCTAGTCTGCACGCCAATTCTAGAGTCCACACAATAGGTTTGGTGATTTTACACCTTCCTTGGCTATCTGCTAGCTTCGTGATCCACTCGTACAACTCAGTAGGGAAGGATGCAAAGAAAATTTTGTGGATCTTTGTATACAAGTAGCAATCTAATCACTCTTCGTTTGATAATTGCGGATTCCTGTTTTCTTGCACCGCGAACTTGTGAATCTTCCTGTCCAACCACTCTTCAATTCATTTCTTTATCAGATTCTAGTGGTACGACATTAGACATCGCTATGCAGATCCATGTCTTAGCAATGGAACCATTTGTTGGCTTATTGGGGCCTGACCCAGGTTCAAAGTTAATTAGCGAAACAAATCCCAGTACTATTGCACCTTTCGGCAACAGTCCGTGGAGTGCGGACTAAGGTCTCACCCGAAGTAGTATGGGAGAGTGCTAGAACTAAGTTTCCACACCCTGGAGATGTCTAATGAGTTCGAATGGTCCACGGTTTGTTCCTGCATGCAGGTGGCTTCACGCACCTTTCATTCCTCGTGGCCCGATACTCTGCCCTCGCACAGCCCTAACCAGGGGTTGTGCGACGCTTTGCGTTACTACATGAGATACTATTTATCTTCCAGTATTAGTTAAGCACCTTCACATACTTAGATGTCTTAAGTTATACTTAAATACAAAACATTCATATAGGTTCGCGTAGTAAATAAACAATATATTTGCAAATATTCAATCATGCATTCAACCAGGAAAAGATACACAAAATTATAGCAAAACTTCTCTTTATTAATTCTCCAATGGTTATAGACTCAACCCGCCCTACGCACTCAGCTGCAGACTACTAGGCCTCTACGCACTCAGCTACAGAGCCTTCTCCTACTCTATGACCCACAGACACACTTTACACTTCGACTCAATCACTTAGACTTCTCATTCTTCTATTCTCTTCCCCTATTAGTTATCTTTTGCACTTAGAGCCTCACTCTATTTATACAATCCCATGGTCTGCAGACCATGGGTAGGTATATCCAGCCGAAATTACATTACAAAACTAGGGTGGACAACCCTGTGACTCTATCATTCTTTTGTGCCCCGCGCCCGCAATTCACAGAGCTTTTACAACAAGATTTGGTCAAAACTTGGGCTTTAAGCCCCAAAAAATGCCTTGGGGGGGATTCCCTGCCAAACCATATGCAGGTATTTTCCCTTCTAAATGGTTATTTGATAAATTCAACAACCTCAAGCTACTCAAATTTCCTATGCCTAGAGGTATTTCTCCCATAATATTATTGCTAGACAAATCCAATATTGTGTTTGTAGCCAACACATATGTTATGGTATACTCAAATCCCTTGATGACAATTTCAATATCCTCATACAATGTATTACTACTAAGTTCAGAAGACCCAAGGGTTTTGAATCCCTGGAGTCTCTCTAGATTGGATGGGATGCTTCCACTAATTTTATTGTTGGACAAATCCAACACTTGTAATTTGACAAGATTTGTGATGTTGGAAGGAATACTGCCATGAAACTTATTATAACCAACACTTAAAACTCTTAATTCATACAAAGTTACAAGGTAGCTAGGTAGCTGACCCATTAATCTATTTTTTCTTAAATCTAGTAGTTGAAGTTGGGTACATTGCGCCAAAAAGGTTGTTAGAATAAGCAAAGAGAACTTCCATAGAAATTGGAAATCTTATTTCTAGATTTCCACTCAGTTTGTTTTCTGACACCTTTAACCTTTGTAAAATAGTACATTTACTTAAAGTTGGTGGTAATATTCGAGACAAGTTGTTTTGGTGTAGTAATAAATTCCTCATAGATTTACAATTACCTAAATATGAAGGAATATTTCCATTCAACTTGTTTTTGGACAAATCTAACATTTATAATTCCACACATTGGCCAATATGATCTGGGATTGGTCCCTCTAGCTTGTTTTCAGATATATCTAATTGTTAAACTAAAACCAAATTTCCAATACTTTCAGGAATGCTCCCAGAAATATTGTTTGAATCCAAAATTAATTTTGTAAGAGAATGAAGTTTTTCTATGGCCTTTGGAATTGTAGACGTAAAATGATTGTTGTTTAGAAAAAGTTGTTGAAGATGCTTCAAAGTGGCAATGCCCTCCGATATTTTTCTATTTAGATTGTTTGCCCCTAAATTTAATGTGGTCAATTGTCTCAATTTTTTTATGGCTTCAGGTATGCTATCAATAAAGTTATTTTGAGTAAGATTTAGGTAGATGAGCCCAATCAAATTTCCAATAGCTTCAAGTATGCTACCCATCATGCTATTTTCAGCCAGCTTTAGGGTAAAGAAGGGATTGGACTAGTGAGATCGTTGTATCCAATGGAAAACACCTGGAGAGAAGTGCAGTTGCTTAGAGAAGTTGGAATACTTCCACTAAGATTATTGTTGCTCGGGAAGAGTTGTTCCAACTGGACTAGATGACCAATTTCTGTTGGTATACTCTCTACCAAGCTATTTACTGAGAATCAGATCAATTGCAGCTTCGTACAATTACATAACACTTTTGGAATATAACCATAGAGCAAATTAAAGTAGAGGTTGAAAACTCCTAGTGCCTTTAACTTCCCAATCTCCGTTGGAATTATTCCTATCAAATTATTCTGAGAAAGATCTAGAGTGTGTAATAATGAGAGGCTTCCAAGGGATGGTAAAATGACACATTGCAATCCAAATCCAGGCAGCAACAATTTGACAAATTCTCTCTTTTGTTTGGCTGTTGAGGGTAGCCTTAGTTGTGTACTTGGACCTAATTATAAAGTGCATTGATTTATTGTTGTTTCAATTAAATTTAATCCTTAAATGTTGAAAACTGTAAAGTATGACACTTTTGGAGACATTCACAGACATCCTAGGAATTTCAACTAAACAAAGTGATCTTTCTGGTGAAGTTGTTGATCTGGTTAAGTTCTTTTTTATAAACATTTATTTGAATTAAATTGATTAGCCTCATGTTTGTCAATATTATTTAGTTTCATTAGGTCTATAAGTACCAAGATCTTAACAATATTTATATTTTTTTCTTCAAGACAAGTTAGTTTATTTTTAGGTTATGTGATAGATGATTCAATGTTGCACTGTTTTCATTCCTTTTGATATCATTATCATGTTTGCCTCTACTCACATATTTGCATGCTTTTAGTATTGAATTTTCCCAAAAAGATCGTTTGGGTTTCTACATTCTTGTCATCTGAGCATGCCCATCTATTTATGATCCGGATTTAAACAGGAACGCAACAAATTACAGAGATAACCATATACACAAAGATGCAGCGGAAATAATACTTCATTTCATTAATGGAAAATACTGAAATATGCTTACAAACAGAAATGGAAATAAACTAGCTAGGGCGATGGTAGCTTATCTCTGAGAAGAGATGTGATGGCTACATGCCTCTGAACTGTGTTACAATGAGGCTCGAAGGCCTATTTATTGTTGAGAAACAATGGAAAAACCCTTAACATTCCAAAACCTAACCCTAGGAGATGAAACGCCAAACTGTGGGCCCTGTTTGGGGGTAAGTTGGTACATCAACTTCCCGGGGTCGTAACTTTGGCATATGATCTTCGTTTGACGCGTACAATAGCTCATTAGAAAGATCTATCCGAGCACTATCATTGTTGGAATGGGCAACACAGTCCATTCCATGGACTCGTGTTGCCCCCGGATTCCCAAAAAAACGTCGTTTAGGGCCTCAAAACGGCTCCGGAAGTTCAGGACCCGAAAAACTGCTAAAAATAGTAAGTTGTGCTACAATTAAGGAAACTGAAAATGCTGAGAAAGACAATGGTGGGGGTCCAGGTGGACTTGGCAGGTGGCCACCAATATCCACCTGGATCATTCCTCCCCCCTTAGGAAGCAATGGTCCCCATTGCGTTGAGCTCCTCCATGAGATGAGGAAACTTCTGCTGAACTTGTTCCCTGGTGAGCCACTTGCCCTGCTGAAGGAGTTGGCCCGCTTTGACAACTCGATACAGTTGGATATTCTGTTGGCGAGTGTTCTTGATCTGTGTGTCCATGATCCGATCAGTTGCAGCTTGTTCCATGCAATCTGGATTTAATTCTGTGGGTTTGAGCTGTTCTGCAATGTCGGATGTGTCTAGCAATGGTGGAAAGTATGGTCGAAGGCGGTCCACATTGAATACTGGGTGCAGGCCAAGGAATGGGGGAATGCTGAGCTCAAATGCATTGTCTCCCATAGCCTTAGTAATGGTGTAAGGACCATATCGGAGTGGTCTCAATTTCCGATAGGCTCCAGTAAGGCGTTCCTTTTGCAAATGCAACCAGACTTTGTCGCCCACCTGAAACTTGTGTGGCACCTGATGTTGATCATGTCGCTGCTTGTACTTGGCATTTGATTTCTCAAGAATGTCATGGACCTACTGGCGAATATGTTGGATGCGCTCAATGAAGCTGGTGGCCTTATCTGTTTCGGACTGGACATGAGCTGAATTCATGTGAGTAGCTGCAAGTGGCATGGCCACATCAATGGGGCATAGTGGCTGGAATCCTAAACCCACCTGAAAAGGGCTATGGCCAGTGGAGCTGTGAAGAGCTCGGTTGTAGCTGTGTTGAACGTAGGGGAGGCTCTCGTCCCATGTGCGTGGATGCTTTGAGTTATACATGCGCAGAATGTGCACAATCATCCTATTGACAACCTCTGTCTGGCCATCAGTTTGAGGATGGAAGGCTGTGGACTTCGTGAGTTTGGTGTCCAGCATTGACCAGAGACTGGACCAAAAGGTGCTGAGAAACCGACTGTCCCGATCTGAGATGATAGACTGTGGGATCCCAAAGTGCACCCACACTCGTTCAAAGAAGAGTTTAGCAGTGGCTTCTGCTGTGATATTCTTCTTGCAGGCCATCATAATGGCCATCTTTGAGAACCTGTCGACGACCACAAAAACACAGTCATTTCCATGCTTAGTGGAAGGAAGGCCTGACATGTAATCCATGGAGATGGATTCCCAAGGTCGACTAGGGGTAGGCAACGGGGTATAGAGGCCTTGCTTCTTAATGGTCGGTTTGGCAATGGCACAGGCAGTACATGATCGGATGTACTTCCCAACATCCTGTCGAAGATTCGGCCAATAGAAATAGTTTTGCAGTACTGCCACTGTTTTCTCGACCCCGAAATGCCCAGCAGCCCGACTGTAGTGTGCTTCCCAAATCATCTTGGCACGCTCGCTTGAAGGAACACAAAGGTGACCGAGGTGGCATAATAGGGCATCCTGGAGGTGAAAATCTGCAACCTGCCGACCCTCCAAGAGTGTCTGGTATGTGTGGCCGAATTCTGGGTCGCTTTTGTAGAGAAGTGGCCAATCAGAAGTCTCGTGCCCGCAAGAGTTGAGCACGGTGGTTAGCGCCATGATCGGTGGTCGACTGAGGCAATCTGCAACATTATTGGTGCTGCCCTTTTTATACTTGATATTCAAGTGAAACTGTTGCAGGTATGTAGACCACTTCTGATGGCGATCATTCTGCAATTTCCCTTGGGTCTGTATGAACTGCAGAGGTCGGTGGTCTGTGTGGATGACCGTTTCCTTCCCCAAAATGTAATGCTTCCATTGTCGGCAGGCCTGTACAATGGAATACATCTCTTTATCATAAGTGGGGTACTTCCGGACTGTGTCTGAAAGTGTTTCACTGTGATATGCCACTGGATGTCCATGTTGAGTAAGGACTGCCCCAATAGCATAGTCAGAGGCATCTGTCTCGACCTCAAATGGTTGTTGTAAATCTGGTAACGCGAGCACTGGTGCCATGCAGAGGCGATCCTTCAACTCCCTGAATGCCTTCTGTTGAGATTCAGACCAAAAGAATTTTGCTTTCGCCCCGCCCTTGGTGACTTGACTCAAGGGCCAAGAAATATGAGAAAATCCCAACACAAACCTGCGGTAGAAGTTGGCAAGACCTAGAAAGCTGCGGAGCTCTGTTAGAGTGGTTGGAGAGGGCCAATCCCGAATGACTTGGACCTTGGCTGGATCGACATGCACCCCCTGTTCATCAATGATGTATCCCAGATACTGAACCTCGGTCATGCCAAAAGTGCATTTCTCCAAATTGGCACATAGCTTGTGTTGCCGCAGTGTTTGGAGAACCTGTCGGATGTGGTGGAGGTGCTCTTCCCAACTCTGGCTGAAGATCAGAATGTCATCCAAGTATACTACTACAAAGGAGTTGGTGAATGGCCGCAAGATGTCATCCATTAGCCTCATAAAGGTTGCAGGAGCATTCGTCAATCCGAAAGGCATGACCAACCATTCGAAGAGGCCCTCCTTGGATTTGAAGGCAGTCTTCCACACATCTGAGGGTTCAATTGGTACCTGGTGATATCCTGACTTCAGATCGATCTTGCTGAAATATTTCGCCCCCTTTAGTTGGTCTAGGAGGTCATCAATCCGCGGGATCGGGTACCTATTACGGACAGTGATCTTGTTCAGCGCCCGATAGTCAATACAGAGTCTCCACGTCCCATCCTTCTTCTGTACCAACACTATCGGGCTCCCACAGGGCGAAGAACTCGGACGGATGTGACCTTTCTGCAGGAGCTCCTGAATCTGCCTCTTGATTTCATTGTTCTCCAGAACGGAGCGCCGATAAATTGGTCCATTGGGTAGCGGCGCACCTGGGGTCAGATCGATGGAGTGCTTGACTTGACAGTGCAGAGGAACCCCTGCCGGGGAGGTGAAGATGTCTTCGTACTCCTCCACAATCTTGTCCATCTGTAGCTGCCGTGCAGAGGGACCCCGTTTGGAGGCCGCGGCCACTGTCTTCTTCTTCCCTTGAGGGCGTATCATCAGGAAAACAAATTTCCTGGTTTTGGAAATGATCTTACTGCATTGTTTTGCAGTAATCAAAGAGATGGCGGCAGGTGGTGCTACCTCTGGTATCCTGAACAACTTATTTCCCAATGTAATAATAACAGCACGGGGCCTTGATTCATACACAGCATGTCGCTTCCACAAGTATGGTTGTCCTAGTAATACATCACAAACTTCAAGGGGAGCAATGTCACACAATACCTCATCCGTGAAGGGCTTGATGTTGTATGGAAGGCGACACTGCTGGCTCACGCGAAGATCTCTACCTTGGTGAAGCCACCCAATGGTGTATGGTTGTGGATGTGCTGTGGTCGGTAAGCCCAACCGCTTCACGACCTCTGCCGAAATGAGGTTCTTTTGACTCCCGCTATCAACAATGAACTGTATCGGGGAGCCCTTTACCCACATCTGGGAGTGGAAGAGACGCTCCTCCTCCTCTGGATCTTCGGGTTCATTTTTCTGGATCTTTGTGGTAGCAACAGTGGCGCTGGGATCCGCATCAATGATCTGCTTCCCTTTTTCATACCCCTTATCGGGTTCTGACTCAGAGTCGGAACATGCATCTGATTCTGAAACCTTTAGCTCAGCCACCAGTGACTGCTTGGCCCGACACTCACTTGTGTTGTGAGTGGAGCTCTTATGGAACTCGCACCATTTTCCAGTGTCCTTTCTCGGCTTCGCGGCGTTGCTCTTTGCTTGCAGCTTCGGCTGGTTGTCTTGGGCTGTCCCGCCTTGGCTTTGTCCTTTGTTCTGTGGTTTAGGGGCACCTTTCCCCTGCTTTGGATTCGCAGATCCAAAGTCTCGCTTCTTTTGTTTAAACTTCTGCTCGACCTTGACGGCATACCGGTATGCTGCGCCGAGCGAGGGGATGTTTAGGAACTGTATTTCTTCCTGGATGTACTTGTGCAGGCAGCCACGGTATTTGAGTATCAAATGTTGCTCCGAATCCTTGATACCCAACTTTGTGCGAAGGGTATGGAAAAGATTGGTGAACTCCGGCACGTCTTGGTCCCTTCCCTGCCGCAGCGTGGTCCACTTTATGTATTCATCCTCATAGCTTCCGACAGGGTAGTACTGCTCCTTGATGGCATCCCGGAACGAATCCCAGGTGGGTGCGGCTGAAAATAGTGAGCCAGTACTTTCATCCTTCTGCTCGCAGTAGGTTTCCCACCAGTCCTTGACGTGGGGGGCTGCTTTGAGAAGAGCAAAAACAATCTTTTCCCGACTCGAAAATTCATGAACAGAAAAATAACCCTCTAGCAGATTTAACCATTTATCTACGGCATCGGCGTCTATCTGACCCTCGAATATGGGGATTTCAAAATTAACTTGTACCTTAAAGGGTGTGGCGTTTCCAGAGGAGCTGCTGGAAGCCGATGCGCCGCTTCTGGGTAGCCGCTGAAGGATCTGCGCAAAGTTGTCCATCATCGCGTTCCGTTGTCGCTCGAGCGCTTCTTCGAGCAAGATTTTGATGGGATCTCCTGCCCCCTCGTCTTTCTTCTCGTCCGCCATGGGAGGCCGTCGGGATTTGCGAGGCTGGTCTTGCAAAGGTTCAACCAGTTCAAGCCCTAACTCCTTATATCCCGACCTTGTTGGGGACATGCAAAGAAAAACAGAGAAAAAGCAGACTGCTCTGATACCACTGATCCAGATTTAAACAGGAACGCAACAAATTACAGAGATAACCATATACACAAAGATGCAGCGGAAATAATACTTCATTTCATTAATGGAAAATACTGAAATATGCTTACAAACATAAATGGAAATAAACTAGCTAGGACGATGGTAGCTTATCTCTGAGAAGAGATGTGATGGCTACATGCCTCTGAACTGTGTTACAATGAGGCTCGAAGGCCTATTTATTGTTGAGAAACAATGGAAAAACCCTTAACATTCCAAAACCTAACCCTAGGAGATGAAACGCCAAACTGTGGGCCCCGTTTGGGGGTAAGTTGGTACATCAACTTCCCGGGGTCGTAACTTTGGCATATGATCTCCGTTTGACGCGTACAATAGCTCATTAGAAAGATCTATCCGAGCACTATCATTGTTGGAACGGGCAACACTAGTCCATTCACCAGTCCATTCCATGGACTCGTGTTGCCCCCGGATTCCCAAAAAAACGTCGTTTAGGGCCTCAAAACGGCTCCGGAAGTTCAGGACCCGAAAAACTGCTAAAAATAGTAAGTTGTGCTACAATTAAGGAAACTGAAAATGTTGAGAAAGACAATGGTGGGGTCCAGGTGGACTTGGTAGGTGGCCACCAATATCCACCTGGATCAATTTATTTTTAACCATAATGCTTAATAAACTTCTGCATTGCCTGTTTTCCCTGGTTTCCAAGTTCTTCTGGTACTATGAGCAAACCCCTCTACTTATTGTTGACTGTAATGCTTCATAAAGTTCTGCATTGCTTGTTTTCTTTGGGGATGTCCTTGAATTCTCATTTGGGTTCTTTGGAAACTTAGAGACCTAATGTCAATACTGTTGCTATTCCTATGGCTAACATTCTTCGGACATGAAGGAAGCTCTAGGAGGAATTTCAACTATAAAAAGTGTCACCTGGTCCCTTTTCCGGTTAAAAATTTGATCTGGATTGTCTATCACACGTTGATTTTTGGACTTACTTTTTCTCTAGAAAAAAGTATAATGAAATATTTGTTTTCAATAAAAGAAGAAATGAATGCCTGTGGTTTGAGAATTAGAATATGTAGTTGTTAGTTCAATTTAAAGTTTATCTCCACGAGTTCTACTCTTTTTCATTTGTAGCTAGCCATACTAGCCAATACTCTTCATTATGGTTGTATCGTATTTTCCAATCAACTTTAAAATGATTCAGAATATAGAAAAATAGAAAAAATATATATTTTCATGAAAATGAAATTGTAAGAACTGAAATAAAAAATTGTGAGAAATGAAAATAAAATTGTAAGAAAAATGTGTTGTAATTGAAATAACTAACCTGAATATATTGTCAAATGTTCTATGATGGTTTGTCTCCAGGGCTGGTGAATAGTTTGAATTTTAAACATGCAAGTTCAGCAATGGTTGAACTTCTTTTGTATTTTTTTGCACTTGAATTTAATTGGTGGCAAGGATGGACATGGATTGTGCAATGGCTTCATTTTGAACGTGCGATTTGGATTGATTTGGATGTGATTCAATGGCTGAGAATTTGTTTCTTGTTGATCCATGTGCTTTGATCTATTTTAATGGGAAATAGAATGGGTTGGGTGTCATTTATTGACTTTATTTGGTTGGGTGTCATTTATTGAACACAGTGGGTTTAAATGTTGAACAACATAGTAGTTATGGTTGACATACATTCACCTTTATTATGTGCAGGTATGGATATTTATTTGGGATACATAGCTTTAGTTCTGATGAGTGGGGGTTGAAGTGACTGCTACTTTGTACTTCTGGAATAGACCATTTTGGAAGGATTTATGTTTTTATCTGTTTTCTAGTTGGGTCAATATGATTTGTATTCTTAAGTATTAAGATACTATTTATGGACATTTGTGAGCCTAGTCAATGTTTTGGGAAATTTTGGACATAAATTAAAACATATTTACACTTAATGTTATTTATTTTTGTTTAAATATTGGTTGCATATCTCTCAGTTTCTGGTGGTTTTGTGGGACCAGTACTACATCAATCTTCTTGACTTAGTAAGTCAACCTAAATATAGCGATTTTGGAGTGTTTCTTTCCCTTATTTTTTATCATAGAAACACGATTTTGAAGAATCACAATTAGATTCTTTTACTTTTCTTGAGGTCTGATACATCACAGTAGCCTCAGAGGGCACAACATCATCATCATTATTATTAAATAATTAAATAATATTAAAAATAATTAAATAATAAACAATAATATTTTTATTGTAATAATTGTTTTGTACTATCATTTTTGTTATTATATATTTATCAATGGTAGAGACAAATGAAGTCTTGGACTTATATCAACCACATAAATATTTTTAATGTGGTTGTGCTAGTTTATATCGAATTGAAAACTATTTATCTATAATAAATCACATTAATATATTTTATATCAAATTAAAAACCATTTATCTATTATAAATCATATTATCTTATAATGTTGTTGAATCTAAACAACATATATGAGAATAAAATGTTAACAATCATTGAAACATTGAATGTTCGGGGTGAACACTACATCTATCATCACAATATGTTTTTTACTTTATGTCTTTCATGTCCTTGATAATGGATGAAGAATTCACCTCAACTATTTTTAACACAACTTCTCCGGAAACATTTTCATCTCATTATAAATTACAACTATGAAAATCTATATTGGAAAACATTTTAATATATACATACATACTATTTTATTTCTTTATAGTAAAATTAGAAATTAATTTTGTATCATTCAAGTTAATTATGCTGCTAGACGCTAAGGAGCTGCGCAGCCCTAGCCAGAAAACGCAGCAAGCAGCACGTAGCTGCCCCTCAGCGGCTTCTTGCTACTAAGGATCGAGCAACATGGATTCATCAGAGGATGGAGAGCCTCTTTCAAATCATCATCAAGAAAATGAAGGAACAACAAAGCTTTCGCCTCTCGCATTTCTGCAATGGGTCCGTAAAGAACCGACCATCAGTCACTAAGTTTGTTAAAATATTGGAAGACATCCCTGAAATCTAACTCCCTCCTACCCTCCCTCGTAAAGCATCACTTTCCCTGGCGGTGTTAGGATATTCCGACACATAGGAAATAGTTAAGTATAACTTGGTCTAGTATAGAGTTAGGTAAAGTGTGTTTCTTTACTATGTACATTTTGTAACTTACAATCCGACGGTCATGATATGTAGTGATCTGACGGTTCATTCTCTCCTCGGTATTACCGACACTTGATTCATGGCTTAACACCCGATTGGTCCATGATCTCTATTTATATAGCATGGAGGGTCATTTGTAGGTTCACTGTTCATGAGAGAAGCTTATGTAAAATTTCATTCTTTTATTAATAAATTGCTTGAAGTGGCCGCGTTGGCTCAGGCCGTGGACTGTTTCCCTCTTTGAGGGTTTTAACCACGTCAAAATACTGGTGTATTGATCTGTGATTTGTGTGTGTGCGGTGTCCTTTGGTGTTCTGTCTAAGGAACTTACCCTGTAAATTCCTACATGGTATTAGAGCTATTTGAGGGCCACGTCCATTGCTGATCCAAATCTGAAGCCGGTAGAACTGCACCCGACTGTCGTTTGCTAGATATACTATTTCTGACTACTTTCGGGCCGAGAGGACTGCTCTATTGTGTTGGGAGCATCTGTTCCAGTGAGGAACCCCTTTCGTTTCACGCGCAAAGGTTTCCGGTAGCCTTAGCTACGTCATTTTTAAGATCTGGAGGTATACAGTGTTTATTTGCAGTTTACAGTTATTTTCTCTCTGTTTATTTCGGTTTCGATTTATTTAGCTTTTTTTTATTACCGGATTTGAACCTTTCATTTCTGCGTATGCTCTTTGCCCCGCGACTCTATGCGATCTGGGCAAATCAGAAACAGAAAGGAAGGATTTTTCTCATGCGTATGCTCTTTTCCACTGCGCCTTAGTGTGATCTCGGAAAATCAGAAACATTGAGGAAAATATTTAGTTTCCGGCTAAAGCTAACTTCAAGCCGTAAGGTTTATTTTTTTTTGTATGTCCGTGTTGGGTTTTGTGTTTTTTTGTTTTGTAGGGAAAAAGAGCTTTCTCAAGCAAGCACGCAACCCAAAGCTTCAGTGACTAAGAAAAAGAACACCCCCCCCCCCCCCCCTCTCTCTCAAACTTTTAGTTTAGCTCACTTGGTCCAAAGCTAATTTATGAGAGTAGAGGTCTTGAGTTCAAGTCTCCTTTTTGTGGGGGCAGATTTTTCATTTCCGCACATTCCCGCACAACGTCGGCATCTTCATCAACTTTTCTTCAAAAAGCCATAACTTCTTCATCTGGAAGCCGTTTTCAGAGCCGTTTTTTTTTAACCAGCCTAATTTTTCGAGATCTTTCCATTGGAACACTTAGTTTCAGCATATATAGCTTTAGTTTCTGTTAAAATGGAAATTCCATGCCAAGTTATTCTTGACAGCACCAACTACTTCCAATGGTGGTCCTACATTGTGGATTTACTTAGAAGTAAAGGTCTCTACCGAACCAAACCCAATGATGAAGATAAGGCAGCTAAATGGGAAAATAGGCAAGATCAAGCACGTGGGTTGATAGAGATGTCTATTTCTCCAAATCTTAGATTCCATATTGTAGAACTTGATACCCCTGAAGAAGCAATGAAACAGATCACTAAAGTTTTTGGAATTAAAATGAACTTAAAGCCCATCAACTTGAAAATGAGTTGCTTACATTGGACCCCAATAATTTTTCTTGCATTGAAGATTTTTTGTCCAAGTTCAAGACCCTTAGACTTCTCTTGGAAGGTGTTAAGGTTAAGAAAGAAGATAGTAGCCTTATCTACTCCATTCTTACCAAGTTGGGACCAACCTATTCTGTGTTTGTTTCCACCTTCCATTCTACAAGAGAAGCCTTCATTTCTCAAGGACAAGCCTACAAGTCCCCTTCCTTTGATTCCTTTTCTGATTCTTTAATAAGAGAACAAGAAAAACTCTTACACCTTGGTCTTCTTCATCTTGGAAACTCTTCTAAGAAAGCATTAGCCGCCCAGTAGCAACCAAATTCAAAGAATCCTACGAAGTTGTATTCTAAAAGGAATGGTCCTAAACCAAACAAGGGTCCTAAGCAATTTCAGCCTCAAAATGAAAAATCATTTCAACAAAATGATAAGACGAATAAAAACAAAGGGAAGAACACTGATAGACATTGCAACTTTTGTAATCGAGATGGCCACTTAGAATCCAAATGCTTTAAGAAGATGGAAGCAGCAATGAAGAAGCATAATATCCATTTGGAGTACTCTTCAACTTCAAATTCATCTTCAGGAATGGCACTTTCTGCATGTGGTTGTCAAGCATCTCGGTTTGGCTATGCACTAAATGTATCTTCTTCTTCTCATTCTCATGAGTGGCTCATTGATTCTGGAGCTTCTTATCACATGGCCAAAAACAATGCCATGTTTTCTTCTTTAAATGATTGTAACACCAAAAATATATATGTTGGTGATGATAGATCTCTTAGTGTTGTAGGGACTGGAACTGTTCATATAGACAATGGTCAATTTAATGATGTATTATGTGTTCCAACCTTATCCTGCAACCTTCTATCTATATATCAGATAACTCATTCAGGTGAAGGTAAAATCGTTGAATTTTCACCTCACGATGTTGTAATTAAGGACCTAAGAGATCCTAGATAGATTTTAGCTACTGGCATTGCTGATGATTCTACAAGGTTATATAAGTTTCACAACTTTGGGTCATCAAATCTTCCCTCAGTATTCGTTGCTCATAACGATGAAGTGAGCAAACTTTGGCATGAGTGATTTGGTCACTTAAACTATCGCTCCCTTCAGAATCTATGTAAATAAAATATGGTGACAGGTGTTGAGCCTTAAACCTGCACCTTCCTATACACCCTCTCAGCCTTCTTTTTCCACTTACTTCATCCACCAAGCTGTTAAATCATTGCATTATAGTCTAAAAAGAGCTTCTAACATGGTTTTCTAACTATGCTTACGAATCTTGTTTGGTTTGGATTTTTGTTCAGGCAGCTGCGGAAACTTGTCAGTTTCCATAGCCAGCACAGGTTTCCGCAGCCATTTTGTTAAAGGCTATGCTACAGGTGTCCTATGAAGAAACGAGCCACATGGGCAAGCTACAGGTGACGGGTACATGGAACGTGTCCCTTCAGATTAGCCAAATCATCCAAAGAAGGTCATGGTCAACAAGGGTCAAAGGCAAAGCCAACCAAGGAATTTAGCAATGGCACGTCTCTGTTTTGAGCATGTGAAAGTTTACGTGGCACAGTCCTCAGCCCACGGAGACATCGGCACACCTGGAGATCATCCTCGTAACCTGAATCCAACAGTTACCACTCTGAAGATTTAATAGACATGATGACCGTTACGCTAGATCTTGGCTGAGGAGATCTACGTGTCTCTGGCAACGCAGTTAATAGCATAGGATTCATTTAGTTAGTTTCAGCACTTTTTCATTATAAATAACGCGTTGATAAACGTTGTGTAGAAGCTTTTGGCGATGTAATTTTTGAACTGTTGCTATTATCACCCCACTGTACTCTGTTTTATATATTTTGCTGTTGCTTTAATACATGAGAAGACTACCTTCCTGAGCTTGTTCTTGTGACTGTTAATTGACTGGTTGAGGTGGCAGAGGGCCCCTGCACACTAAAGCCCCGTATAGTTTTTATTTGATTTTATTATGTTTCTGTTTTCATAATCACTAGCTTGTATATAACATGTTGTTTTGATGTTTTTAATTTACTGTTGTTTACATTTTCATTTATGTTTTCTTATAGCTGTCAGCTGATCAATGCTTTTCTACAGGTTTCCTTAGGCAGCCCGGGCAAATTTTCATCTTTTTGATAACTATTGACATATGAGATCATCTTGTCCTTCCTTCTAATTTTCATTTTCTGAAGTTTAATTCCAGCACTATCCTTTTTCAAATTGTGTTTTGCTTATTTATTTTCTGCTACTTAGACATCATACTACTCATTTGTTTATGGCTTCTTTCTATAGTCAAGTGACTCTATTAGTAAGGAATCAGAATATTATTTATTGTAGTGTGATTTAGTTATCATATTGCTTAAACTTATTCATGATTGCTTCCCATAAGATAGATTGAGCTGAAGGGTAAAGGATCAGAAGAGTTGAAGTAGTGTGATTAGTTTCCTTTATGCAATTTAATTTCTTGCAATTTAGCTATCATATTGCTTAACTTATTCATGATTGCTTCCCATAAGGTAGATTGAGCTGAAGGGTAAAGGATCAGAAGAGTTGAAGTAGTGTGATTAGTTTCCTTTATGCAATTTAATTTCTTGCTATTTAGATATCATATTGCTTAACTTGTTCATGATTGCTTCCCACAAGGTAGATTGAGCTGAAGGGTAAAGGATCAGAAGAGTTGGAGTAGTGTGAATTAGCTTCTTTGCTTTAAGTTCAGTTTTTACTTTCTTTTTCATACAGCAGCAAGGATACTGGGCCATTGTCATTAGTTCACTGTTTGATACATTTACTTCCTCTTAAGAATTGATTTCATTACAGTTGTTTTAAAGCTTTCTTTTTGAACACTTTTAAGTTTGGGAAAATCACTATAGAAATCACCATTACCATCCATACTTAACTTTCATTCTCGCCATAACACATTAGGGAAAGATAAATCCAAAAAAAACAAACTAAAAAAAAAAACTCAAAAATGACAAAAGACTAAGGAAATGGTTTGTTGGAAATAATACTGAAGGGGGGGTGAATCAGTATTATCAAATTCTTTTTCAATATATTTATACTTTGAATTATTGTATGTCAGTACCATAAAATAATGAGCATGAACAAGAAAAACAGATAGTCACACCAAAGAACACCAGATATAAGGTGGAAACCCAATGTGGGTGAAAACCACCTACTGCAATATGTCTCTATCTTCTTTCAATTAGAAACTCCTTTTACAATGATTTTGTACTGGTGCAGTCCTTTACCAGTACGTAGGCTGCAACCTGCAGAGAGCTACAACTCTCTCTCGTTTTCCAGTCTCTCCTGGAAGGGAGTTACAACCCCCTACTTCTTTTCTTTCAAGGACCACTTTTCATTAATTTTCAGACTGGATCCAAGAACATCAAATAAACATCAAGTACATGTGAATCAACCAATCTCCTTATACAATCAATCCAATGAGCCACCCAAACTTCTTAGAATTCTGTAAACAGAAAAACAACACCAGTAACCTAAACCCAGGACACAGCAGCAAATAGAAAACAGGCAGCCAACAAATATTTCAAAACAGGTCCGCAACTTCACCAATATACACCTGCAGATACCCGCACTTCACCTTCAGCTGCGCTGCGTATACCCGCACTGCGCCTTCTTCTGTACTGCGTACCCCGCACTGCGCCTTCAGCTGCGCTGCGTATACCCGCACTGTGCCTTCCTCTGTACTGCGTACCCCGCACTGCGCCTTCAGCTGCGCTGCGTATACCCGCACTGTGCCTTCCTCTGTACTGCGTACCCCCGCACTGCGCCTTCAGATCGCCTACAAACCTCTGATTAGGGCCAAATTAACAGTCCTCCAATGTACCACAGACAGTCAGATCCACAGATCTGATCATGCGCCCGAGAGATCACGACTTAGCAATAGATTCGCCTTTAAATTTTACCTTGATTTAGATCTGGCTTTTAAAACTGATAACCCAAAATTCAGATATTCAAATTTCAAAGATGTCTAAGCCAAGTGATCTCCTTCCCTATTTATAGTCAAGCCCTTATTCACACCATGGGACAAAACCATCAATAACCAATACAAGGGATCCAAACCGGGGCTAAATTAGATCCTATACCACGGGCCAAAACCATAGGATCATGAACGATGGGCTAAATACCACGGGCCAAACATAAGAAACCCCACGTGAGCGCACTTCTCTGCCTTGAAGTGAGTGAACTAGGGGACCGCACTTTCTGAACGGATAAACTGCGGGTATGACCGCACTTCCTGGAAGGAGAACCTGCGGGTCCGCACCTTTTGAACCATTCACCTGTGAACCTCTTAATTTCCATCATTTTGAGAGTCTGAACAGAGTTTTGCCACTTGAGTGAGTTGCCATCAAGTACAACACCTGTATCATAGAGCCATACCAGAATCATAATGCCAACAATCTCCCCCTTTGGACTTGATGGCAACCTCAAGATCCTCAACGTCATTCTCCCCCTTTGACATCAAGGGCAAAGGGTTATGCTCCCCCTAAGACCATGCTCCCCCTGACTATAAACCAGATCTGCAAAGAAGAACCATAATCCACCAAACACCATAAATGACCATGAAAGAGATAGAGACATATCGCAACAATATTTCTTCTGTACTTCCTCCATAATGCCAACAATCCATTATATGCTCCCCCTGAACCTGTGCCATTCGATCTTCGACCAATCCGCAACTCAGCAAATGTACGCATATACCCCAGATGAACCTTGCGTACAACCAACAATCAGAAGAGAGTCAACAACAAGATGATGCATCAACAACCCCCAGCTTTTGCCTGAGGTATTCAAAGGTCTCCCTGGGCAATGGTTTGGTGAGTATATCAACAACTTGTTCCTTAGAAGGAACATACTCCAACTTGACCTTTTGCTCAAGCACTTGTTCTCGAAGAAAGTGATACTTGATTGGTATGTGCTTGGTCTTTGAATGCATGACTGGGTTCTTTGAAATGTTGATTGCACTTGTATTATCACATAAGATGGAGATAGGTGGTGTACAAGTGATTTGAAAATCCTGCAAGGTCTGCATCATCCAAAGGAGTTGAGTGCAACAAGATGCAGCAGCCACATATTCTGCTTCAGTTGTAGACAAAGCAATTGAACTCTGTTTCTTGCTGAACCAAGATACTAATCGGGAACCCATAAAGAATGCACCACCACTTGTTCTCTTCCTGTCATCCACGCTTCCGGCCCAATCTGCATCTGTATAAGCATGAAGTGTGAGATCTGTATCTCTAGGATACCATAAGCCATAGTTTTGAGTCCCTTGAAGATATTTGAAAATTCTCTTCACTGCCTGAAGATGAGTTTCCTTTGGATTTGCCTGAAATCTTCCAACTATTCCCACTGCATGCATGATGTCTGGTCGGGTACCTGTCAAATAAAGTAGACTTCCAATCATAGATCTGTAGGTTGGTTGATGCACTGCTGCTGATTCATCATTTGCACTGAGGTTACATCCTGTGACCATGGGTGTACATACTGGTTTTGCTTCTTCCATACCATATTTCTTCAAAATATGCTTGAGATACTTGGTTTGAGACAAGAAGATCCCTCCTTCATTTTGTTGGATTTGCAATCCAAGAAAATATGTCAGTTCTCCAAGAAAAGACATTTCGAATTCTTTCTGCATCACCAAGGCAAAGCTTTGACTCATAGCTTCTTCATTGATGCCAAAGATAATATCATCTACATACACAACAAGTATTAGCAATTTGTCATTTTCAATTTTTATATAAAGATTGCTATCTGCTGATCCTTTTGAAAAACCTTGTTGATGAAGATATTTGTCCAAACGATAGTACCAAGCCCTTGGAGCTTGTTTAAGACCATAGAGAGCCTTTTTCAGTCTGCATACAAGATTTGGATCATTTCCAAGAATGAAACCATCTGGCTGCTCAATGTATACTTCTTCTTCTAAGTCTCCATTCAGAAAGGCTGATTTCACGTCCATTTGAAATACTTTGAACTTTTGAAAGCTTGAGAGAGCAAGGAACATTCGGATGGCCTCAAGTCTTGCAACAGGAGCAAAAGTTTCTTCAAAATCTATTCCTTCTTGCTGGGCATATCCTTTACAAACAAGTCTGGCCTTGTTTCTAATTACTTCCCCATTTTCATTCAACTTATTCTTGAAGATCCATTTTGTCCCTATAACATTCTTATCCTTTGGTCTAGGAACCAACTCCCAAGTGTTATTCTTTTCGATCTACTCAAGTTCTTCATCCATTGTTTTGACCCAACATTCATCTTTGCATGCCTCTCTTACATTTTGTGGTTCAGTAGAGGAGAGTAATGCCAAATAGCTTGAAGCTTCTGCAATCGTTCTTCTTGTTTGTAAACCTGCTTCTTTCTGCCCCAAAATCTGAGATTCTGGATGATTCTTCTGAACGTACCTTGATGGAGTCTTCTCTTCTATCCTTATCTGTTCCTCTGGTGCTCCTTGAGGTTCTTCTTCTTCATCATTCTATTTTTGAGGGTAGTCTTCATTTTCTTCGATATTTTCATGATTTACTTGCCTAGGAATGTATCCTTTTTCATCAACCACTACATCAATGTTGTCAACAATTTTTCCAAGTCTTTTATTGTAGCACTTATATGCTTTGCTGTGTGGAGAATAACCAAGAAGAATGCCTTCATCTGCTCTAGGTTCAAGTTTGCCAAGTTGCCCATCAGTATTCTTAATATAGCATTTGCTCCCAAAAATTTTGAAATGCTTTACCGTAGGAGTCTCACCATACCAGAGCTCATGAGGAGTTTGAGTGTTGTTCACTCGGACATTTGTTTTGTTGAGAATAACAACCGCAGCATATGCAGCTTCACCCCAGAAAGTTGCGGGAGTTCCAGACTCATCAAGCATAGCACGAGCCATTTGTTGGATTGTTCTGTTCATCCTTTCCACCACTCCATTTTGCTGAGGAGTTCTAGCTATAGAGAATTCCCTTCTTATCCCATGTTCTTCACAGAAATCGAAAAATTCATTTGAGGTAAACTCCCCACCCCTGTCAGACCTGAGGCACTTAATTTTGTAACCTGATTCATTTTCAACCAAGGCTTTGAAGGATTTGAATTTTTCGAATGCTTCATCTTTGTGCTTCAAAAGTCCTAACCAAAAAAACCTGGAGAAATCGTCAATGAATAATATCAAGTATTCTTCTCCTCGAGGTGACCTTGTCCTGAAAGGACCACATACATCTGTATGGACTAGTTCAAGAGGCCTGCTGGCTGATCCTTCCTTCTCCGGGAAGTTGGTTCTGGTTTGCTTACCAAACTAACATGATTTGCATATAGTGTTGTCTGGAATTTTGATATCTGGAAGACCACGAACTGCCTGATATTTGCATGCCTTCCTTATTTGTGAAAAGCTTAGATGCCCCAACCTCCGGTGCCATAACCAATGTTCATCATCCTTGCTCAAATAGCATTGTTGTTGTCCTTCTTCAAATATGTATAGATTATTTGGAGTTCTTCTACCTTTGATCACTGTTTTCCCTGTATCAAGATCACGAACACTACATCCATTTGATCGAAATATTACCTCGGTTCCTTGATCGCACATCTGACTGACACTCAGAAGATTATGCTTCAAGCCATCAACATACAAAACATTTCCAGCTTTGACCTTTTCTTTCAACTGAGTTGTGCCTTTTCCTTTTATAGCTGCAAGAGTATCATTTCCAAAAGAAACTTTCTTTCCCTTTTCTAAAGCAGAATATGATTCAAGTTTTTCTTTATCACCTGTCATATGCTTCGAACATCCACTGTCGATGTACCATAGATTTTCCTATCCCTCTGCATAAAAGGCTATCCCACATCTTTCTTATTGTGGTTCTTTTATTCTCCATGTTCTAGTGCTTGAGGCTTGTTCCTTTGTTTGCTGAAACCTGCTCCTGCATTCAGAATCTTCATGACCGAAGTTATTACAAATAGAACATTCAATTTCATTTTCAAGAGCCGAAAAGTTGTTATAGGTCCTGTTTGTAATCCCAATCATACTTCTTTGTTTTTGAGCTTCTCTAGTCATGATTGTTTTATATGCAACACATTGAGCTGCTTTGTGACCAAATTTATGGCAAGAGAAACATTGGCCATTGAAGAACCTTCTGCGGTTATCAAATCTACCAGCCAAATGATTGTAATTTCTATTGTCATCCATTCTTGAAGCAAATTGAGAAGATTTTACCTGTGGCTGGTTATAGCTTTTGTTCACCCTTAAGACAGATTGCCCTTGGTTTACCTGGTAGTCTTTGTTTGTTCTTGATGTAATTCGTCCCTACTTTACCTGGTGATCTCCATTGTGCTTTTGCTCATTCCTTCTTGCTGCATCAAGATAACTCTTTGAGGTGGATGCTTGGGATGTTTCTCCATTATACCCCAGACCTGTCTTGTTTAGTGGAGAACGTTGTACATTGATGATCTTATCCAGAGTTTCAGATCCTTTGACAAACTTAAGATTAATAACCTTTGTTTTCTCAATTTCTTTTCTAAGGCCAACAATTTCACATTCTAACTTTTCAAAAAAAATTTCTTTTTCATCAATTTGAAATTGTAGAGTATCAATGATCACATTCTTTTCTTCTATACATGTCTTGAGTCTAGAAATCTCTTCATAAAAGCTATCCACATCTATAGCATCCATGTAATCATCATCTTCAAAGGCCATTAAAAGTTTATAGTCATTACCTCGTTCATCTTCATCACTATTTGATAGACCATCACTGTCTTCATGAGTGTAGTAGCTTTTCTTATTTGCATTCTGTTTCTTGTTCCATCTAATAGGTTCCTTTCCCTTGTCGATCTTATCCTTATGAGGACATTTGGCAGCATAGTGACCTACTCTTCCACAAGCAAAGCATTTGAAGGGTAACTTACCTTTGAACCGTCCAGCACCCCGTTGAAGATTTCTGACAAAATTTGATTCTTCTTCTTCTTCTGACCCACGTCCTGATTCATAGTACTCTCCTTTGCCTGAAGCCTTGAAGGCAGCTTCTCTCCTATCAGATGGACCTCCTTTCCTCATTTCATAAGCAGTTAGAATTTCATGCAGTTGTGACATTTTAAGATGTTGTAGATTCTCCTTTTCTTCTATAGCAGAAACTTTAGATTCAAACCTAGGTGACAAGGATCTTAGAACTTTTTCAACCACAACAGCCTCTTTTATTTCTTCACCCAAATTTTTCATACAATTAACAATCTCATCCACACGAAGAAAATAGTTAGCCACACTTTCATCATTATTGGTGAGCTCCAGTATTGTAGCAATAATGCTACAACTCCTGGGGCTTCCTGTCTCTCATTTTATCAACCCGGTAGTTCGTACAAACTTGGAAGCGACGGTGCTATATGCACAAGTACTAGCTCTTGTCGCCGCTGTCACTTGGTCAGCTGGCACAAGTCCGCTAGGGCTCAAGCCAACTTCTATAGGCTCTCAGAAGAAGCTTGCTAATTGATGGACGAAAGCTAATCTCAAAGGAAAGCTACTCTACTTGACAAAAATGAACTGAAAGCAAATCAAAGCATGTAAACCTAGGAAACCCTAATTTAACTAGTCTAAC
This sequence comes from Pinus tabuliformis, assembly GCA_031772625.1. Taxonomy (NCBI): domain Eukaryota; kingdom Viridiplantae; phylum Streptophyta; class Pinopsida; order Pinales; family Pinaceae; genus Pinus; species Pinus tabuliformis. Next base: position 406,660,051 of record CM062811.1, on the reverse strand, counting down.
CTCTACAATGCAAGAAATGTGAATGAAGCTTCTACCAATGCTGTCACTACCTCTGATAAATGAAAATGCATCGTTCTAAACTACTTGCATCATGAAAGTTATGTTTTTGTATTTTCTTTTAAGTGTGTGGGATGATGGTGATCTTGAGCTAACTAGGGTTTGGTTGTGCAGATGGGATGGAGAAGGAAGGAAAGCGTGGGATAGGTTGGGGAGGCTAGAAGAGGTCCCTAGGGATCCTTAGCACCCATCCACAGAGGTTCCTCGCATTCAGATGCTCAGCAACCGAGAGAGTGGCCTCCTACAGGATGGCTGTGGAGAATCCTACAGGATACTCTGTTTTCTACAGGATGTCTATAAATGGCTACAGGATGACCTACCGTGAGTGTTTGGAGTGATGGAGGGATGATGAAATGGTAGAGGGAGATGTGTAAGGTAGGGATGAGGCTGGTGATGGCTTTAGAAGTGGAAGATTAGGATGGGAAGTGAGTGCAGGGAGGAGGATGGAAGGTGAAGGGCTATGTCAACGAAAGGCTAGAGAATGGAAATAAGTGAGGAGTGAAAGACTTTGTGAGGTAACGGAGCGGAGCAGGGGTCAAAGAGATGTCTGCATGCGTGATCAGGATGGAGGACAAAGTGATGGAACGAGAGAGAGCAGTGTAAGTGAAACAAATGCTTATGACTGTCACTTAACCAAAAATGCATCAATCCTAAACTACTTGTGCTTGTAAATTCAATGAGCAGCAATCTAAACGTGAAAGAGAACGTGCATGCAGCTATGGTAAGGAAGTGTGGTGCAGGTGCGAATCATGTGGAAGCATCTAACTTAACGTGACTGTGGTTGCAGCAATCATGGAATAAAGAAATGCGTATTTTTGGTGGTTAATCATGGACTTCACTCCAATCCCAGATGAGACGGCAGTGAGCCTTAACAACCTTTTTGTTGGAGCTCCAATGGACTATATCTATCCTCTGCTACACTAAACAACTGTAAACAAACTCACTATAAGCAATCTCCTATCTAACTCATGAAAAAGACCAACTCAACAACCTGTAATTCGAATTGCATGTGTAAATGGAAAGCTCACAGTGCTGAAATGAAATGGAAACAACACTACAGCAGAGGGGATCTATGGCTCTCAGGTTGGGCCCTAACCTGAGAGCTATAGTCTCCTTGAGAAAAACTCAGAACTAGATCACAAACTGCCTTCTTTATTCATAACTGATATCATGCCAAATTGGCTTACAAAAAGGAACAAAAACTGAACTGTGCTCCAAAATTACAATAGCAATACGAGAGTTTCAACAACCTATCTAAGGCTAAAGCCTTCATACTTATACAAAAACGATGATCCAACAAGTGTCCTACATTTTAGGAGCTCGGCTGTCCAACTAGAGTTTAACTGCTGATCCTGTAGGATGGTCATAATTGTTGTTCCTGTAGAGTAGTTTATAACTGCTGTTCCTGTAGAACAGCTGGCCGTTTTTTAAGCTCGGAGGGGAGATGGATTAGAGCTCGGAGTTCTTGATGGGAATCACGAGGGATGTCCCTAGAACCGTGGACATCCTCTCCCAAAACCTGCAGTGCCACCTCATTGTCTCCTTAACTCCTTTTTCGTTGTCTTTTGCTCCCTTTTAATGCCAAAACCTGGAATCAAAATGCATCAGTCACGTAGAGAGAGTGCCTACCCTTCTTCCTACAAACAACATGAATAAACTAAGAAATGCATGCATAAGCAATAAAAAATGAATGGTTTGAGCAAGTAGAATAGGCCAAAATGAGTCCAAATTGTACCAAAATTGGGGCTCATCATCACCCCCCAGCTGAACCATTTGCTCATCCTTGAGCAACCTTGCTCCTGCTTCTCGTCCTTGGCTGAGGACTCGGGACCGGAACAGGCTCTTTCTTTTCCGCTTTTGATGGCCCTGCCTTCTCTGCCCCTGGTGGTGATGAAGGTGATGCTTCCTTCCCCTTTTCCATTCCCTTAAGTCGGGCTTCGGAAGGCGACTGGCCTATCTTTCGAGTCCAGGAGGTTATTTTTGGGCTCCCCTTTTCTGGGGTGGCCGATGTTTTAGAGGGGGTCCTTGGACTGGGTGAAGTAGGGACATCCCCTGAAGTGGTTTGGCTGCTGGGTGGAGGCTGTGGCTTGCCCGTGGTCATCCTCTTGCTCCTCCTGACTTCAAGTGGTAGAGGGGTCTCCCTCTCCCTTTTCTCTTTCGGTTTTGGAGGTGTGCTGAGGGCAGCCAGTGCCACTGCTGCCTCCTTCTCAAGAATGCCAGCCTTCCCTTTCTTGCGATTTGCTCTCTCGGAGCTCCTTGTAGAGGGCCTCTCCTTTTTAGATCTCGGGCTTCCTGTGGAAGACCCTGCTTTGCCCGCTTTCGGGCTTCCTGTAGAAGCCTGTGGTTGCACTTTCGGGCTTCCTGTAGAAGCCTCTTTCTCCGTTTTTGGGCCTCCTGTAGAAGCCTGTCCCCTAATGATTTTCGGGCTTCCTGTAGAAGCCTTGGTTGTTGCTCTTGGGCTTCCTGTAGAAGCCTGCTCCTTACTGATCTTCGGGCTTCCTGTAGAAGCCTTTGTCTTTGTTTTCGGGCTTCCTGTAGAAGCCTGTTTTTGTGTTTTCGGGCTTCCTGTAGAAGCCTGTGCTTGCGTTCCTGTAGATGCAACTTCCGCCACCTTTTCTTTGTTGGCTGCATGGATTTTGCTTTTGGCGTTGCCTGCAGGAGCTGACGAGGTGCTTGGGCTGGCAGGGACCACCTCAGTTTTGACTGCCCTGCTTTTCAACCTCTGTTCCCTTGCTGACAGGATGGGGGTGTCTTCTTTTGCTCTGTCATCCTTTCCCTCCTCCTTCTCTTTTCGTTCTTTCTTCTGTGTTGGAGTCGGGACCTTTTTGCTTTTCCCTTTCTTACTCTTGGCTACGGGCTCTTCTTCTTCACCACTAGAGGACCCCGTTTCTTCAAGCAACATTTTTATGTCCCCTTCTCTTGTTAAGTTCCTAAATGATTCCCATGCGAGGGGGACTTTATATGAGTGGAGAGCATCCTCCACAAGCAATTTTATCAGCCCATGATGGGCTATCTGATCAGGGATTCCGTCCTTGAGCTTTGTAGAGCACTCTATCAAGGACTGCAGTAAAAAGTAAGGAATGCTCAGCCTCTGTGCTGCAGGGAGGTCAATCTGGTGTCTTAGTTCATTGAGCAGCCTGAAGTGATACGCATATATGATGCTGTAACGACCCTCACAGGTGATATATTTCATAATTTGCAAATTGACTTCGTCCCACGGTGGCAACAGGCTTGTCCTTTTCACCCCATTTTTGTCCTCTGTGAATGATTCTTCAGGCGGGAAGAACTCCTTCTTTGCTTGCTGGCTCTGCTTCCGCTCTTCTTTATCCCATGGCAGACCCATGGGCAGTTCCGTGACTCGACTTATGTGCTCTGGTGTGAGTTGGAGGCTGAGGCCTCTGAAGCTTACCGTGGCCAGTGTCAGGGATTTAGGATTCAAGGCCTGCAAGAATTCCTCGGCTACTTCATCATCGTAGCCTTGTAGCTTATCACAAAAAGGCATCCATTGTGCTCTAGTGAAGATCTCAACCACTGCCGGGTTTCTCCTTAATGTATTTGAATCAGTGGGCTCTCGCCTGATAAACCCTCCAGGCATGACGAACACAGTGGTTTTGACCAAAGGCGGTAAATACAAAAGGAATTCGGTCTTATAGACAGAGCATGCAATGAATTCACAAAACCACAGTCTAATTATACTGCTATCCTGTAGAAGCGATAGTATAGGCACGGTAATCCAATATCTTTTATGACCAGACTGTGAATAATGACCTTGCCACCTTTGAAAACCAATTGCGGAAGGAGTTTCAGGGTTACCTCTTTTTCGCCACCTTTTTTTTACGTGAAGACTTCACCTTCCTGCAGAGACTGCTTTCCTATAGATACTGTTTCCTGTAGGACTGCGTTCCTGTAGAAACTGTTCCTGTAGGAGTAGTGCGCAGACTTCGGGGGGAGCTTTAGTTGGACAGCAGTCGAGAGGTGCCTTACCAGCGTTTAGGTAGCCGAGAGCTTGGCGTATCAACATGCAGAGGTAATCAGAGGAACTACTCGAGTTTTGAAGTGAGGTTGATGGATATACACGCTTAATCGAGCCGATTAGATTTTGAATCGGCGCAGCTCGTGGTGCGGGGGGTGAGTTGTCCCCGCCGGACCGTTGGGTGACGTCACCCATCATCCGCCTACACATTCGCTTGCTGCCGCATTCATTCCCACAGATCTGTCGCCGCCCTTTTCGGTTAAACTCATTTCACGGTTGACGGGACTGATCTTCACGTGCGTGCTGCGTGTGTCCTTTGTTGTGGCTGCCACCTCATCATCCTACTATCCCTTTACTAGCCGATGTGGCCAGTCAGCTGGCCTTACGGCCGCTCAATCATTCACCTTTATGCCATGCAAAACAAATCAAAGTAATATCCATGTGATTTGATGGAGAGAAGGATTAGAACACTTACCTGCGCGCGTCTGCATATGATTTTCAGGTTTTTGGACGACGGATCTACCTGCTGCATGTGGCTTACACAGTCTGGAGGCTCGTGGTCACGGGATGCTGGCGCTGTGGTGGACGTTCTGGTTGCATGCGCCCACGTTTTGCTTGCAGATGGCTAGGCGATGAATGGCATCCACTCCTGCAGGTTTGACTGCTACAGGATTCCCGCGGGAGCCTTGCAACAGTCTCACCTCCTTGGGTGCATGCTGCATGCTGGCGGTTCTGGCTTCTCGATCACGATCCCAGCGCTGGTGATGCATAACGTGGATGTGGTATGGCTCTCGGTGCTTGGTTTTTCTTTGACAGATGTTTTTTCACGAGAACTCATTGCTCTGTTGTGCTGCTGCAGGGATCTTGGTTGCATGGCGACGAGGATGGTGGAGCAAGATAATAGCAATGTTCAGGAGTGCCATCAGTGGCATGCATGCATTCAATCCATTCCTCAGTCGCTAGATCTTCATTTAAAACACATTTCGGCCGTCGCAACCTTCTACAGGAAGTTTCCTGTAGAACACAGAGCTTCCTGTAGAAATTTTGCACTTTCCTGTAGAAGATCCGCGTCTTCCTGTAGGAAGACTGTCTCTTCCTGTAGAAAACTGTATCTTCCTGTAGAAGATCCAAATCATGATGAAAATTGCACATACCTTGAAAAACATTGTTATTCTTGGAGGAGGTGTTGATGACATCCTTTGATAGCATGATGAAGGCCCCTGGCTTGGAGTGGAGAGGCTTCTTCTCCTCCATAGAACATCTGCATGCAAAACTTTTATTGTGCTTATTGTTTTTTTCTTCTTTTTTTTTTCTCTTTTTTTTGAAAAGATAGCAGGGGCGCCCCAAAGAGGTTTTCACCCTTGCTACCTGCCCTGAGCGCCTCAGAGAGGTTTTCACTCAAGGATCTTCTCTTTTTTTTTTTTTTTTAACTTTCTCCTCTTTTTTTTTGAAAGACAATAGGAGTGCCTCAATGAGGTTTTCACCCCTACTGCCTGCCTTGGGCGCCTCAGAGAGGTTTTCACCCAAGGATCTTTTTTTTTTTTTTTTTTTTTTTTTTTTTTTTTTTTTTTTTTTTTCAGGGTATGCCCAGAATGGAGGCAGAACCCTTCTCTATGACCAAAACGGATTTCTCCATAGTGCTGATAAACTCTTGTCTTGAGGGAGGCTTCCTGTAGATCTTCAATCGGTGCCCATTGACAAGCATGGGAATGGCTTCCTCATCAATGGTTCGAATGAGGACAGATCCATTGTCATGGCACTGCTCCACTACATATGGTCCTAGCCATCTGGTTCTCAACTTCCCCTTGAAATCTTTGAATCTGGAGTCATACAACAAAGCCCAATCTCCCGGCTGAAATTGCTTGTCATGGAGATGTTGGTCATTCCACACCTTCCTCTGAAGTTGAACCACTTCTGAGTGAAGGAGGGCCTGCATGCGGTGCTCATCCAGTCCATTCAGCTGCAACAACCTTTCTTGCTGTGCATGGCTGAGATCTAAGTCCAGCTGAGCTGCCATCCTCAAAGTGTTATACTCAAACTCAATGGACAGCAAAGCTTTCTTCCCATAGACCATCTCATAAGGTGTGAAGCCGGTGGTGGTCTTCCAAGTGGTGTTGTAAGCCCAAGTGGCTTCAACCAGGCGATCTGCCCAGTCCTTTCTGCTGCTGCTCACCACTTTGGTCAAGATCCCCTCTAATGCTCTATTGGTGACCTCCACCTGCCCATTTGCTTGAGGATGATAGGGAGTGGAGGTTCTATGCTTGATCTTGTGATGAGCTAGGAGATCTTCAACCAAGTGGGAGGTGAACTGGCTCCCTTGATCGGTGACCAGCTCTCTTGGATAGCCAAACTTATAGAAGATGTTCTCTCTCAAGAACTCGGCCACTTTTTCTTCTGTTGCTGCTTTGATGGCTTTGGTCTCTGCCCACTTCGTCAGGTAGTCAGTGCACACAATGATGTAGGATCTTTGCCTCGAAGAGGGATTGATTGGACCCACAAAGTCCATGCCCCACTTCTCAAATGGCTCAAGAGTCACTTGAGGTTGGAGGGGCATCTCATCCCTTTGGGTTGGTTTCCCCATTCTTTGGCATTGGTCGCACTGGCTGACATATCTTCTGACATCTTGATGCAGTGTGGGCCAATAGTAGCCTGCCTGCAGAATCTTGAAGGCAGTTCTCTTTGCTGCAAAGTGTCCTCCACAAGGCCCATCGTGACAGGTGAGGAGGATGTCAAAGACTTCCTCTTCCCTTACAAAATGCCTTAAGATCTGATCGGGGCCAAGCTTGAACAGGTTGCCCCCAATCCATGTAAATGAGGCACTCTTTCTGATGATTTTGCTCTTCTCTTTTGAAGAGAGGTGTGGAGGGAACTGAGCTGAAACAAGGTAGTTTGCTATATCAGCAAACCATGGAGAGAGTACTGATATAGCAAACAGATGCTCATCAGGCATCTGGTCATCCACCGTCCCATCTTCATCTGCAGACAAATCCAATCTAGACAAGAAGTCAGCAACAACATTTTCTCTCCCTGGTTTATCAACAATGGTTAGATCAAACTGCTGCAATAAAAGTAACCATCTAATAATACGAGCATTCACATCTGGTTTATTCATCAAGTATCTAATAGCAGCATGGTCAGTATGTACAAAAGTCTGGTAACCGGTAATATAATGTCGGAACTTGTTCAGTGCATGGACCATAGCTAAGAATTCCTTCTCGGTTACAGTGTAGTTCAGCTCGGCTTTGGACAAGTTTTTGCTAACGAAGTAAATGGCATATGGAAGTTTTTCCTCAACTTGTCCTAAGGCTGCACCTATGGCTTTGTTTGAGGCATCAGTGTGGATGTGGAAAGGTAGGGCCCAGTTTGGACCTCTCAAGATTGGTGCTGACACCAACTTGTCCTTTATCTCATTCAAACACTTCTGACAATCGTCAGTCCACTTAAACTCCACATCTTTTGCCAACAGACCAAACAATGGTGAGGCTAACTTGTTGAAGTCCTTAATGAATCTCCGGTAGTATCCTGCTAATCCCAAGAAACTCCGGACATCCCTTACTTTTTGAGGAGGTGGAACCCTCTTGATGAGAGCAATTTTGTTGGGATCCACCTGCAATCCTTGGGAAGAAATAGTATGGCCTAGCACGGTCCCCTCAGTCATTAGGAATTCACATTTTTCAGGACTAAGGGACAAGTTCATCTCAGTGCACTTGGTTAGGACCTTTCCCAAGTTGGACAATGCTTCCTGGAAGTTGGCCCCATAAGGGGTAAAGTCATCCATGTATATTTCCACTACATCATGGACCAACTCTGAGAAGATGCTCAAGACAGCTCTCTGAAAAGTAGCAGGAGCATTGCATAGCCCAAAGGGAAGGACTCTGTAGGCAAAGGTACCCCAAGGACAGGTGAAGGTGGTCTTATCTTGGTCTTCCGGGCTGATTTGGATTTGATTGTACCCGCTAAACCCATCCAGGAAAGAGAAGAACTTCTTTCCTGCCAGTCCATCCAACACTTGATCTATGAAGGGTAGGGGGAAATGGTCTTTCTTGGTAGCTTTGTTCAGCTCACGGTAATCTACACAGATCCTCCACTTCCCATTCTTCTTGGGAACCAACACTAGAGGGGACACCCATTCACTATCTGAGATGGGGTAGATGAATCCGGCATCCAACAATTTTTGCAGCTCTTCCTTGACAATGTCCTTAAGGGCTGGATTCATTCTCCTCTGGGGTTGCCTAACTGGTTTACAATCCTCTTTGATGTATATATGATGGGTACAGACCGAGGGATGGACTCCTTTCATCTCCTTATAGCTCCAAGCAAAAGCATCTAAGTGGCTGGCCAATAGGCTACACAACTCCTTCTCTTGGGAAGGAGATAGGGAGGAGCTGATCTTTAATGCTCTCTCAGGGCCAAACTCCACACTTTTGACTCTGGGAGTGACAGGGCTGGTTGTACAAAGGTCCACTGAGGTGCTAGCTTGGGCATCCTCCACCAATTTTTCTAAAGGTAGTGCACTGGTAGGTGGATTCTGGATCAAGTTCTCGATCAAATCATCCTCGGTTGGGGAATTTCTTCTATTGGTTTCTATGGTACACAGAGGTGCTGAATACACCTCGTCTTCTTCTCCTTCTTCCAACCAGAGTGGTAAATCATGCTCTAAAGAAGGTTGGGCAGGAGGGTATAGGACTAGCTGCTTGGACATGGGACCATTCTTGATGGTCATGTTTCCTGCCCGACAACTTATGTAAGCATCTGCAGTAGCTAACCAAGGCCTTCCCAAGATGAGAGGATACCCAGTAAGCTTGGCCTTTGGTTGCAGAACCAGGAAGTCTGCAAGGTATTCCCAAGAATCAATAGAGACCAAGACATCCTCCACAATCCCTTCGGGAGTCACGGTGGAGTGATCTGCTAATTGCAGTACTGTCGAGGTTTTCCTCAAGGAACCCTGAAGATTGAGTTTAAGCATGGTATCTCTGGTCATCACATTGATGGCTGCCCCCAGATCAATCAAGGTGTGGGGGATAATGGTGCCATTGATGTGAACATCTACTACAGGGCTTCCAGGATCTAGGTACTTTGGGCAGATGACTTGTCCTAGCATAAGGTCAGACAGTTGTCCTATGACATTGATAGTTGAGGCATCTTTCTTCCGTCTGCCTGGGTGTTTGAAACACTTCTCCTTAACCAGCTTGTTATATATAGGCACATCCTTGATGGCTTGGAGAAGTGGGATTTTTACACACAACTGCTTGAGCTCACCCAAAAGCTCATCTTCTTCTGGGTTAGGTTGTGTGGTGGCTGTTAGTCTCTCAGGAAAGGGTGGAATAGGCTTTGGTTCACTCTCCTGATGGTTTTCCTCATCCTCTGGGGGAGGAGGTTGGCGATCTGGAAGAGTCTTTCCAGATCTAAGATTGATCTCCTGGATCTCCACAGCATAGGTAGGGCATGAGGTCTCCCCAGTATATACCTGCTGAGCCTGTCTATTGTTGGGGTTCGGGTTCGTTTGAGCAGGCATCTGAGGTTGCCTAGGAGGAGCAGGAGGTAAAGGCTGAGGTTGAACTGGTGGTGGAGGCAAAATGGCAGGAGGAGTGTTGTATTGGGGCCTCCACCCCGACTGAGGAGCACTCCATTGAGGCTGCGACTGGGTATGTGAGTGATATGGATGAGAGGGAGGTTGAGTAGGATACTGAGGTGGATAAGACCATGGAGGAGGCATGGACCAAGAAGGATGAGCAGGGGGACCCCAGGAAGGCATAGGAGTCGATTGGTTGGGGTTGTAATAAGCTTGAGATGCCCCTTGCATCCCCTGCTGATAAGGTCTAGATCCTTGAGGCCTCCGTTGGTTGATGAAGTAGAGAGGTTCAGTGGGGGCTTCAGTCCCTTGGTACATGGCCTTAAATCCAGGTAAGGTTGGACACTGATTCGTTGGGTGGTCCTCCTCACAAACGAAACACACTTCAACTGAATGCAATGGACATTCATTCTTAGGGTGTCTTCTGGTGCACCTAGGACAGAAGATAGCCAAGGCTCTCTCAGCTTCTTCTTTCTTCTGCTAGATCCTGAATGTGTCCAGCTGCATGGCAATGGTCTGTCTCACCTCACTCTTAAGATCTTCTAATTGGTTTGTAAACTCATGTTTGGAGAAAGGGACACCAGTGGAGAGGAGATTTCCTCTACCTCTTTTCCTAGCTGCCCTAGAATGATTTCGGAACACAGTCTTGATGTCCTCGTAAGGCAGTTGGTAAATGTCCCCCCCAGCTAACATGTGAAGGGTGTCTAAGAGATCTTTAGGGATTCCTCGGAGTAGAACCAACTTGAGGGATTCAGGGTCAAGCGTGCACCTGGCCCGTTTATAGCTAAGTTGGAACCTCTCCTCATAATCCTCTAAAGACTCATCATTCCCCATGGTCATTCGAAAGATCTCTCCCTTAGTTTCCTTGGACCTACAATAATCCCTATACTTGGTATTGAAGGCTTGCTGCATCTGAGCCCAAGTAGCTATGTTATTCCCAGGTAATCCCATGAACCAGCGTAGGGCTGCATCCTTAAGAGTAGAAGGGAAAAGCTTCAACTTTTGCTCATCTTCAGTATAGTCATAGGTTCTACAAAGGACAGCAAACTCAAACAAGAAGGTATCAGGATCCTTAGTGGTCAGTCCATGGAAGTGAGGCAAAGAAGAGGGGCTAATGTTTTTCATTTTCATCTCCCCATTGGTCTCTCGGATGGGGAAAGCTCCTTCTATTCTCTCATCTTCTCTATTGTCAGCCATAGCTACAGATGGAGTGGTCTCTAACTCTTCTTCTTCTATAGGGTCTTGGTATATCTTTGGATGTTCACCTATAGGTTCCTCTGGGTCACGGTCACCAAAGAAGAGTGAAGGGTGACTCAGTGATGTGGTGGGGGTGTTTGGTAGGAATTTGCCTGATCTATCACGGTTCCTACGAGGCATGAAATGGAAAGGACTTTTCTTTCTTTTGTTTTGAGTGCTTTTGTTTTTTTCTTTGGTACCTGCAAAACTGAAACAAAGTGATCTACAACTAACTATATTGCTCAAATGAAATTGCAAAATTGGAAAGCTAATCTAGGAAAGCAAGAAATATTAATCTAGGAAAGCAGGAAATGCTAATCTAGGAAAGCAAGAAATGCTAAGCTACTTTTGCAAAAAGGGAAATGAAGTAAACTACTGAGCAGAAGTAAGAGTATGGAAGTAGAAGAAAAGCAACAATTACTAATACTCTGACGCTTCCCCGGCAACGGCGCCAAAAAGGATGGTGAGCTCCAGTATTGTAGCAATAATGCTACAACTCCTGGGGCTTCCTGTCTCTCATTTTATCAACCCGGTAGTTCGTACAAACTTGGAAGCGACGGTGCTATATGCACAAGTACTAGCTCTTGTCGCAGCTGTCACTTGGTCAGCTGGCACAAGTCCGCTAGGGCTCAAGCCAACTTCTATAGGCTCTCAGAAGAAGCTTTCTAATTGATGGACGAAAGCTAATCTCAAAGGAAAGCTACTCTACTTGACAAAAATGAACTGAAAGCAAATCAAAGCATGTAAACCTAGGAAACCCTAATTTAACTAGTCTAACCTCTACAATGCAAGAAATGTGAATGAAGCTTCTACCAATGCTGTCACTACCTCTGATAAATGAAAATGCATCGTTCTAAACTACTTGCATCATGAAAGTTATGTTTTTGTATTTTCTTTTAAGTGTGTGGGATGATGGTGATCTTGAGCTAACTAGGGTTTGGTTGTGCAGATGGGATGGAGACGGAAGGAAAGCGTGGGATAGGTTGGGGAGGCTAGAAGAGGTCCCTAGGGATCCTTAGCACCCATCCACAGAGGTTCCTCGCATTCAGATGCTCAGCAACCGAGAGAGTGGCCTCCTACAGGATGGCTGTGGAGAATCCTACAGGATACTCTGTTTTCTACAGGATGTCTATAAATGGCTACAGGATGACCTACCATGAGTGTTTGGAGTGATGGAGGGATGATGAAATGGTAGAGGTAGATGTGTAAGGTAGGGATGAGGCTGGTGATGGCTTTAGAAGTGGAAGATTAGGATGGGAAGTGAGTGCAGGGAGGAGGATGGAAGGTGAAGGGCTATGTCAACGAAAGGCTAGAGAATGGAAATAAGTGAGGAGTGAAAGACTTTGTGAGGTAACGGAGCGGAGCAGGGGTCAAAGAGATGTCTGCATGCGTGATCAGGATGGAGGACAAAGTGATGGAACGAGAGAGAGCAGTGTAAGTGAAACAAATGCTTATGACTGTCACTTAACCAAAAATGCATCAATCCTAAACTACTTGTGCTTGTAAATTCAATGAGCAACAATCTAAACGTGAAAGAGAACGTGCATGCAGCTGTGGTAAGGAAGTGTGGTGCAGGTGCGAATCATGTGGAAGCATCTAACTTAACGTGACTGTGGTTGCAGCAATCATGGAATAAAGAAATGCGTATTTTTGGTGGTTAATCATGGACTTCACTCCAATCCCAGATGAGACGGCAGTGAGCCTTAACAACCTTTTTGTTGGAGCTCCAATGGACTATATCTATCCTCTGCTACACTAAACAACTGTAAACAAACTCACTATAAGCAATCTCCTATCTAACTCATGAAAAAGACCAACTCAACAACCTGTAATTCGAATTGCAGTGTAAATGGAAAGCTCACAGTGCTGAAATGAAATGGAAACAACACTACAGCAGAGGGGATCTATGGCTCTCAGGTTGGGCCCTAACCTGAGAGCTATAGTCTCCTTGAGAAAAACTCAGAACTAGATCACGAACTGCCTTCTTTATTCATAACTGATATCATGCCAAATTGGCTTACAAAAAGGAACAAAAACTGAACTGTGCTCCAAAATTACAATAGCAATACGAGAGTTTCAACAACCTATCTAAGGCTAAAGCCTTCATACTTATACAAAAACGATGATCCAACAAGTGTCCTACATTTTAGGAGCTCGGCTGTCCAACTAGAGTTTAACTGCTGATCCTGTAGGATGGTCATAATTGTTGTTCCTGTAGAGTAGTTTATAACTGTTGTTCCTGTAGAACAGCTGGCCGTTTTTTAAGCTCGGAGGGGAGATGGATTAGAGCTCGGAGTTCTTGATGGGAATCACGAGGGATGTCCCTAGAACCGTGGACATCCTCTCCCAAAACCCGCAGTGCCACCTCATTGTCTCCTTAACTCCTTTTTCGTTGTCTTTTGCTCCCTTTTAATGCCAAAACCTGGAATCAAAATGCATCAGTCACGTAGAGAGAGTGCCTACCCTTCTTCCTACAAACAACATGAATAAACTAAGAAATGCATGCATAAGCAATAAAAAATGAATGGTTTGAGCAAGTAGAATAGGCCAAAATGAGCCCAAATTGTACCAAAATTGGGGCTCATCAATTATACATCTTGAGATTTTCATATTGAATCCTGAGGGTTTGAAGTTTTGCACGTTTTACCTAATCATCTCCTTCATAGCTGAGAACAATCTTGTCCCATATTTCTTTTGCGGATTTATACTCCATAACTTTCACAAATTATGATTGAGATAGACATCCTAGAAGAGTATTGATTGCCTTTGCATTTGTTTCATATTTCTTCTTCTCAGCTGGATCTGTAGGAGTAGCTGATGGAAAAGTATACCCTGTTTCTATGATGTCCCAGACTTCTGTACCCAAAGATTGAAGATAGGCAGTAACTCTTACCTTCCAATACACGAAGTTTGTCCCATCAAAAATCGGTGGCCTGATTGATGCTTCCCTCTCGTAGTTGCTCATGATGGATCTTCCTTCAAGCGATCAAGCTCCTTCAGAAGGACCTGCTCTGATACCAATTGTTGGAAATAATACTGAGAGGGGGGGTGAATCAGTATTATCAAATTCTTTTTCAATATATTTATACTTTGAATTATTGTATGTCAGTACCATAAAATAATGAGCATGAACAAGAAAAACAGATAGTCACACCAAAGAACACCAGATATAAGGTGGAAACCCAATGTGGGTGAAAACCACCTGCTGCAATATGTCTCTATCTTCTTTCAATTAGAAACTCCTTTTATAATGATTTTGTACTGGTGCAGTCCTTTACCTGTACGTAGGCTACAACCTGCAGAGAGCTAAGACTCTCTCTCGTTTTCTAGTATCTCCTGGAAGGGAGTTACAACCCCCTACTTCTTTTCTTTCAAGGACCACTTTTCATTAATTTTCAGACTGGATCCAAGAACATAAAATAAACATCAAGTACATGTGAATCAACCAATCTCCTTATACAATCAATCCAATGAGCCACCCAAACTTCTCAGAATGCTGTAAACAGAAAAACAACACCAATAACCTAAACCCAGAACACAACAGTAAATAGAAAATAGGCAGCCAACAAATATTTCAAAACAGGTCCGCAACTTCACCAATATACACCTGCAGATACCCGCACTTCACCTTCAGCTGTGCTGCGTATACCCGCACTGCGCCTTCTTCTGTACTGTGTACCCCGCACTGCGCCTTCAGTTGCGCTGCGTATACCCGCACTGTGCCTTCCTCTGTACTGCGTACCCCGCACTGCGCCTTCAGTTGTGCTGTGTATACGCGCACCGTGCCTTCCTCTATACTGCGTACCCCCGCAGTGCGCCTTCAGATCGCCTGTGAACCTCTGATTAGGGCCAAATTAACAGTCCTCCAATGTACCACAGACAGTCAGATCCACAGATTTGATCATGCGCCCGAGAGATCACGACTTAGCAATAGATTCGCCTTTAAATTTTACCTTGATTTAGATCTGGCTTTTAAAACTGATAACCCAAAATTCAGATATTCAAATTTCAAAGATGTCTTAGCCAAGTGATCTCCTTCCCTATTTATAGTCAAGCCCTTATTCACACCATGGGACAAAACCATCAATAACCAATACAAGGGATCCAAACCGGGGCTAAATTAGATCCTATACCACGGGCCAAAACCATAGGATCATGAACGACGGGCTAAATACCACGGGCCAAACATAAGAAACCCCACGTGAGCGCACTTCTCTGCCTTGAAGTGAGTGAACTAGGGGACCGCACTTTCTGAATGGATAAACTGCAGGTATGACCGCACTTCCTGGAAGGAGAACCTGCGGGTCCGCACCTTTTGAACCATTCACCTGCGAGCCTCTTAATTTCCATCATTTTGAGAGCCTGAACAGAGTTTTTCCACTTGAGTGAGTTGCCATCAAGTACAACACCTGTATCATAGAGCCATACCAGAATCATAATGCCAACATGGTTATCTTGTACATATAGTACACTTCACTTCGTCAGTTTACAAATCCCGGATTGACATTTTAATTAGCAATTTAGAACACACTAAATTGACCAAACATTTTGGCGCCGTTGCTGGGGAAGTGAAATTAGGTAGCCAATTTCTTAAAAAAAAAAGGAAAATTTCAAGGAAGGAAAATTGATAACCTCTCAAAGTATGCTCTCCTCTTGCACTTAGTGTGATCTGGAGGACCAGAAAAGAAAAAGTTATTGGTTTAATAGTTTCTTGAGTATGCTCTCTTCTTGCACCTAGAGTGACCTGGAAGATCAGAAAGAGAATTATTAGCCCAACTTGAAGAAAAATAAAAAAAATGGCATGCATAAAGCAAGAGATTCTAGGGGAAGGTTTTTAGCTAGAGCCAAGAGTTCGATTTTTACAACTCCTTCTACCTCAAGGAATAGACAAGAGACACCTCCATCATCTCCAACCTATACTCCTAGCCCTAGGATTCCTAGAATTCAAGAGACAGTAGTTGAGTTAGGAGACTCTTCCTCACCATCCATCGAATCTGAATTAGGAAAAGATCCTTTCTTTTCTTCTACTGGGAGACACATTGTAATTGAAGAAGTAGAATCACCTGAGGAAGAAGATGGAGAAATTCCTCCTCGTTCGCCATTAGTAGAGAAACCAGAGGACTCTGAAATCTCTGAGAAAACTACCATGACAAAAGAGGGAGTTAACGGATTTGGTAGAGGTATAGGTAGAGGAGGGGGAGGAGGAAATAATGGAGGAGGTAGAGGTAACAATGGGGGAAATAGGGATGGAGATAACTCATTTGGATTTCCTATAGTCGATGAGGATTCTCGAGCAACAATGAAGAATATTTCACCATCTGTCCTCCCAAAATTTCATGGGTTAAGAAATGAAGATCCTGAAACATTTCTATTTGAGTTTGAGGTCGTGTGTCGAACCTATGATTATTTGGACGACTCTCAAAAACTCAAACTGTTTCCTTCAACATTGAAAGGAGCTGCTTTGAAATGGTTCATGGGATTACTCAATCAATCCATTAGGACTTGGAATGATATGAAACAAACATTTCTGGATAGATACATGGATTATTGTATGCCTACCAACCACAAGGATGAAGTATTTAAAATGGTACAAAGAGAAGATGAAAACTTGGAGGATTTACTTGAAAGATTCCAATACAATATGAAAAGAGCAAAAATGAGTAACTTAGATGAGGAGACCTTGAAATCCCTTCTATTAAAAGCCATTAGAGATGAATTGATAGATATTTTGAACATGATGGGAAAAGGAGACATATCTCAACTTCCACTTCATGACATAGCAGAACTGTGTGTCCATCTTTCAAGAGGAAAATCTAAAACTGGAAAAGGGCCTAGAGATCCTTCTCTCATCAGAGCAAACAAATCTGCAACTGGATCAGTAAGTAGGGCTGAGATTGGCAATATGCTTGATGAATTCAAAACTGATATCTTAGGGAGTCTTAGTGAGCAGCTAGACACTCTTAAGATCCACAATAAGCAGAAAGCAGAAGCTGAAGCTTTAGCCATCTTTTGCCCAAAATGTAGAAAAAAACATGCTCTCAGGGAATGTCCCTTAGATGCAAAAGTTGTAGAAACATGTGCGATTTGTTCAGAGAATCATGAGACCAAGGATTGTCCTTCAATTCCTGGGCTCAAAGCTGTCTTTCAAGAAGATCCAAACACAATTGAGTCTCTCTGTTTTGTTGCAAGGAGACCTTGGCAGGGGCAAAAAAATCAAGGGTTTAACAACTCTATGAACTTTCAACCCCCACCAAATTGGAATCCTTGGCAACAACCTTGGTCCCAACCTCAAAAACCTTTTCAATCATGGGGACAAGGTATGCAAAATCCTTATGGGAGATTCGCTCAATTTTATCAATATCCTCCATCTTTTCAAAACCAACAAACTCCACAACTTCCAAATGAAAACCCACAACTATCATTGCCATTTCAACAACAACCCTCTCAACAAAACCCAAATTCTCAACTCTTGCTGCCATTCCAACAGAAGTCAAATCAACTTCCTTCTCAGCCATTGCCAAAACCCAATAATAAAAACCCTCAAAATGCTTACATGATAGAAGGTCAAAAATTTCCTACCTATATGATTGTTCCTCTCAATGATGTACAACTCAGATCTGGTAGAGTTCTAGATAAACCTTCTATAGATGCCCAAAATCAAAGCATTTCTGAGGAAGAATCTCTTGAAGCCAATAAGGGTTTTGAAGCATCTCTTCAAAACCCAAACACTCAGAAAGAAAAAAAAAAAGAAATAACCCCCAAAATTCCTATAGTTGAGCAACCTGCATCTTCATCCACACCTCCTTTTCCTGAAAGATTACAAATTGACAAAGGGGTGGAAAAACAAATCTTGTTGCCTGGCTATGATTTTCTAGATGAATTGAAGAATGTCTGTATCAAGATTCCCTTGTTACAAGCCATTAAAGAGATTCCTATTCTAGCAAAAACAATAAAGGAGTTGAGTCTTAAAAGACCAGGAAGGAAACCTAGAGACACAAGAAGAATCCACCTGGTAGGGAAAATTGCAGACATCATGATGGGAAAAATTACTATGCAGAAGTATGTAGATCCCGGTAGTCCAATTGTCAAAACACATATCAATGGGGTTGAAATTCCAAATACTTTGATTGATTTAGGGGCTGCTATCAACATTATGAGTATACAGACTATGGAACAGTTGAAACTTCCTAATCTTCTCTTTACACCTACTTTACTGCAACTTGCAGATCGATCAATTATTAAACCAGATGGTGTATTAGAAGATATTTCGGTCTCCTTAGACTCTTGGGAATATCCAGTAGATTTCATGATTTTAACTCCCAAGAGTAATTTAGGAGGACATCCTCTTATCTTAGGAAGACCTTGGCTAGCCACAGCCGATGCTTTCATCAGTTGTAGGTCTGGGGATATGTATATTTCTGATGGTAATTCGACAAAGAAATTCAATCTGTATCCTCCAGCAAAAGCAATTACAGAAATAGGAGATAATGAATGGATTGATGATGAAGATTCTATGCAACCTGTCTTTACCATTTCTGAAGTTACTGAAGATAGTCAAATTCTGAACACATTAGAAAATTTTGAAACATCTTCAGAATATGACCACACACAATTTCAGTTAGATTCTGACATTGAGTATTTATCATCTAGACAAATGTCTCTTTTCTCTATGGAAGAATTTGGTAGTTCTGCCATTGAGATCTTTCCAGGAAAAACATTGAATATCAACAAAAATTTGGAAAGATCACAGCAGGAAGAACTAACCAAAATCTTGCAAAAGCATTCTACTGCATTTGCATGGGAGTATACCGATATGAAAGGTATTGACCCTAAGACTTGCATTCATCACATCTACATTGAGGAAAATAGTAGACCAATCAGACAACCTCAAAGAAGGATGAATCCAAACCTTAGGGAGATAGTGAAAGAAGAGCTCCAAAAGTTACTTAATGTAAACTTCATTTATCCAATTTCAGATAGCCGATGGGTTTCTCCTTTGGTTATATTACCTAAAAAGAATGGTAAATGGAGGGTAGGCATTGATTACAGAGAATTGAACAAAGAAACTTTGAAGGATCACTTTCCTTTACCCTTTATCGATCAGGTATTAGATACTTTAGCAGGCAAAAAGTATTTTTCATTTTTGGATGGTTTTAGTGGTTACAATCAGATTCAGGTAGCACCTGAAGATCAGGACAAGACCACATTTACCTGTCCATGGGGAACTTTTGCTTATCGAGTACTTCCTTTTGGATTATGTAATGCACCCGCAACATTTCAAAGGGCAGTACTAGGAATCTTTTCCGATCTAATCCATGATTGTGTAGAGGTTTATATGGATGATTTTATAGTTTATGGTAATTCGTTTGAAGAGGCATTAGAGAATTTGGAAAAAGTCCTTATAAGATGTAAAGAAACAAACCTATCATTAAGTCATGAAAAATGCTTTATGATGTTTACTGAAGGGATTGTTTTAGGACATCATATTTCAGGAGATAGGATTAAAGTTGATAGATCAAAAGTTGAAGTCATCTCCAAGTTGCCTATTCCAAATTGTCAAAAAGATGTTAGAATTTTTCTTGGATTTACTGGATACTATAGAAGATTTATTGAAAACTTCACCAAAATAGCATCTCCACTCTTCAAATTACTTACAAAAGACTGTGAATTCAAATGGGATCGTGATTGTCAATCTGCATTTGAAACTTTGAAAACAAGAATATCTGAAGCACCCATTTTGAGAGGTCCGAATTGGAAACTTCCTTTCCATATTTCCACAGATGCTTCAGATATAGCTCTAGGAGCTGTGTTGGGACAAAAGGATTTAGTTCCTTATGCCATTTACTACACCAGTAAAAATTTGACTCCCACTAAGTTAAACTATACTGTGACTGAGAAAGAGTTCGTAGCTATTGTTCATGCAATCAATAAGTTTAGACACTATATAACTGGCTATGAAACTTTTGTCCATACTGATCATTTTGCAATTAGATATCTCATGAATAAACCTGTTACTAATGGCATAGTTACAAGATGGCTCTTACTTTTACAAGAATTCAATATTACTGTGTTGGATAGACCAGGGAAACAAAATACAGTAGCTGATTTCTTGTCTAAAATCCAAAATACTAACGAAGATTCTCCTGGAAAGGATAAGTTTCCAGATGAATATTTGTTTGCAGTAACTACTAAGACTCCTTGGTATGCAGATATTGCTAACTATTTGGTTACAGGGAAGCTACCTCCACATCTATTTCCTGGTGAAAAAAGAAAAATTATTCAGGAGAGTTCAAGTTATTCATGGATTTCTAATGAATTGTTTAAAACAGGGCTAGATTGTGTGATCAGAAGATGTGTTTGGGAAGATGAAATGCCTGACATCCTCAAAGCATGTCATGATGAACCATGCGGTGGACACTTTGCTGACAAAAGGATGGCCTATAAAATCCTTTCTTTAGGATATTATTGGCCTTCCCTTTTCAAAGATGCAAAACAATATGTCAGAAGGTGTGACAGCTACCAAAGAGTTGGGAGACCGACTCTTTCAAATGAAATGCCATTACAACCACAGGTACTAATCGAACCCTTTGAAAAATGGGCTTTAGATTTCATTGGACCCATTAATCCACCATCAAAACAAAAGAAGTATATATTGGTATGCACTGATTATGTCACTAAATGGGTAGAAGCCAAAGCATTGCCTTTTGCCACTAAAAATTCAGTTGTTCAATTTCTTTTTGAGGATATTTTTACTCGTTTTGGTGTCCCAAGAGAAATTGTGACAGATCAGGGAAGTCAATTTACATCTAACTTGATGGAGAAGCTGATGGAAGAATACAAAATCAAGCACAGAAAATCTACTCCTTACCATCCGCAAGCAAATGGCCAAGTGGAATCTACAAACAAAGTTCTTGAGAACATCATCACCAAACTTGTTCATCTACACAGAAAAGATTGGGCAGAAAAGCTTCCTGAAGCCTTATGGGCCTACAGAACTACATGGAGGAATACAACAGGACATTCTCCCTATGAACTTGTTTATGGGAAAGAGGTCCTGCTCCCCATTGAGTTTCAAGTCAAGACTTTCAAGATGGCAGTCCAGTTGGGGATGAATCTATCAGAAGCCCAAAAGCACAGAATGGAGCAGTTGAATGAGCTAGATGAGATCAGACAAGATGCAATTTTAAGGACTGATCTAGTTCAACATCAAAGAGCTAAGTGGCATGACAGATACATCAAAGAGAGAAAGTTTCAAGAGGGAGATTGGGCGTTACTATTTGATTCAAAGTTTAAAGACTTCAAAGGAAAATTTCAGATTCATTGGCTTGGGCCATATGAGATTGACAAAGTCTTTAACAATTGAGCGGTAAGAATCAAGACCATTGATGAATTTCAAACTCCTCTCATTGTGAATGGCCACCGATTGAAAATTTATCATAAGCCACTCTCAAAAGAGGAATTTTTCAAAATGTTCCAAGAGAATTCTACAATAAGGCTGGTGGAGAAGAATCCTTCTCCCCCATCAGCCTAGCCTTTGTTTCTTTCAGTGAAAAAAAAAAAAAAAAAAAAAAGAGAAAAAAATCGTATAAGCCTGAAAACCAATCATAGATTGGCGGTCTTATACAGAAAATGTAGAGTGAAAATCAGGGACACCTGACACTCTATATTTTCCAAAAAGAAAAATATCCTCTCCTTCTCTTTCCATCTTCACTCCATCTCATTTGCCATTTCACTTCACCTCCATCTCATTCTCATTTCCATTTCACTTCACTCCACTTCATTTTCATTTCATTCCACTCATTCCATTTCATTTCATCAATAAAAGTCCCTTTTACGACTATTTTCATTCAATTAGTTATTCTCTAACTATCTTTGTTCAGTTAAGGGGGTGTTGTCTCAGTTTTCGCAGCTGGAAGCCGTTTCCATAGCCAGAAGCAGTTTCCGCAGCCAAAAACGATTTCTGCAGCCAGCATCACTCTGTTTTCAAATTTACAGTCAACTGTTAGTGCAATAATCATGAAATGCAGATGTAATTGAGCTAAAGACATGGGGCATCTCCAAGACATCAAGGAAGAGCAATTGGTTAGAAGCCTTGAGCAAGAAATGACAAAGTTCCCAAAGGTATGATCAAAAATCTTTATCAAATAACAATTCAAGTCATAATTGCGCATAGTTATCAAACCATAACAAGTTCTACTATGTGCAATGATTTGATATGATAACTCCATTACCACTCCTATTCCACGATATCACTCCAAACATCTTGCATTCATTTCTCCAACGGTCTCATGATTATTCCGAGTTTAAACTCAAGACTGACTGCACTTCCATTTATTACCCGTACTCTTGAGACATGACCTATTGTGTTACGGTTCTTCTTAGCCGTAATTTCCGCAGCCGTCTGTTGAGACGTCTAAAAATTTCATATACAGTCATCTGATTCAAAAGAATCCCGATGTTACTCCATTTGTTTAACACTCCACTAATAGCATACTCCTCGCATGCATCCGCATTTTATTTTGAACTTGTTTACTGATGCTCACCCTCTGTTCCTCTGGTAATTCAGGTACTTCCATTCCCTGTTCTCCATTTTCAACTGCAGCCACTACAGTTTGTTCTAAACCCCGACTGCAGTCACTACAGTTATCCTAAACCCCGACTGCAGCCACTACAGTTGTTCTAAACCCCGATTGTAGCCACTACAGTCTATCCTAAATCCTGTAACCGAGCCATTTTTTCTGAACCCTCACACGCAGAAGAACTCTCAGTTGGAATTTAAAACAGAGGATGGGAAAATTACTGAGAGCAGAGCCGGAAGGACCGAAATACTTGGAAGGTTATCCTCAAACTAAGGAATTGCTGAAGAAAGCCAGATGGCTACGATTTATCCAAAATTTTAAAGGCCATAACAAGGAGGTGACCAAAGCTTTTGCACGGTCTTTTGATGGAAAAATAGTGGAGATTGAAGACTTGAAGTTCACAGTGACTGAGGCCACAGTAGCAGTTGCCACAGGCCTACCTCAATAAGGTGAAAGGTGGTTTAAAAATAGAAGTGTGGACGATCAGATATGGAGAATCATGCTACAAAACCAAGGTATGGATACCACCGTATTTAAAAGAGGCATCCCTATTCATGCACTAAAAGAGGAATGGTCTAGTCTACTATTAGTTATCCAGAAATTTATCACGTGTGAAGGTCGTTTTGGTTCTATGTATATGTATCATGCTAGACTGATGATGAATTTCCTAGAGGGTCACACTCTTAATTTGCCTCATTTTCTGCTATTGAGTTTGAAAAAGATGAGTTTTACAGTTCAAAAACACATAGGCAACATTGAACCTCATCTCTACCATCATGGACTCATAAAAATTCTTATTGAGGACTAGTTGAAGAAAACTAAAGATACTTGGGAGCAATTCTTAACAAGAAACTACTTCCAAGAGCCATCTGAGGCCTCTGGAAGTAGTCCACCAAATATTCCAAGGAAAAGTAGGAGGAAAGAAAAGAACATTACAGTCCAAGACTCCCCTACTATAGAAACTCAAGAAACTGTCCAAAAAGAAGAAGAAGATAGAGCTAAAAATAAGAAACAGAAGAAAGAAAAAGGCAAAAGAACCATTCAAGAAGTCTATCCATCCCCTGAGCAATCCATAGAGGAGGATTATCAACCACTGTCAGAAAGATTAGTACATCTTCAGGCTGCTGCTATAGCAAAGAAAAAGCAAAAAGGAAAACAGAGTGCACAAGAAAAGAGTACTAATCCATACTTAAGGAGGAGCACTAGGCTAAAAGGAAAGGTGAATAAAACCCAAGAAAAACAGCCTCACTTTATTGATTTAGGTGAAGAGACACTTGAGAAATCTCCAGCTCAGCCAAGCATTGAACCAAGTCCTCCACATGATGAAAGCCCTTTTCGGCCGGAAAGAGAGAGCAGTCCTCCTCCTCCACCAGATTTTGAGCTTAGTCCGAGAAAGACACCTGAGGTAGATCCTAATCAGCAAGAGGTATATAACTACCTAGAATCCTTAGAACAATCAGCTGCAGGACCGAGTACCACTCTGCCACTAGATGCACAAGTTCAGTCTTTGAAACAGGAGGTATTTGAATTAGAAGTCCTAAATAGGCATATCAAACAAGAAAATGAAGCACTCAAAGAGCAGAGCAAGGTAGATAAGATTGTCCATGATAACACTATGCTCCATTTAGGACTGTGGCAAAAGAAAAACAGGAAACTGAAGAAAAAGTGCAAAAAGTTAAGCAGAGCATTGATTAATCTCAAGTTCAAATGTCTAGTCAGGAAACCCAGGATGATGTTAGCATCAAAGAAGAAGAAGAGAGGGCTAGATGTCCTAGCAGAAGCCTCAGAACATATGGATTAGAGGGAAATAACTAAATTTTGGTTGCATGAGGACATGCAACACCTTCATAGTGGGGGTATGTTGAGCCTCAAACCTGCACCTTCCTATACACCCTCTCAGCCTTCTTTTTCCACTTACTTCATCCACCAAGCTATTAAACCATTGCATATAGTCTAAAAAGAGCTTCTGACATGGTTTTCTAACTATGCTTATGACTCTTGTTTGGTTTAGATTTTTGTTCAGGCAGTTGCGGAAACTTGTCAGTTTCCACAGCCAGCACAGGTTTCCGCAGCAAGCACAAGATTCCGCAGCCATTTTGTTAAAGGATATGCTATAGGTGTCCTATGAAGAAACGAGCCACATGGGCAAGCTACAGGTGACGGGTACATGGAACGTGTCCCTTCAGATCAGCCAAATCATCCATAGAAGGTCACGGTCAACAAGGGTCAAAGGCAAAGCCAACCAAGGAATTTAGTGGTGGCACGTCTATGTTTTGAGCACGTGAAAGTTTACGTGGCACAGTCCTCAGCCCACGGAGACATCGACACACCTGGAGATCATCCCCGTAACCTGAATCCAACAGCTACCACTTCGAAGATTTGATAGACATGATGACCGTTATGCTAGATCTCGGCTGAGGAGATCTACGTGTCTCTGGAAACGCAGTTAATAGCATAGGATTTAGTTAGTTAGTTTCAACACTTTTTCATTATAAATAACACGTTGATAAACACTGTGTAGAAGCTTTTGACGATGTAATTTTTGAACTGTTGCTATTATCACCCCACTGTACTCTGTTTTATATATTTTTCTGCTGCTTTAATACATGAGAAGACTACCTTCCTAAGCTTGTTCTTGTGACTGTTCGTTGACTGGCTGAGGTGGCAGAGGGCCCCTGCGCACTAAAGCCCTGTATAGTTTTCATTTGATTTTATTATGTTTCTGTTTTCATAATCACTAGCTTGTATATAACATGCTATTTTGATGTTTTTAATTTACTAATGTTTACATTTTCATTTATGTTTTCTTATAGTTGTCAGCTGATCAATGCTTTTCTACAGGTTTTCTTAGGCAGCCCGGGCAAATTTTCATCTTTTTGATAACTATTGACATATGAGATCATCTTGTCCTTCCTGCTAATTTTCATTTTCTGAAGTTTAATTCCAACACTGTCCTTTTTCAAATTGTGTTTTGCTTATTTATTTTCTGCTACTTAGACATCATACTACTCATTTGTTTATGGTTTCTTTCTATAGTCAAGTGACTCTATTAGTAAGGAATCAAAATATTACTTATTGTAGTGTGATTTAGTTATCATATTGCTTAAACTTATTCATGATTGCTTCCCATAAGGTAGATTGAGCTGAAGGGTAAAGGATCAGAAGAGTTGAAGTAGTGTGATTAGTTTCCTTTATGCAATTTAATTTCTTGCAATTTAGTTATCATATTGCTTAACTTATTCATGATTGCTTCCCATAAGGTAGATTGAGCTGAAGGGTAAAGGATCAGAAGAGTTGAAGTAGTGTGATTAGTTTCCTTTATGCAATTTAATTTCTTGCTATTTAGATATCATATTTCTTAACTTTTTCATGATTGCTTCCCACAAGGTAGATTGAGCTGAAGGGTAAAGGATCAGAAGAGTTGGAGTAGTGTGAATTAGTTGCTTTGCTTTCTTGAGTTGCTTTAAGTTCAGTTTTTACTTTCTTTTTCATACAGCAGCAAGGATACTGGGCCATTGTCATTAGTTCACTGTTTGATACATTTACTTCCTCTTAAGAATTGATTTCATTACAGTTGTTTTAAATCTTTCTTTTTGAACACTTTTAAGTTTGGGAAAATCACTGTAGAAATCACCATTACCATCCATACTTAACTTTCATTCTCACCATCACACATTAGGGAAAGATAAATCCAAAAAAAAAAAACTAAAAAAAAAACTCAAAAACGACAAAAGACTAAGGAAATGGTTATCTTATACATATAGTACACTTCACTTCGTAGTTTACGAATCCCGGATTGCCATTTTAATTAGCAATTTAGAACACACTAAATTGACCAAACAACAGGTCTTCCAATGGTATCTTGCAGAGATGGTGTTTGTTCCGGATGTGTACTCGGAAAACATCATCGGGATAGTTTTGAAAAACGTGCCTCTTGGCACGCCTCAGCCCCTTTACAGCTCGTGCATAGTGATTTATGTGGTCCACTTCCAGTTGTTTCATTCTCTGGCTACAAGTATTTCTTAACTTTAGTTGATGATTTCTCCAGACGCACTTGGGTATACTTCTTAAAACTCAAGAGTGAAGTATTTAACATGTTCTTGGCCTTTAAGGCCTTTGTTGAAAAACAATCTGGACATCAAATTCTTAAGCTAAGATCTGATAATGGCGGAGAATATGTTAACAACAAATTCATCAACTTTTGCACTGAGAATGGAATTCAAATGCAACATACTGTTCCATATACTCCACAAAAAAATGGTGTAGCTGAAAGGAAGAATCGCACCTTAAAGGAAATGGCTAATTGTATGCTTCAATCTAAAGGACTTAGTCTTAATTATTGGGCAGAAGCAATTAACTGTGCAAATTACATAATAAATCACACTCCTACTAGGGTTTTAAAGAATATCACTCCAGAAGAAGCATGGAGCTCAATTAAACCAGATGTAATTCACTTTCGTGTTTTTGGAAGTGAAGCATGGGCCCATATTCCAGATGAGAAACATAAAGCTTTAGAACCTAAGAGTGAAAAATGTATTTTTGTTGGATATTCTAAAGATGTCAAAGGATATAGACTTATTCCACTTAAGTCCAAAAATGTTATCATTAGAAGAGATGTAAAGTTTGCTGAAAATATATCGACCTATGAGCCTAGTTCGGTGGATGTGCCACCTCTCCCTATCTCTTCTACTTTTGAAAATATTTCTTCTTCAAATGATGAAAGCGAGGATGAAAATCCTCCCCCACCTTCTCAGGATCCTCTTTCAGCTCCTTAGCTTCCAAAATGGGTCCGTGCTACTCGGGATGCAGCAGGTGATCTTGACGGTGATCCTACAGATCAACGATGTACACATTCTCAGTTTGATAGAGCCTCTGCTTTACTGGCTCAAGCTTCAACGAATTATGATTCTGACACCTTTGCAGAAGCTTCAGGCCATCCAGATTGGTAAGCAGCTATGAACGAAGAATATCATTCATTATTGGCAAATGATACATGGGATCTTGTTCCTCTACCAAAAGGACGAAAACTTGTTAGATGCAAATGGGTTTACAGAACCAAGTATGGACCAGATGGGAAAGTTGATAAACTTAAAGCTCGTCTTGTTGCTAAGGGTTTTTCACAAGTTGAAGGCATTGACTACACTGAAACCTTCTCCCCTGTTGCCAAAATGAACTCTATCTGCCTTATTCTTTCCCTTGCTGCCTCTTTCAAATGGGAAGTCCATCAGATGTATGTTAAATCTGCCTTCTTACATGGGGACTTGCATGAAGAAATATATATGGAACAACCTATTGGCTTTACACAAACAGACTCCAGCCTTGTATGTCGGCTTAAGAAATCCCTTTATGGTCTAAAGCAAGCTCCTCAAGCTTGGTATGCCAAAATGGATAACTTTCTTTTAGAAAATGGCTTTTCTAGGTGTCATTCTGACAATACTGTCTACACCAAGAAAGTGGGCAAGTCTCTTATCATTCTTGTTCTTTATGTTGATGATCTTATCCTGACTGGTAGTGATCCCAACCTTATAAACCATGTGAATTCTAGCCTCAAAAGGAAGTTTGAAATGACAGACTTAGGACACTTACATTATTTTCTTGGTCTTCAAGTCTTGCAATCCAAGGAAGGTATTTCCCTTTCCTAGTCCAAGTATGCCTGTGATATTCTACGCCATTTTCACATGGAAGACTGTAAGCCAGCCCCTTCTCCCTTTCAGTCTGGAGTCAAACTTTCAGTCACTTGTACTTCTCCTGAAGTTGATGCTACCTTATACCGTCAACTTGTAGGAAAACTTTTGTATCTAACCCATACTCGTCCTGACCTTTCCTTTGTTGTTGGCCTTGTTGCTCGGTTTATGAAAAACCCACATGAAAGTCATTGGAAAGCAGCTAAAAGAATATTTCGTTATGTTTGAGGTACAGTTCAGTTTGGGATTCATTACAGCGCCGAAGCAGCTCCTCTATTGGTTGGTTTCACTGATTCTGATTGGGCTGGTGACCCTGATGATCGGAAGTCTACTGCAGGTTATGTGTTCACTCTTGGTTCAGGACCTATTACATGGGCTTGAAAGAAACAAGGTGCCATTTCTCTTTCTTCAGCAGAAGCAGAGTATCGTGGTGCCGTAGAAGCTAGTAAGGAAGCCTTGTGGCTTCGTCAGACCCTGTCAGAGTTTGGCTTTCAGCAGCAACATCCGACTACACTTTGGTGTGATAATCAAAGTTCCATTCAACTATGCAAAGATCCAGTCCAACATCAGCGCAGCAAACACATTGAACTGCACATGCACTTCATCAGAAAGCTCATTCACGACCATGTTCTTGAAGTGCAATATTGTTCAACAGATGATCAAGTTGCAGACATCTTTACAAAGGCTCTCACAGAGGCGAAGTTCACTAAACTTCGATTTATGGTTGGAGTTCAATAAGTTGTCACTAAGGGGGGATAGGCTCTAGTGCCTCCTTCCTTCTCCTATTGTGTCATATTTGTAAATCCTTCAATCCTATCCCAAGTTGTTCTTAAGGGGGGATGTTAGGATATTCCGACACATAGGAAATAGTTAAGTATAACTTGGTCTAGTATAGAGTTAGGTAAAGTGCGTTTCTTTACTATGTACATTTTGTAACTTACAATCCGACGGTCACGATATGTAGTGATCTGACGGTTCATTCTCTCCTCGGTATTACCGACGCTTGATCCGTGGCTTAACACCCGATTGGTCCATGATCTCTATTTAAACAGCATGGAGGGTCATTTGTAGGTTCACTATTCATGAGAGAAGCTTATGTAAAATTTCATTCTTTTATTAATAAATTGCATGAAGTGGTCGCGTTGGCTCAGGCCGTGGACTGTTTCCCTCTTTGAGGGTTTTAACCACGTCAAAATATTGGTGTATTGATCTGTGATATGTGTGTGTGCGGTGTCCTTTGGTGTTCTGTCTAAGGAACTTACCCTATAAATTCCTACAGGCGGAACATGGATTAGTCGAGCAGTTTACTGGATTATGGCCATCGCCCAAAACTATTCAAAAATGGGTAGAAAGGAACTGGACTACATCAATAGATGGGAAAATCTCAATTAGGTTATGTGGAAGAGGGTACTACACCTTTCACTCTGAAACCAAGGAGGATCGAGATCTGATATTTAGGAATGGCCCTTGCTTTATGGATACAAGGGGACTGTATTTAAACATATGGACACCAGATTTCGATCCAGAAATGGATGTACCCAATGTCCTCCCTGTTTCGGTCAGATTGACGCATCTTCCCCTCCACTGCTGGAGAGATGATTTAGTTAAAGCCATCGGAAATGTAGTTGGGAAATACATAGACAGGTGTGAGCCAAAAGAAAATGTGCATGCATGTGCCAGAATCTGTGTAGAAGTGGATCTAGGAAAAGGGCTTCTAGAAGCCATAAAAATCAAAGTGGATCAGTGGACGCATATACAACAGCTAGATTATGAACAAATCCCCTTCAAATGCAATGTATGTCACGAATATGCCCATTTTTCTAATAGATGTACAAAAAAAAAAAATGAAAATGGAAAGGTTGAAGATCTGGAAAAAAAATGGGAACAGGTTAAAAGAAAGAAGACAGTCAATAAACAACGAAATCAATCTACTGCACAACCCACCATACCCTCTGATCTTCACCTTCTATCACCAAAAGTAGACAATAACCCTCTTGCTAGCCTTAATCCTTTTGAGCCACTGGATCCCTCAGCCCCCCCATCCCCAGGATCCAGATCTAGATCCCCTCACCATACTCCCAACCCCCCTTCATCCCCTCTAGTCTCAAACACCCATACTCCACCCCCTCCCCCCTCAGTTGACAGAATCCTAACAAGAAAGCAGTCAAAGGAAGCACTCCCAAATGTAGAATATCAAAAAAAAGCAGGAAGAAAGACAAACAAAGAGTTGAGGGATGAAGCAGCAGCAAAGGAAATGGCATTAGGAATGCATCAACCTATGGAAACCTTCTTAGGAAGGAACACAGGAAACAATGAAAAAAGCCAGC
Source organism: Pinus tabuliformis (assembly GCA_031772625.1). Lineage (NCBI taxonomy): Eukaryota > Viridiplantae > Streptophyta > Pinopsida > Pinales > Pinaceae > Pinus > Pinus tabuliformis. Next base: position 406,629,623 of record CM062811.1, on the reverse strand, counting down.
AAAGAGGGAAAGAACCCATGCACCACCCAACAAGAAAATAATGATAGTGGTCTCCTAGAATTGTCGAGGAATGGGATCATCCTTCAAAGAAAATGCCACAAGAGACATTTTGGCAAAAGAAAACCCAAACATCCTTATGATTCAGGAGACAAAAACAAATAGCTAAGAAACTGAAAATATCAACAACGAAAAATCAGAAACTATGAAGGGGAAGCAATACAGGCAACAGGAGCGTGAGGAGGTGTCTGCACATTATGGAAGAAAGGAATCTGGTAATTAATACAACAAAAAAAAATATCAACATTGGATACAAACGGATCTAATGCAAATCAGTACAAAAGAGAAGTATAGTGTCATAAACATATACGCCCCCAATCACTACAAGGAAAAAGATCAATGTTGGGCAACCATAAAAGAAGCATTAAAAGAAATGCAAGCTGGGAAAATAATCCTAGGAGGAGACTTAAACTTGGTAAGAAGTATAGAAGAAAATTTTGGAGGAACATATCACACAGACTCATCCAGGGATGCTCTAGAAGAAATAATGGAACAACACAATTTAATAGACATCCCCCCAAACAACGAGAAATACACCTAGAGCAATAAAAGAGTGGGCAAAAGCAACATAAAAGAAAGGTTGGATAGAATCCTGATACAAGAAAATATAGAAACAGTATACAGCTCCATCAAATCAAAAAAAATACACATAATGGCATCCGACCATAAACCGGTGGAAATAGTCATGGGCAAAATGGAAAATCGAGGACCAATCCCATTTAGATACAGCTCAATTTGGGATAGCAATACAGAAATCAGTGAACTAATTAAGGTTGCATGGGAGCCTAGAGTATCAGGATCACCACAGTATATTTGGGAGACAAAATTAAAAAATGTAAAAGCCAAGCTAAAGGAATGGGCAAGAGCAAATGAAATTGAAAAAAAGAAAAAAGAGTTACAGCAGAAAATGGACAGCATGCAAATTGAAAAAGAATGCAAAGAAGAAGATAAGCAAGATTATCTAAGAGAGAAGGAAATCTTTTGGGAAATATATAGGGAAAACAGGAAAGAAGAAGAAGAGGCCAGACTGAAATCCAGAAGCCTGTGGCTCAAGGCAGGGGATAAAAATACATCATTTTTCCACAACACAATGAAGATTAGAAGAGCAAGAAACCAAATAGAAAAAATACAGGTTGAAAGTCAAGAGGTCAAAGGTGTGGAGGAATTAAAAAAAGCAGCCCACAAGCACTTCAAAAATTTACTTTCAGCAAAAGAAGAAATGGTTGAATATGAAGATTTCCTTCAGCACACAAAAAAAATAAAATTAAAAGAGATCAAAACGCAGAAATGTGTAAAGAACTCACAGAAGAAGAGGTAGTGGCGGCTATATGGAGCCTACATCTAGATAAAGCCCCAGGGCCAGATGGTTTTACAATAGCATTCTACAGATTTCATTGGTATACAATCAGAAAGGACTTCTTAAGAATGGTGAAGAATGTCTTCAAAAAAAAAATAGGAAGCAACACAAAATCCTCCTACCTTGCTCTAGTCCCAAAGGAGTCAAACCCCTCCACTTTCAACAGGTTTCGCCCTATCTCTCTTTGCAATTCCTCTTATAAGATAATAAAAAAAATAATTGCAAATAGAATCAAGGAAGTGCTTCCAATAATCATATCTGAAAATCAAGGAGGATTTGTGTCCAATAGGCAAATTATAGATAATGTAATTATTGTATAGGAAATTGTACACTCTAGTATGCTAAAGCAAGAAAAATACATCATAATCAAATTAGATATGGCAAATGCTTTTGACAGGGTCAGCCATCCATATCTAATGGTTGTCCTCCAGAAACTTCGATTCTCAAGAGAAATAATAGAAGTCATCCAAGCATGCATCTCTACTCCATGGATTTCCCCCCTCATAAATGGAAGGCCCAGTGAATTTTTTCAAAGCACAAGAGGCCTTAGGCAAGGATGTCCTCTCTCACCCTTCCTATATATTATAATGGCAGAAACTTTAAGCAGAGCCTTGGAAAATCAAAGAAAAGAAAGAAACATCACAAGGCTCAGAATAGCAAAAGGAGTAAAAAAAATAAACCACTCTCTTTTAGTTGATGACACATTGCTGCTGGGAGGGGCATCAACAATAATAGCAAGAAGGTTCAAAAAAAATTTGGATGATTTTTTATAGGTTTCAGGTGGGCTCTTAAACAACACAAAATGCAGAATATATGGATGGAACACCCCTTCCAGAATCATGCAAAGGATTTCACAAATATTAGAAATCCCCATAAAGGAAAAATGGACTCACATCTTTACCTGGGACTTCCAATCTCAAAAGAGAACATGAAGGAAGAAATATGGACTAAACAGATTGAAAAAATGAAAAATAAAATACAAAGCTGGGGTATGATGTGGCTAAATATGGCAGGAAGGGTAATATTAATCAAAGCACTCTTTGCAGCACTACCTATATACCAATATGCAATAATCATGGCCCCAGCAAGTGCCCACAAACAAATGGAGTTAATCTTAAGAAGCTTTTTATGGCAGGGGGGAAGCAAGAAAACAAAAAATTCAGCCTGGTTAGGTGGGAGCAAGTAGTGCTACCATATGAACAAGGAGGCCTATCAATACGGATACCTGGGCTCATGAATGCAACCCTAGGAATGAAAATAGTATGGAGACTGATCACAGGAAAAGAGAGCTAGTGGAAAAAAACTCTCATCTCAAAATACATGGATGGCTCCAAGAAAATACTGCTCACTGGAAATATCCCAATAAGACAATGTACTCAAGCATGGAAGCTAGTAAAAAAACAATTCCTCTAATGAGTAGCTACATCTCTAAAATTCCAGGCAATGGAAAAATAATATCGATTTGGGAGGACAAAATCATGGGAAAAGAACCACTGAAGACTCATCCAGAAATTGAAGGCATCCAAGAGTGGATGAAAGGAAAAGGTCTCAACACTTTACACTCAATTTCTCTATGGAACCAAAAGGAATGGAAAGACTAGAAAATTTCAACAATTCCCGCAAATCTGGAAGGACAATGGAGAAAAATTAGGCAGCTCCTAAAAGGGGTAGCACCAATCAATTATGATGAGGAAGATGATTACCTATGGGATCCAAGTGGTGGGCAATACACAGTCAAGACTGGATATAAAATCCTACAAGAACAACCAAATCAACAAGGTTGGGATTCTTGGAAAATAGCATGGAAATCAGAAAGTTTGCCTAAGATCAAAATGTTCATCTGGACTCTTTTAAAAGGGAAGATCTTGACCAGTGAAAACTTAAAAAAAAAAGGCTTCCAAGGCCCATCATGATGCCCATTATGCCTGCAGGCCAAAGAAAACATTCAACACTTATTCCAAGAATGCATTTTTGCCAAAGAATGCTGGCAGCAGCTTATAAGCCCCTTGGAAATAAGTATAAATTTTGAAAAGCCTTTGCCGGATTTTCTTCAAACTTTAGAGAAGGCCTATCCATATACAACAAAGAATAAAGTTACAATTCAGAGAATATGGAAATGCATTCCAGCAGTTCTATGTTGGCAAATTTGGTTGACACGAAACAAGTGCATCTTCAAAAATCAAACTCCAAAAATAGGGAAGACCCTTTTAAAAACGTGGGGATTAACTTCTGAAATCCTCAACATCAAAGGAACAACACCAACAGATTACAACACTCTTCAACAAGAAGAGCGAGATTGGCTCAGCAAAGCCATAATAAACAATAATGGACAAAAAGGACAGAGGAAGATAAACTCAGGAAATATTTGGAAAATAAGAATGAGTGATGAGGAACTCGTAAATTGGAAAAAAAAACATAATAGATAGTGCCTATACTTTGATGGGGCCTCAAAGCATAATCCAGCAAAGGCAGGGGCAGGGGGAATAATCCTTGATCTTGATGAGCAAGAAAATGTCACATATGAATGGGGACTGAGACAAACCTCAAATAATAAGGTTGAAGCATACAGCTTGTTGATGGGAACAAGAATAATTAAAAAAAGAGAAATACAAAATCCTATAATAATAGGAGACTCAACCATAATAATAGAGGCAATGGCCCGAAACAAAAATCCAAGCAATGAGTTCATGAGCAAAATTTTTAGAAGAATCAAGAAGAACTTAGAAGGTTCTGGTGATGTAATCTTCAAACATGTCTTGAGAATACACAATCAACAGGCGGATTATTTTGCAAATCAAGCGGTGGAAAAAAATGAAGGGAATTTTCATGAAGACCATGAGGAATATCACAACTTTGTTCCATAATAATCAGCGAAATATCATAAGAATGAAGACCACCAAAAGCAAGGAACAAAGCATAATGATAAAAGAAACAAAATATAAATCAACAGTCAGAAATCAACAAAGGACACATCACTGCAGTGAAAGGCAGAAAATCACGAGAAGGCAAAGGAAACATCATAATAGTTTAGAAATTCGCATGAGCAAAGGCAGGCAAGACGATCACAATCTTGGTCACAAGAACCAAGCAGCAATCCATCCCATCGAAGGCAGACCTCAGGCTGCTCTCAATTGCTATAAGAACAGAGGGAATTTGAATAATACAAGCAACTGTATAAGGCAAAATCTCTTTCACAAAGTGATCTTCATCTCCCCTGTCCAGCGCCTCTCCCTGCCTTCTTTCTCAATCCACAGCGTTCATGAAGAGATCTTCATCTCCCCTGTCCAGCGCACAGTGTTCTCACCCTCTCTAAGCCCCTCCCTGCCTCCTTTCTTAGTCCACGACTCCTGCATCCCGTCACTCCCCTCAAACAGCAACTCTCCATCGTAGCGCAAAGCCTCTCTGAGCATCCCCGCCTATCATCTACCCCTCCCTCCATTTCGGCCCTTATACCTGAATGTCATAACCAGACTTCAGCCCCATTCCTTTGCTGTCATACACAGGCACAAAGATACAGCAGGTAGGAAAGCGCAGGTCAAAAGAAACGTGGTCAGCATCAATAGAGGAAGTATTATCTCAGGCAAAACAAGATCCAAGAAGCACAACAAAACAAGGAACAGTAAGCAGCACAAGAGGAAGAACAAGAAAACAAAACAAATGGAATTCAACCCCATTGAAAAGGCAGTAACGAATGATGCATGTCGAGCATGCAAAGCGAACAAATTCATGATTCAACGACTGCAAGAGTCACTCAAGGATGTCAGAAACGAAATGAGAATGGAGTATAGCTACCAAAAAAGAAACATGGCAATGTAGAAAGAAGAGATCATGGCACTAAAAACCAAATGCAAACATCTAGAAGAAGCAGTGGCATACTACAAAAACAACACTATGAGCAATGAAGGAGAGAACTCGGTCAATTATGACAAGAAGAACCAGCCAACTCAGGAACAATTAGTCTACAAGCCATGAAAAAGTTTCAGAGAATCCATGATATGTAAATTTACTTTCCTAGTAGATCAGTTTGTTAGGCAATACTCAAGAATAGTCATAAAAATATATGAAGTTTTGAACTCAAGCATAGGAGATGGGACTGCGCTCCTATCTCATTGCTCAGTTTTCTATCATGCTACAGTCGATTGTAATAGGAGCTTGCTCCACCACAGCTTTTGGTAATATATCAACTACCTGACCTTGTTAAAAAAAAATAGAAATTAAAAATTATATATATATATATATATATATATAATTTCTTTTAAAAAATAAATTTATTATTTTTATTATTAATAAAATTTAGAAAATAAATAAATAAAATAAATTTAAATATTTTAAATTATTATATTTATATTTAAATATGATGAAATTATTATAATTTTCATAAATTATCATATTTTAAAACAATAAAATTATTAAAATAAATAAACTCAAATTTATATCGTTATTTTAAAGCAATAAAATTATTAAGATAAATAAATCTGAGTATTATATCATTAAGATAGAGTATGTTAACAGAAATATTGTTTTTTTTATAGGGTATGTTTTATAGATTCATTTATTTAAGGTAGTTTTGGAATAGTTTAAGTACGGATTTGATTATGGAAATTTATGTTTTAGTTTTAAATTTAATGACATTTATTTTATTTTAAAAATTATAATATAGGAAAAAAAATTTATCAAATTGGAATTTATAAAATATTTATGATATTTAAATTTTATATTATAAATTATTTTATGTATTGATAAATTTTATAAAAGTGTAATATTTAATATTATTAATTTTATGGTTTTTTTATTATATTCGGTTATTATGATAATTAATCTTCATTAAAATTAATAATTTTTATAAGATTTTAGGAAAGTAAAAGATTAATTGAGATTCTTTAATATTTTATTTCTATAATCTAAAAGAAGGGAGAGAAGTATTCGTAGATCATGGTAGTTTTGTTGACTTAACATGTCAAGAAGGTTGGTAGTGTGGTAAAGATTTTGGAAACTAGAATGGATGTGAGCAAGAGATAGACAATCTAAGAGAAAGTGTTTTTCATCATCAACCTTCTTAGTATCGCAAAGGTTATAGACTCTTTCATTCAAGGTGTTTTGGAAATTGGCCAATTCTCAGTTTCACTTTGAAGCTCATGAGAATTAGTTCTTATCTCGGCAATGTTCGTTCACTTTGAAGCTCATGAGAATTAGTCCTTATCTCAACAATGTTCATTTTCTTCTTAACACTGGTCAAGACATAAAAATAATTTCGGTTAACAAAATTGGGGTTGATCACTTCGTTATAATCCCTTAACATCGTTTTCTCTCTAATTCTTTATCATCCCACAACTTATCCTTTCCTTAAATTTAAAGTAATAATATTTTAATATTATCCTTATTCTCCATGATGATCTCTTTCTTTATCCCCAATAATTTAATTAAGATTAGAAATCCTAATTCAAATAATTTTGTAGGATGTAATAATTATTACTTATACTACAAATAAAATAATCATTCTTATCTTACTCAACTTAAATAATTGAAGTTATAAATAGGGAAAGATATGTATTTATATTTTATCTGAGTTATAAATATAGAAAGATATGTATTTCTATTGTGAAAACAATTTCAAGGTAAATTTAATTTGGTTATTTTAATATTTGGTTATAATTTCAATTTCACTGAACCAGTAATATTACATTTAATTTTAAATTATATATCATAAAATGTTTTTAAATTTGTTTAAATTATATTTCAAATATAAAAGAAAATACTGTATATTTAAATTTCAAAAATATATTAAAATAATTGAAAAAATTAAAATATAGATTTTATTTTTTTATTTTTTTTAAGTTTCAATATTTTTTAATTTTATATAGTTTCAAAATCATAATAAGTTTATTTTAATGTTACTAATTTCGTTTCTATATTGTAATTCCATTGTAAGTGAAAACTAAAATGTAACATTAAAAATAATCATTATTTAATATTAATCATTAATTTTTATTTATGTTTACTTATTTTACTTTTAATTTTATAATTTTTTGTGTTATTTTAAAATTGTTCAAAAAATATTACATAAGTGTTTGATTTTGTAAATGCGTCTGTCACACCATTTGTCAGGCCTTCGAGTTGGTTTAGATTTTGTGACGACCACCGATGGGCAAGATAGTCGAAAAACTGACGATGTGGGTATGGGCATGCCCAAGTTGTGCGTTGGGCATGTGGACATAGTGGCGGGCACATTGTAGTGATGGGCGCCCATGTTCGGTTAAAGGCGACTCGTGCTCGGTTAAAGGCGACTTGTTTAAAGGCCTGTGCAGACAAGTTCGGTTAAAGGCATGTAGATGGCGAGTTCAGTTAAAGGCGTATGGACAGACGTACGGATGGGCGTGCAGACAGACATGCGAACGGGCGTGCAGACAAACATGCGGACAGGTGTGTAGACAGACATGCGGAAGGGCGTGCAGAAAATGAGTGTGATCGAGCGTGCAGACAGTAGAAGTTGTGCGAGGGCGTCCACCCGAACGAACGGGAAAAGTCGTGCGAGGGCGTTGGAGGGTATCCACCTGAACACGCGGGTGAAGTTGTGTAAGGGCGTCTGACCAAACGAGTCACACGGGTCGATCAGGTCGAGTCGGCTGGGTGGAGCGAACGGGTTGTGTCAGCCAGGTGAAACGAACAGACAGTTCATTTGATAATTCATTGGGCAAACAAGCAAATATATTGAACGAAGTGAAGTTCGTTCAAGTGATGATCTCAACCGAGTTCAGAAGGACAAACGAGTCTGAAGCGTTCGGGTCATTCAGGTGAACTACAGGGTGTGCAAGGGCACGACAGGGCATGTGCCTGCATGGACGGGTGGAACGAAGTCCTAAACGACTTCACGAGTTTGGGCTAAATGGATTTTATGAACGAAAATCCTGAATGAGATTTTGAAATGAGTTTCGACACATGGGTTTGGAAACGAGTTTCGGCACATGGGTTTGGAAACGAGTTTGTTGAACAAAATTTTGACACAGGTATGCCAAATGAAGTTCCTGCACGACCCGGGTTGGTCACACGATCCGGGTGGGCTACACGACCCAGGCAGGCTGAATGAAACTTGTGCACGGGTTGTACGACCAGTTCAAGATTCAAGTGAACAATGCGGAGGGCTACACGACACAGGTAGACAAGTGGGCAGGTCTGCACGACAGGCTGCACATATTAGTTTGTCGGGGCATATTGCCGCATAGTTGTAAAACATTGTAAACATGTAAAATAACTTTGCAGAAGATTTTATAAGTGATTGGGAAGACTTAATTGGGAGTTGCCCCTCCCTTCATGAATGTGTGTACTATTGTTATTACTGTTTATTGCAATATCATACATGTTTATGAAGTAAATGTTGATGAAGTTAATTGAATTTGAATGAATGTATTTCCGCTGCATTTATATGAATAAGTGAACACTTAACGAAAAATAATCTAAGTGTTGGTGATAGGCGTAGTCTGTGAACCGTAGTAGTAAGAAAATGAAAAGGTTGGTTGGTGTCGCACACTACCCACAAGTGGAAATTGAGTCGCCACTAGTGTGGGGTGTCACACCATCGATCATGGCATGACCCTGGCACAAGGTTAAATGCCATTTGAATATTGTAGGTGACATAGGAAAGTAAGGAAAATTCAACAAGAGAATTCTATTAGATTGGCACAAATGGAGGACAAAAATGACAGTATTGACCACAAGCTCGCCATTCTAATAAGGAGATCAATCAACATTTCCTTCTCCTCTGATGAGGCTAGTGACCAGCTAGTGTGGATGCCTAGATATTTTGCCCAATAGTTTTATGACTCACTGGTGTTTTGCTTGCAACAATAGTAATCTTTTTTGTCTTCTCATGTCGATGTATGTCAAGGTCTAGCACAACCACCTTATTTTTATAAGTTTATATTCACAAGATAATCTAGTTAGAAGAAGTATTTTTTTTTGTTGAAGCAAGAGCTGTGCCTTCTATTCAAATTAAAAAAAAAGGATTAATTACATAAATTACAACCAACCCTAAGGAATCGGGGGACATATAATTAACTATCCCTCCCAGGGTATGGGCCAATGCACCCAAGGCTAAACAGTTGTGCCAAGGGCAAGAAGAGATGCAATTTGATCTGTAACAACGGAGCGAAAAACGGCATACAAGTTGGAACTAAAACCGCATCCGAAAAGGAATTAAAAACCAAACTATTCAGATTTCAGGTCCGAAAAGGGGCATAAACATTGCATATGTGGTCCGCCCGAAATTCATTGCTACCCGCCACAAAGCTGAACAAGCACAGACGTTAAAAATAGGGCATAACTCTGACCTGGACCCACCAACATGCAAAATGATCTTGGGCCATTGATCCGCCTCGCAAGATCCAACAGTTGATAAACATATCGGATGGAAAGAAGCCTGGAGAATACCCGCCCGATGAGGGCAGTATTCTCTCTCCTACTAGAGCCACGTGTTGCATGTTGGGTGGCATTGGGCTCAAATCTTTGAAACCACTTTCCGGAGTTGAGAGCTTCCGATAAGCCAAAAACCACCTTGAGGGTGGTATTGAAACTAAAGGTAGTCATGAGTAAGGTTTCGAGTCTGTTGAGGAAGCAAAGACTCTGACCTGAACCCATCAATCTACAATTTGAATCTCCACCTTTGATCCTCAGTTGTTTGATCCAATGGATGAGAGGAATCTTCATTTGAAGAAAAGCAGGAGCGATTCCCACCATCCGAGCATCCGAAAACCTGTAGACCAACCCCGCCGGTTCGTTGTATCCATTGCCAATAGTTATATACCTATGGTGGGGTGCTACTATTCCTTCTAACTGAAGACTCTTCACCCCCTCTTCCCACCAAGTAAAACTGAGTTGATCTGTGTTAGGAGAAAGTTTTGAAAAAATCCTCAATCTGCAGATCATCTCCCACCCAAGAACTCTATGTCTGAGCTGTTCTGGACTGATAAAGCTAACAAAGGCCTGCGTGCCGTTTTCAAAATTACCTCTGGAAAACCCCTTCATGTTGATTGTGTATCTACAAACCCAACCTCTGCTACTGCTGACATTCTCTGTTCTGATGTATCTCTCGGTCCTCATTCGCTTGGTTGAGACAGTCATCCCTCAATCTACCCCGAGGAACCTCTTGCCATTTGTACTTATTACTACTTTTAGTGCAGAGAGCACCTTTGTTGGCAAGTATGTCCGCCAATTTATTGGTCGTCCTATGCACATGTGTGAAGCTTAAGGTTCTCATGTTTTGAAGGTAGAGATGGATTCTTTTATAGACCTAAAGAAGCCTCCAGTGCCTCAAGACCTTTTCTAGAGCCGAACCACAACAAATTCTCTTGACTGAATTGATGATCAGCTCAAAATCTGCTTCAATTATAATAATTTGAAGATTGTCGTTCTTCAAGATTTCTAAACATTGCTCTAGTGCCATTAGCTCCGCCATATTGTTTGTGGCTCTTCCTAGATTGAAATGAAAAATGTATTGTATGCAGCCCTTTTCATCCCTTATTACACTACCATAACCAGCCATACCTAGATTTCCTTTTGAAGCTCCATCTATGTTACATTTCATAAATCCCTAAGGGTGGGGGATGCCAAAAATATTTATCAACGACCAGTTGCTTTACCAACCTATTCTTGCCCTGAGGAATAAGCCCCTGCATACCAAACTGAAGAAGTATCTACACATCAGCATTTGAAGGGAGATATGTAGGGGGTGTTTGCATTAAAGTTCCAACTGTCTCCTTGAGCTGTCTTAAAATTTGTTCCATGATGGTCTGGGAGGAACTTTTTTTATTTTTGAAAATTCTATTGTTGCGTTCTTTCCAAACGTTCCATTTTAGGAAGCTTGGAGTTAAAGCCCAAGCTTTGTTTATCGTCTCATAATCAGAGAAGTTCCTCCTGCAGTTGCTTAGGGTATTGGTAATGCTTCCTCTATCCCTGTCTGTTTGTCTGAATATTAAGGCAATACCATCCCACAACGCGGAGGTAAATATGCAGGTGTTGAGAAGGTGCTCCATTGTTTCCTCTTGTGATTCACATAGCTAGCATCTGGATGGGCCTAAAACACCCCTTTTCCGAATATTCTCCCATGTCATAATTTTCTTATGATGTACCAGCCACATGAACAGTTTAGTTTTCATCCATCCTTGGTTCTTCCAGAGATTCTTCCAAACCCAATCCGGTTTTGTGGAATCAAGCTCAAGCGTTGTGCGTTTTTCCTCTTTAAGGTTAAAGGTGCCTTCATTGTTATTTCCCCATCTAAGTTGGTCAGGATCAGCTGATATCAGTATCTTTCTTTGATCTAGAATGGCCATTAGAGCATCAGCCTTTGCTTTCAAGGGGCTATTATCCCTGTATTCCATTTTCTTCCAGGTTCTCCATTTTCCTTCACTATTTGTCTGATCCCAAAAATCATTTACCCAGAGTAACCCTTTGTTATCAGTATCATTCTTGAGATCCACAAAGTCCTCTCTTAACAGCTTAGGTTCTTGTTGCCATTTATCCTCCCAAAACCATGCCAGGTCTCCCACTCTAATCTCCCAAAAGCTATTCTTTTGAACTATGTCTCTATTTTCCCAAGCTTTATTCCAGATGTGGGAGCCTTTTATAATGCCAGACATTCTTATGTGGTCCTTGTTTTGCCAATTGCTTGCATATTTCTGGTTCCAAATTTGAGCCCAAGGAGCATCTGAATATTTTCCACCATAATTTTGCCCCAAAAACTTTATTTATCACTTCAGGATCATCTAGTCCTAAACCTCCATAGTTTTTAGGTTTACAAATCTTTTCCCAGGCTACCAAGGCCCATTTCTTCTTTTCCTCTCCTTTACCCCAAAGGAAATCTCTTTGGATATTTCTGCATTGTTGCATAACTCCTTTTGGAGCTGGAAGAGCTGAAAACATGAAGATGGGGATTGTTTGCAGGACAACTTTTGTAGTCCATATACGAGTCTTGTCCTGCAGCTTATTAATCACAGACTCCCAAACAATATTGTTCAGAGGTTTGTCTGTGAGCGGTACTCCCAAATATTTGGAAGGTAGCATATCTCTTTGAAAGCCCTGAATTTTGGATATATTTCGCTGAAAAGCAATGTTAGTATTGAAAAATAAAATCTTTGATTTGGAGAGGCTTACCTCTATGCCCGCTGCCATTGCAAAGTCACTTAGGATTTGTTTGTAAGCTAGTGCTTCTTTGACCATGGGAATGCCCTGTAGCATGGTATCATATACAAATTATTGATGGGTTAAAGCCTGTCCATTCCCAAATAGTTTGAGACCCTGGATATTACCTACTTCTTTAGCAGACTTTATGGCTCGACTTAGTCCTTCCATCATAAGAATAAAGAGAAAGGGGGATAGAGGATCTCCTTTCCTGAAGCCTCTTGAAGGTTTAAAGGTCTTAGATGGAGAACCATTTACCAAAATTGAAAAACTAGAGGAAGTCATGAGGGCCATTACCCATCTTACCAAGTTGTGGTCAAATCTAAAAGCTAGTAGGACCTTCCTAATGTAGGTCCAATTTAACTTATCATACGCCTTTTCTAGGTCCAATTACATAATCATTCCTGCTTGCCTTTTACTCATCAATTAGTGAACCACCTCATGTGCTTGAATTATATTATTGAGAATTTGTCTACCCTCCACATATTCCGTCTGCTCCATAGAAACCATAGTAGGAAGAAGGGGTTTGAGTCTGTTGGCAACAATTTTGGATATTATCTTATACACCACATTGCATAAAGCTATAGGTCTAAATCTGTCTGGTGTCATAGCATTGTCCTGTTTAGGAATCAAGGAGTTGAAGGATGTATTGAACGCCTTCAATACAATTCTATTTTTTCCGGATTCCTCCACTACATTCAAAATATCTTGCTTGACAATACTCCAGCATGCTTTAAAGAAATCTACATTGAAACCATCAGGGCCTGGCACTTTTCCATTCTGCATTTCTTTGATGACCTCACTAACTTCCTCTTCATTCACCGGCCTATTAAGATTATAATTATATTCTCTTGTTACTAGCATAGGGATGTGCTTTGTGAAGTCCCTGATAAATTGTGATTTATCTAAGAGAGGTTCCTCTACTATGCTTTGAAAATGTTGAACCAACACAACTTCTATTTCTTTATGGGTATTGAGATGTTGGCCTCTAGAGTCCTTGATCGTGGAGATTCTGTTGTGAGACCTGTGTTCCATTGTAGATCTGTGGAAAAACCTTGTGTTTCTTTCCCCTTCTTTTACCCACTGTACTCTTAATTTTTGTCTCCAAAATATTTCCTCTTGTTTGCATAAGTCCTCCCAATCTTGTTGATGCTTGTTGGCTTGTTCATTTCTTTCTCCATCAAAGCCATCTGTGATAAGGGTTTGATTAATTTCTTGCATTTTTCTTTCAACAACTCTTTTCACTTCAAAACTATTGCCAAACTCATTCTTATTCCAATATTTGAGCTTGAGTTTGATATGTTTCAATATTTTGTGTAATAGAAACATTCTCGTTCCCTGGAACTGCAGATCTTCTTTCCACCATTTTTCAATGTTGCTAATAAATTCTGGATGGGTGAGCTAGATGTTTTCAAACCTAAAAGGTCTATTCTTTGGGGTTCCAATGCCGGTAGCCTCAAATTGAACAAGCCAATGGTCCGAGCCACCAAAGGGGAGAATTCTCGCTGTCATATAAAGGCCTGTGAGCATGAGGCCCTCTGAGATAATGAATCTGTCCAACTTTGAGACTACTTGAGCCTCTCCTCGTCTTTTGTTATTCCAAGTAAAGAGGCCATTACTTGTAACTATGTCAACTAGCTTCATGTTGTCTATAAAATTATGAAATTCTATAGAGTCTCTGCTTAGTGTTCTGGTCCCACCTTTTTTTTTCTGATAGGGATTTGATCATGTTAAAGTCCCTGCCCAGAATCCATGGTATTCCTAAATGTCTATCTCTTAGATCCTCTAGAGAAGTGAGTAGTCTGAGTTTGTCATCAAGTCTCTGAGGGCCATAAACGTTTGTGATTAAATAAGTCTCCCTATCTCCCACAGGCTGAATAACCACTAATAAATAATTCCTAGATGCCTCAGCATCCACTATGCCAATATTTTGAGGGTTCCAAAGTGTGAGAATACCTCCTGCTGTTTTGTCTACCTTGACTTCTAGAAATTCATATCTATTGAGCCATTTGCTGTGTGTTTCTCTTATTTTTTGAATTGAACATTTAGTTTCCTGGATGAAAATCATATCTGGAGTTTCTTGTTTCATTCTATTGTTAAGATTCCTTTGCTTCCTTTTACTTCCTAGACCTCTAATATTCCAAGATGTGAGCTTCATTAAGAAAGATTTGTAAAGGAGTAGCTGGTTAGATCTTTCATCTTACCTGAATCTATCATCATTTTTCCACATTCTATCAGTAGCTCATTTTGTTTCTTTCTGCCCCTTTTCCTTCCTGGGTTTCTTGGAGCAAGTCCTGATGTGGTTTTCAAGGTTTTCACCCCTTCATTGTCCTGTCTTTCGAGGCTTCTTTTACTTCTCAGCCCTTTAGCTTGAGTTCTCCACAGAAACAGTTGTTGCACTCTATTAAACTCATCTTGAGGTAATGAATCCATACCTTCCGTGGTCCCCTGTTTCAGGAATCTTTCCAGATCTAGATGTTCTCTTTCGAGAATATCCTGCAGTTCATGATCCTCCGTTTCCACCTCACTCAGGGCCATTTCTTGGTCCATTTCAAGTTCCATCTTGCTCAACATAGTCTCATTTTGCTGGTTTTTGTCCTGTATCTTCTCCCTATTTTCTTCCTTTTCCTTCTCCCCTGGGTTGTCCTCTGTGGCCTGATCTGCCTTTGTTACCTCTTCCTCTTCTTCTAGTATCTTGTACCTGTTCTGATTTGTCGGTTTTTCCTCAGTGTGGTATTTCTTTTGCAACCTTTTCCCTCCTTTACCTCTATTTCCCACTTTATGAAAGCTTTCAGTTTCTTTCCCTATTGTAACTTTACTTCTGCTCTCTGTATTGTTGAGAGGGCAATCTCTGAATAGATGCCCATGTTCATGGCATTTGCAACATCTAAAAGGAACATGTTCATAATCCACTGTTTGCACCCATTCTTCATCAAAAACTTCCAGGATCACCTCATCCAGTAGAGCTCCAGAGAGATCCATCTCCACACATATACAGGCAAAGGAGGTGTACTTTCCCCTTCTCGTTGCCTCAGATATTTTAACAAAACGCCCTAATTTATTTCCTATTGCTGATAAAGATTCTGGTTGCCAGTAATCTAGTGGTAAGGAGTAGAGTCGTACCCAAACCGGGACCGAAGTGAAGGTCTCACACTCTGGGACAAAATTCATCATCCAAGGCCGCATATAGAGGCCTGCAGCTGCATAGAAGTAGGGCCCTCCTTCAAACACCTTGTCTTTATCCTCAATGTTAGTAAAGACTACAGTAAAGAAACCCTTTGACCCAAGATGTAGGTCTATATCCCCTTTAGGTTTCCAGTGATATTTAATCCACGCCTGTAGTGCCTTCTCTGTGGGCCATAACCCCATGAATTTACAAATGATAGCATAAGTCCTCATGTGATCCCTATGTGCCTGCAGTGTTGGATCACTTAACACCACTCTGGGTGTGACAGCAGTCTTAGGCTTACATGGACCATTTTGTATTTTGTTTTTTGCTTGTTGTTTCTTGTCCTCTTCTTCTTTATCTTTTTTTCTATCTCCCTCCCTCCTATTATTCTACTCCTGTGTGTCGTCGTTGTCCCATTTCCCTCCTCCTAAAAGACCTTTTTCAACCTCCAGCGGTTTCTTGCCTCGGCTGGAGACTGCCTGACTGTAGGAGGGAGTTGAGCTCCCCCCTTTACGCCCCTCCATGGTGTTCAACACTTGATTAATTTTTGTAAACCCTAACTCTTACCAGTCGTCACTCCTTTGCTCCCCATGTCCCATCAACATTCTAATTAGAAGAAGTATTAACAACCTCAAGATTCTACTAATTTAATTTCCCTTCAAACAAATCAATAACAAAAAAAAACTAGTTAATGTAATCTTCATTTGACTTCAGACAAAACATCTACCTTCAAAAATATATATATTCCAAAAATTAATAATTTGTAAAATAATATCATAAACGTAAGGAAAAAAACAATATTAATACTAAAAAAAATTCCTTTTTTAAAACATGTATCAATATAAACGTATAAAGAGATATAAGAAAAAGCGTGCTTCCTTATCCTTAGTATTTTAAAATTGATTATATATGTTTATATTACATGGTACTGGTATTTTGCAAATTATAATCATAACATTATAAGGAATATTAAAATTGGAAGATGTAATTGAAACATTTCGATAAAATAATAAATATACATTTTTTCTAGAAAATAAATATTAGCTTATAGAAAAAATAAATATTAAAATTAAAAGAATACTAATTCTTAATAGTATTTTTGACCAATTCTGATCATAATACTATAAAGAAAGTATGTATTACTTATACTAATTTCTGGGTGAATAAATCCATGCTTAATTGTCTATGTCAGTGGCCAACAATGCATAAAAAGCGGGCAGGCCTGCGCGACAGGCTGCACATACTAGTTTGTCGGGTATAGGAAAGAGCTAACGGGCATGCTATAGGGCATTAAATGCCCCACTACATGCGCTCCCGTTAGCTATTTAACACACGCGCGGTGATGGATAAATAAAAAATAAGCCGCACGTGTGTTAAATAGCTAACGGGGGCGCATGTAGCCGGGCATTTAATGCCCTATAGCATGCCCGTTAGCCCTTTCCGTCGGGCATATTGCCCCATAGTTGTAAAACATTTTAAACGTGTAAAATAACTTTACAGAAGATTTTATAAGTGATTCGGAAGACTTAATTGGGAGTTGCCCTTCCCTTCATGAATGTGTGTACTATTGTTATTACTTTTTATTGTAATATCGTACATGTTTATGAAGTAATTGTTGATGAAGTTAATTGAATTTGAATGAATGTATTTCCACTGCATTTATGAAAAGAAGTGAACACTTAACGAAACATAATATAAGTGTTGGTGATAGGCATAGTCCATGAACCATAGTAGTAAGAAAATGAAAAGGTTGGTTGGTGTCGCACCCCGCCCACAAGTGGAAATTGAGTCACCATTAGTGTTAGGCGTGACACAATCGATTATGGCATGACCCTGGGACAAGGTTAATTTCCATTTGAATATTGTAGATGACATAGGGAAGTAAGGAAAACTCAACAAGAGAATTCTATTAGATTGGCACAGATGGAGGACAAAAATGACAGTAGTGACCACAAGCTCGCCATTCTAGTAAGGAGATCAATCAACATCTCCTTCTCCTCTGATGAGGCTAGTGACCAACTAGTGTGGATGTCTAGATATTTTGCCCAATAATTTTATGACTCACTGATGTTTTGCTTGCAACAATAGTAATCTTTTTTGTCTTCTCATATTGATGTATGTCAAAGTCTAACACAACCACCTTATTTTTATAAGTTTATATTCATAAGATACTTTAGTTAGAAAAATATTAACCACCTCAAGATTCTACTAATTTAATTTCCCTTCAAACAAATCAATAACAAAAAAAATTAATTAATATAATCTTCATTTGACATAAGACAAAACATCTAACTTCAAAAAAAATATAAATTCCAATTAATAATTTGTAAAATAATATCATAGACTTAAGAAAAAAGCAATATTAATACCAATAAATTTCCTTTTTTAAAACATGTATCAATATAAACGTATAAACCTTAGTATTTTAAAATTGATTATATATTTTTATATTACATGGTACTGGTATTTTGCAAATTATAATCATAACATTATAAGGAATATTAAAATTGGAAGATGTAATTGAAACATTTCGATAAGATAATAAATATACATTTTTTTCCAGAAAATAAATATTAAATTATAGAAAAAATAAATATTAAAATTAAAAAAATACTAATTTTTAATAGTATTTTTGACCAATTCTAATCATAATACTATAAAGAAAGTAATAATAATTTTTAGGTGAATAAATCCATGCCTAGTTGTCTATGTCAGTGGCCAGCAATGCACGAAACATGCATTCAGGATCAAATTTTATGGGAAAACAGACAAATTGAATTGACAATGTGTAAAAGGTGGAGGATTTGGTGATAGATTTGACTAAACAAGACACGTTTGGCCCCACTTCCATCTAAACAAATCTTGGTTGACATTATGTCTGAAGGACCTATCCTTCCGTCAAATTCATATTTTAAATATCTATTTAAAAAATCAAAATAATATATATTCGAGTAAAATATTAATGGACACATCATTATTTTTGCGCAATTTCAATTACTTCACATCTGATAAAAAGAAAAATAGGCACGAGTTTAATAAGGTGACTTTTTTAAAAAATCAAATAGGTACTAGTTTAATAAGGTGACTTTTTAAAAAAATATATACATAAACTTTATTAATATTTAATTAAAAATTTAAGAAACTCATAATTTTAGATGATTAAATTTATATTATTTAAATATTTTAATTAAAAATAAAATTAAGCTATTTTATATTTAAAAATAAAATTTATTATAAAATAAAATTTAAATAATTAAATATTATTATCTTATAAAAAAAATCAAACCTTATATAAAAATAAATTGCCTTATCACACTGCCCAAGTATAAAACCAATATATATCTAACACCCACTGTATGTTTTGAGACATTTTCCTTTCTATTTTGTACTCCACTGCATCTAATGAATGATAATGAAATGTGACAAACTATAAGGATCATAGTTTTCCTTTCTTTTATGTACTCTTAATGCCATTTTTTTCTCCAACTTCATCTACTTAATGATAATGAAATGTGGCAAACTACAATGATCATAGTTTTCCATTTTTATATACTCTTAATCCCATTTTTTCCTCCAACTTCTCATTTTTATATACTCTTAATGCCATTTTTTTCTCCAACTTCTCATTTTGGACCATGGAGGTTTTTTTTTTCACAATTAATCATTTTACGTTTACTTCAATTGAGCTTCTAGGATCTGCTTGAACGAGAGCTCATAATAGCGTTGACATTGTATGGAAAAATAATAACCCTCTCAAAAAAATTTCCTTGGGTTTTTACCACCTTTTCACATCGTATAATAAAAACTTATTTTCTGCTTGGGTTTTTTCCTCTTTTCACATTGTATAATAAAAATTTGTTTTTTTGTCATCAGAGAGAAAAATCCTAATTTTCACTTAATAAATAGATTATTGAATTTATTCATAAAAAAATTAATATAAAATTATTAAATTTCTTAATTAATTTATTTATATAAATTAAAAAAACAAAATTTCTAAACTTAATATTAATATTTTATCAATATTTACAACTTATTTTTATTAGATTATTGATATTATAAAAATAATATAATTTTAAAATTATTTTAAATTATATATATGAATGATATTTGTTTCTATAAAAAATATTATAAATAAATAAATTTTATAATTACAAATATATATTTCATTTTAATTTAAAATAAAATAAAATCAATATGAGAGATCAAAATCAGGTTTGAACGGCGAGAGTTTTGGTCTTTCTCAACACTTATACATTGGAGCTTAAGATAGATTTATATGTATGTATGTATACCGTGTGTCAACTTTTTATTTGACATGTTATTTATTTTGAACAACACACTATTAAAATGTTTTAACTATAAGAAATTTTTAGTTTTAATTACTTCAATAATATATACATCGTTTACATTTAAATATCTTTAATTAGAGTTTTACTCTCATATTGGAAATTAGAAAGCATGTATCTATGGAATCGTAACTCTCTTTACACGCACGCACATTGATTTTTTTTGTTATTAATATTATTGTAAAATACTACATGTCAACTCCATAGGATCTCCATCATACCCTAAATCAGAGGCCACTTATCAATAGAATGAGAAATATATCTCTTTATTATTTTTTCTCTCATCAAATCCATATAAAATTATTTTATGGGCATTGCAATATTTTATTTATTTGAATGTTAAAATAATTTTTTTAATCTCTTTCTCTTTATACATGTAAATATATTTTTTAATCTCTTTCTATGTATATATGTAAGTATGCATTCGACACAAAAAAATTTAGTTAAGAGGGATTTTCAAATATTTCGTTCAAAGTAGACATTGAAATATGGAGAAATGGCACTAGATCATACTGCAAAAGTGGAAGTATAAGATTTATTCTTACATCTTATTTCCTTATCTCTATATAAAGTTGCTCTAAATTTTGCTACTTAATATAGAAATTGAAATGTTATACAAAAGTAAAAATATAAGAAATTTTTTACATTCAATTTATTAATCTTTTTACATAAAAAGTTGATATAGAATTAATATGAAAAATAAAATATTTTATTTAGAATTGACAGTGATTTTTTTTATTAATATTTCTTTTTTAAATGTGGCACATCAACTCTATGTTATCATGGAATGAATTTCACATTTCCTTCATAGTGGGTTGTAATCTCAATATTATTTTAGATGTTATGTGTAATCTCGATGTTGAGTGGTGAAGGAATTACACATCTCCCTGAGTACTAAATAGTAGAAAGCAACACTTATGTTGTGGAAGAAATTATAAATTTTTACTATAAAATACTTACTCTATATAAAGTTGATGTAATTATGTTATTTACTAGTGTAGCCATATAAATTAGATGGTTTGTAAATGGCAATAGGCATCTATCCATAATAAGCATCAAAACACTTACTTTAGTATAGATCTCAAGTGGCTAAAAAAACACAAGTAACTAAATTTTAAATTTATTATTATTACTATTAAAAAGAGTACTAAATAGTAGAAAGCAACACTTATGTTATGGAAGAAATTAGAATTTTTTACTATAAATTAATTTCTCTATATAAATTTGATGTAATTATGTTATTTACTAGTGCACCCATATAAATTAGGTGGTTCATAAATGGCAATAAGCATCTATCCATAATAAGCATCAAAACACTTACTTCAGTATAGATCTCAACTCGCTAAAACAAAAAATAAAAATAAAAATAAACACAAGTAACTAGATTATAAATTTATTATTACTATTATTATTAATAAAAGGAATTAATATATAAATTGAACATATATAGATATATATTAAAAAGAAGAAACATGTAACAAGATTCTTCATCATAAAAATTAATCTTAATTTTATCATGGAGATTCTTAATCTATAAATAGGCTTTGTTACAATAGGATGGGCCGATATAATGACTTATCAATACCACATGCCCCCAAAAAATGAAAATTTAATTAATGAATTTAATTAAAAAAACAAAAATGACATAACTACTTTGAAAATAAATCTTAAGCTTTGATTTGTGTATATTACTAAGAATATTCTTGGGTATTCTATGGAGACTAAATCCCTACCATCTACCTAATGAATATTGATAGTTAAATTAAAATTTTGGAGATTAAAGCCCTAGCCTTATTCCAAGATAGACATGCTTATGAGCATAACTATGGACATTGAAGGGGGATTTTGTTTATAGCACAAATTGAAAAAAAAAAATTGCTATTAATTTTTATGTTCAATATTAAAAGATTTTTTGTTATTAGTATTTATGTTCAATATTGAAAGATTTTTTGTTATTAATAAATTTAAGCTCAATATTTAAAAAGAATATCAACATTTTTTAATTATTCAATGTAGTTATTATTCTATTTCTTTTAATGTGGCATTGTGACAACATCTCTCAAGTCACAATGAAGGGGTTTTGAACCTTAGTTTTCATATATTCCACATCACTTCGATCACCAATTGAACTAGCCTCAAAGACATTTTTTATTACCTTTTTAATTGAACCAACATTATCTTTTTATTATTATTATTATGTAATGCTCCTATAGAATCAACATTTAAATATTTAATTAAACCAATATTATTATTATTATTTAAATTTAATGCTCTATAAAATCGACATTTAAATATAAACATTCATAAATTTTAATAATTAAATTTTTATATTAAAAAATATATTATATTCAAACAATAAAATACACATTACCTAATTCAGTTATAATCTTAAATTTACTCTATATATATCATTACAATTTCAGTATTTCTCAAATTGTAATTTAAATATTTATTTTATTAATCGTTTTCTTCTTTTTATGAGAATATGAATATTTGTATTAAAAAATCTTGATTTGGAACATGGTTTTATAGCCCCCAAAAAAAAGTAAAAAGTGATTGTCAACCTGATAACTATGAAGTAGAGCCTATTTGAATATAAAAGTTTGAATTTTCTAATTATAACTATAAAAAGACTCATTAGCCTAGATACATATAGTCATAAAAAAAAACCCTCAAAATGTTAATACATTTGAATAACCTATAAATTATTTATGAGGAGGGCAGAATTGTATGCATGAGAAAATTTTTAATATGACTCGTTTAGGTGACTTAATTTGTTAAATTTCCTAAATAAAACCATTCCTCTTGAAGTTGACTAATAGAAATTTGAAGTTCATTAAGTCATAAACGAAGGTCCATGATTTTTTCTTTTGCAATTTGACTCTATGCTTAATTAGAAGTTCCATTGCTATAGCCTAAGTTGAAATTACCTATTTGTAATGGAGTTGTAGGTGAATTAACTCATGTTATAGTCACTCAATGTCATCTTCCCACTCAAGGGGAAAAATATTCCCATAATCCTTTAGCGCCATACTCCTAGTGATGGACCTAAAGATTGACAATTCACCCTGAGACCAATCCTATAACAATAACTTCAAAATAGAATTTCAAGCAGGGGTACAACTTGCCTTGTTTTCACAACCTAGACTCTAATTTGTGGGAATAATAACCAACATTTAAAACTTCCATATGACAAGAAGAGGACCTCGTGGCTCAACACCAACCAAACATTTCAAAGGAATCGATGGAAAAATCCCAGATAAGATTTGATGTGCTTGCGACAAATGAAGGGGCACTAAAAAGGACAAAAAGAGAACAAATTTCCAATTTCAAAGCCTAAAATTCACGAGGTCCAAAGAACAAACTGAGGCCAAGGTGTGCCAATTTAGATATGAAACACCAACATTGGGAAGCCTAAAGTCCATAAGGACAATAGAGGAGATGTAGGGGCTCAATTGACCAAGCAAAGACTCAATAAACCATGCAGGCGACCATAACCTAGAAAATTCCAACTTCCTACCAAGGGCAAGGTGATTTAAAGTAGAGAGCATATCGCCCATAACCACATATAGAAACCATTATTAAACACAATCATACTAGGGAAAGGATGATCTAGCGTTCGATGCTCTCTTTATTTCTTGAGTACTCCCATTACCGCCATCGATCATGATAAAAATATGCCACCTGAAGCTTCTTGATCATAGATTCTCATGGAATTAGATTGGTTTTCTCACGCTAAAGGGCAATTGAAATTATTAAGATCAACTCACATAGAGGAATTATGCCTTCCCATCCAATCTCATTCATTATCACTTTAAATTTCCTCTTGTCACCTCCTTTGTATTGCAATGTCGGCCCATCTTGAGCAGTCATGTCCTTATTAGTAATAGAGGGATGCCTAATCCTTTATCACCTTGCATGGGGGGCACATGGATGGAGGAGACATCTTCCATCGCAATACAATTGTTAATAACTATATCAACACCAGCATTGACTATTTGTTCACCAAAATTTCCTTTTCTTAACAAGGACATGATCGTGGGATGGGATGATAAGACATTTGATCATTGATAAGCAACAATCCCATGCCTTATCAACGATCCCCTTGCCATGCTTATTTCCTTACTTGTCATTGCATACACCATAAAATTGTTATGCTATAGAATGTGAATACAATGATATTATGAAAACTAGTTGAGAAGAACCTTGATACGGAGGAAAATTGAATTAAGTAGCATGACCTTAGGGCTAGTAGCTTTCCAAATATAGCTTATTATAATTTTCAAATCTCCAACAATAGGTATTTTTATAATTTGATTAGTTAAGTTAAAAACAAAAAACAAAAAAACAAAAAAAACAAAAACTCTTATGCTTTAGCTTGGATATTGAAAACTTTCCCAACTCTAATATACCATTCATATTTATTTTATTAATCTTAACGTAAATTAATATATCTTTATTCATCGATAAAAAAATTAAATATATTTTTTAATTAATTGTAAATTACATTTAAATGTTTTATTTAATAACTATACATGTCTCCCACTAAACCATCATTAACTTGTAACCGAGCAAATAAGACTTTCCATGCAAAGTCTGAAAAACATTGAAATAAGAGAGTTGTAGAGAAGTGGAATGCAAATAAAATGGTTCCTAAACAAAGTCTTAGATTGATTTGATTTTTTTTTTTAACAAGTAGTTAGTATTTGTCATTTAGTTTAAATATAGCTCAATTAAACTAAATATTTCATCACAAAGATGAAACAATTAATAAAATATTGTATTACTAAATGTTATCACCAAAAATTAAGAAATATGATTAACTAATATTATTTATATTAACATATATATACTTTAATAAATGTGTTTATTATATGTGTGTGTGTTATATATATATATAGTTATCCTAAATTGAAAATAGGGAGAAAAAACTGAAAATGGAAATAATAGAAAATTAAATTCTCAATATTAAACCATAGAGAATTAGTAAAAAAAAATTAATAAAAAACAAACTAATACATAGTCAAAGCAAAACCAAATGAGTCATACTATGCTCAAGACTGATATAATAATAAAATAGTTATATATATATATTTTCTAATTTTTTGTTTTTAATTGATTAAGTATTTTATTTTATTTTTATTTAAATAATTTGATTTTATTAATAATTTAACAAAAATTTATAAAAATGATAAATTTGTGTTTTTAATATAATTTGAGTATTGATTTATATATTTAAAAAAAAAAACAAAAATCCATAATCTCTTAACCAAATTTATAGCAATTGAATTTAAAAAAAACACACAATAATAACCGTAATTAATTAAACTGTAAAATATAAATTAATTATTTTATATAATATTTACACTATTAAATTAAATAAAAAGGTTATCCATGAAAGTTAAGTGGAGATAAAACATGTTATACAAACTTTATAACATCATCCCACAATAAAATAAAAATTCTTCCATTGAAAACAAAAAATAATAACTCTCTGGAAGGAACCAGTTCGTTCGTTCGCTCCGGGAGATATGTATTCTTATTTCATGAAAGGGAATCTTTTATGTCACGTTTCTACGTTTCAAAATACGTTTTAGGTTTTTTGTTTTACCTTAATAGCTTCCAATTAAATGAACCTACCCAAATGGTAATATAAGAAAAATAAAAATCCGAGAGGTTTCTGTCTGAGTTGCTGTCCTGTACTGGACAGAGGATATCCCATACTGGCATATACCTTTCGACGAATTAAATGACATGACAGAGTCCCTGGTTCTTTCCTGCAACTAACAATCGGCAATGGTCAACAATTTTCAACATGCGGTGAAACTAAATTATAAAATCCAAGCAGAAGGTACGCAGAAGAAGAGGTGCATTGCCAATTGATTGCAAGGCATATGTCAGCATATCCAGAAGCTCTGCAAGATTCCTCTCTTTTTTCCTTGCCATTTTTAACCCCCTGCCTCCCTGAACGAGTGGGTTTCAGTATCATATCATGTGATATCACGATAAAGTTTCCCCTTGCAGTCTATTTCAAAAGAAAGTCCACTCACTACGGAGGCCTTGCCTTTGTAACTGCTCGAAAAGCCCCATATTTGAAGCAAAAGACAGCTGGAAGTAGCTAGCAGATAGTAGAGTAGGTGAGCATATTCCATTATAACGAAACTCCAAATTTGGATGTTTGCAGTGCGTTTCATTTTTGGCTGTTTAGGTCGCTTCTCAGCAGCAAATGGGCATCAACTGAGTGATTGTGAGCAGCTTTGCAATTGAAACTGGGTTGATTGTTGGGTTTACTCTACTGCAGAGCCATGACGGGCGGATAACTTTTAAGAACTTATCTGTGAATAGAAAATACCATGGCCATAAATAGAGCTATGCTGGCAAAATACCCAATAGCCTGAACTTGCAATATAGGCTTGTGAGATACAGAAGAAACTATGGAGAACAAGATTGTTTTTTGGAGTGTATGCTTGTTGCTTTCATGTGGTCTGCTACAGATGAACAGAGCCCAAGCTCTTCCTCAAGAGGCTCAAATTTTACAGCTGATGAAGAGTAGCTTGAAAGATCCTCAGAATTCCATGAAAAACTGGGAAGACTCCATTGATGCGCCTTGCAATTGGGATGGAATTACCTGCGACAATTCTACAGGTATGGTCACTCAAGTCATACTTGAAACCAAATTTCTGAATGGTCCTTTTCCGTCCAATATATGCGGTTTGAGCAACTTGAAGAAACTTCAACTGGGTGTAAATTACCTTGAAGGGAATCTGCCATCGACCCTTATGAATTGCAGCAAGCTTGAATACTTGAATCTTACCAACAATTCTTTGTCCGGTACTTTACCCGACTTCTCTCCATTGAAATCCCTGCAAATTCTAGATTTGACAATTAACAACTTCACTGGTCCATTCCCTGCTTCTGTGGGAAATTTACCAGAGTTGACCTCTCTGAGCCTGGCAAACAATCCATTCAATCCAGGAAATATACCTGAAGAGCTCATGAATCTGAAAAAGCTCAATCTGCTTTACCTGGCTTCCTGCAATTTGGAAGGAGAAATTCCGAGTTTCATTTTAAATTTTACAGATCTGGGCCTGCTGGATCTCTCTACCAATAACCTCCATGGATCTATTCCAAGGGAAATTTCCAAACTCAGTAAGCTCTACCAACTGGAGCTCTACAATAACAAACTTAGTGGAAATATACCTCGAGAGCTGGGTAATCTTACATTTCTGCAATATTTTGATGCATCAAAGAACATGCTTAGCGGAAATATTCCAGAGGAGGTTGGCAATTTAAGAAACCTCGTTTCCTTTCAGCTCTACATGAACCAACTGTCAGGTCCAATTCCCGAAGGTTTTGGGGAATTCCCGTATCTTGTAGGTTTGTCACTGTATCGGAACAATTTCACAGGCCAACTACCACAGAAGCTTGGCAGTCTATCCAAGTTTAACTTGCTCGATGTTTCTGAGAATCAGTTCAGTGGCCCGCTACCAAAGGATATGTGCAGAGGAGGAAATCTGCAATACTTTCTGGTTCTGGATAACTTTTTTACAGGAGAGCTGCCTGAAACTTATGGAGATTGCAAAACTTTGGTTCGCTTTAGAGTTAAAAACAACAGTTTGAGTGGTCCGGTGCCCAAAGGAATTTGGGGACTGCCAAATGTTAACATTATTGATTTAAGCTTCAATAATTTTGTTGGTGGAATTGATCCAGAGATCGAAAATGTGAAGGAATTATCAGAGTTGTATATTCAGAATAATCAATTGTCCGGGATTCTGGTACCAGAGATTGGCATGGCAAAGCTATTGGTCAAACTTGAAGCAAACAATAATCAATTTACTGGTCCAATACCAAAGGAAATTGGCGACTTGAGTGAGTTGACTGATCTGCTTTTGCAGAACAACATGTTTGAGGGATCCATACCAGAAGAGGTTGGTTCCTGTACTTCTTTGGTTGTTGTAAATCTTGCAGAAAATAATTTGCAAGGGTCAATTCCAGAGTCACTGGGATCTATTGCTGATCTGAACTCCTTAAATCTTTCAAACAACAAACTATCTGGTTCAATTCCAAGCAGTCTTGGTGCACTAAAGCTCAGTTTGCTTGATCTTTCCAATAATGAGTTAAGTGGGCCTGTTCCAGATTCACTCATTAATGAGGTAAACAGACAAAGCTTTTCAGGAAATCCAGGGCTCTGTGCTAACAGCTCTGGAAATGATAATTATGATAATAACAATATACTGAAGGCTTGTTCTGATTCTCATCGTGGGAAAGAAGGCAGACAAATGGGAATTATCTCCGGTCTCATTGTTGGCACAGCATTGTTATTACTTGTGCTTGGACTGATACATTTTCAGCGAAGATATCGTCAAAATCAACTTGACTTGATGGATGAAAAGGATAACTCTTCTTGGACCCTTACACCTTTTCATAATTTAAGCTTCTCTGCAGAAGATGTTCACGAAGCATTATTAGATGAAGAGAATATCATAGGAAGGGGTGGATCGGGCAAGGTGTATTGTGTCACGTTGCAGAACAATGAAACTGTAGCAGTAAAGCGAATATGGACAATGAACATCAACAGCAATAAGCAAAATGGATTAGATAGATTGATAAAGGCAGAAGTGGATATTTTGGGAACAATTCGGCATAAAAATATAGTGAAGCTTTATTGTCATTTGTCAAATGGTAATTCAAATCTACTGGTATATGAATACATGCCAAATGGAAACTTATTTGATGCTTTGCATGGAAATAATGAAGAGAAGACGCTAAAGAGAAGTGGTATGGAGTTGGATTGGCCAACACGGTACAAGATTGCATTGGGAGCAGCTCATGGATTAGCATATCTTCATCATGACTGCTTGCCTGCAATTGTTCACAGAGATGTAAAATCTACCAATATTTTGCTGGATAAATTTTATGAGGCAAAGATTGCCGATTTTGGGATTGCCAAAAATCTTCAAGCTTGTGGAGGAAGGGATTCAACCGTAGCTTTTGCAGGCACCCATGGCTACATTGCTCCTGGTATGTTGAACTTAGTACTGTGCTCCCCTAGTTTGCACCTTTGCCATCGAAATGACAGTACTTTCTCAAGGTTTTCATAGATTTTGCAGTTATAGATTCTAGCCTTTTTCAAAATCCATTTATACTTCTATGTATATATTTGTTGTAAATGGTTCAGTACTTACATCCATTTTTTCTATGCAGAATGTGCATACTCTTTGAACATTACAGAAAAGAGTGATGTTTATAGTTTTGGTGTGGTATTGTTGGAGCTTGTTACTGGCAAGCAACCAATTGAACCAGGTTTTGGTGAGAACAAAGATATTGTATACTGGATTTCACACAAGATATGTTCCCAGAAAGATGCTTTTGAAGTTCTCGACTCAAATATTTGCAAGTCGTTTCAGGAAGAAATGATCAAAGTCCTGAAAATAGCATTGCATTGTACCTACAACCTACCGGCACTGCGGCCAACAATGAGAGAAGTTGTACAGATGTTGCTGGATGCTGATCCTTGCAATATCAATTTCAGGTCAATCCAGACTGGGGATGATCCACAGGACACAAACATTGCTGTTGACACTCCTGTGAAACCAAAATATCGGGGTAAATATTGAGGAAATTAATTATAGCAGATACTATTTTCCATGGAGCGTTGTCTCATCTTCCTGACTAATTTAGATCGAGAAAAGATTGTGCTTGCCGAAGGTGTAATTGTTGGCAGAAGTAATTGATTCAAAGCCAGGAAGAAGGCAAATGAAGTATATTTGCCAAAAACGGTTTGACAGATCTGTGATGGAGCTGTTCAGCTGGGTTCAAAGAATCATTTGCAGATTGAGCAAGAAGATTCCCTCTATCTGAAGAATATTACAGGCTATTAAAAAATTTACCATGTCTCTGTTGTTTTTGACATCAATCTTCAACACCATAGTGGTGTTGTATTTTGCTGCTTTTATCAATACCTCACCCTGCAGCTTTAGCCATTCACCGTACTTTAAGTATCTCTAAGGCCTGAAAGGAAAGATAAAGTCAATATTGTCCATATATAAAAATATCTTCAGTAAGTTTGTCCTATTTTTCATAGTTTTTTAATCATCTTTCTGATCAAGGTTTATGATGTTTTATTCATTTCAAAATAATAGGTCCTAAGGCTTTTACATTTGTCTATGTTAATAATAGAATGCACCAAGGATAGAGGAGCTAGCAGTTGCTCACCCTATCATATCTTGTCAAGATCAACACCAAGGTTCTTGAACCAGCTATGATATTAAGGTTGACTTGGCTGGACAAAGATCTTGTATATTAATAAAAAGTTGATATTGAGCTTTGAAGTGTTCCTCTGGAAAATAGCATTGTGGCTTATTACTTATGGAATTAGCGGGGCATGTTTCTTGTTTTTCCATGACTCATTTCCAGAGCATTTCAACTTCAATGACACCCTTGTATGCCCTTTCCATTTGCATTTTTTTACTATCTTCTCCTGGGAACTTTCTTTTTTCCCTCCTTTGGACCACACAGATGCCTAAAACTTGTTGTGACCATAGAACTCTTTTAGTCTTCTTGCATTAAGAAGAAATGTTTTTACTGGATGACATGATGCCATAGAGGAATACATGATAACTAAGTGACTTGGACTAAGAATACATTCGAGTTTTCTTCAAATGGTATTTGAATTTTTTTCATGCCAATAGTAAATAGAGTTAATTGTGCCTACAGAAAATCGTTACTTGTACGTTTTTGCAAAACACTGATATTGGTCCTACTTCACAAAGTTGATTCCTTTTCTATTCAGTTAAATTGAAACATGGTTGGTCATAGTTTCTTTCCATATCTTGGATGGGTGCTACTTATTTGAATGATTGAAAGAGCAGAAATAATTTATGATTGTTGTTTGTGATAATTTATTTAGTGATATTTTTCATTCCATATTTCACTAGGTTGAATTATTGCTTCTTTGAACATACAATTCTATGTAAGGTTCATTGCAAATTGGTCTGGTACCTAGTGAAATATCTTGACATATTTTTTATTATTTTTAAGACTTATTTTCAATCTGCCCTACTTATGAAATGGCAGGCTTTGATCCACAAGAGAGAGAGAGCTGTTGGCAAAGCTTTTTGTACATTGTGTGTTTGAGTTGTACATAGAAGTTGTTTCTTTGCATATTTGCATGATGTAACAGGGAACAATGTAAGCAGAAACTAGAAAACCCTGTATTAGAGCTATTTTGCAAAACACCCATGTCTTTGTTTAGCATCTATGTTCTTTACATATAATCATTGTGATACATTAAAAGAACTATTTTCACCTTCAATATACTATTATTTTCTAGTTCTGCATGTGTATCTGTCTACAATTTCTTATGCACAAGTGGTTGTATCAGAGCTAGTTGCGCTCTGAATTGAATCAAGTGGCATTGAAGAAATTGCTTGCCCTTTATTTTCTTTAAAAGAAATTAAGGAAGTGGTATAAGTTCCATGAGGTACCTAGTGAAGTTTTCTTGGTGATCTAAATGTTTAAGGCATTCAAGTCACAGAACAAGTATTCAGTGGCAGTTGTGTAAGAAATGAGAACCCCATGGAAATGGCAATGGTAGAAATCAAGCTGACTGGGGGAGTGGTTTCATGGAAATAATTATGACAATGGGAGTTGTGTGGCTGAGTGATGAGAAACCCCCTGAGAAAAATCAAAGTGAGTTGGGGAGTGGCTTTATGGAGAGAATTATGGCAACTTGAAGAGCAGAATGGATTCATATCTACTGGTGAAAGATTATTACAGTCGAGAAAAACTCCAACACTGGTGCAACTGATTGGAAGGAAAAAGGATAGGAGGCATAGGCTGATTTATTTCTTAAACCGTAATTATTTTGTATTATATTGTGTGCACTGTGCATAAATCGGTAAATGAAGTGTGGAAAGCTATTGCTGAAAAGTGGTTAGTCAAAATTTCTTCCAGCACTATTACAACCATGCTATGATGGTTGAGGGAGTTGCCCATTGAGACCACATGATGAAGTTGGTCAAGTAGTTGCCTTCTACTGGTGAAATAACATGTTGACATCATATTCAATAACCGTTCCAATCATGGGACACTATGGTGGTATCTCTAGAGAATGTAGTCAATTTTCTACGCATCAAAATCGACACGAGGGTTAGGGTTGTAATCATAGAGGCCCTGTACCTCTGGGCTGGCAAAACCAACGAGTGGCTCACTAAAGAGATGATCTGATACCAATGAAAGAAACGTGAAAAGCTCATGCTCAAAATAATACAGAATTTGAAAGGGAAGAAACTAATAGAAAATGCAGCCAATAGAAGGTGTGTGGCTGGGTGAAATTTTCATCATTGCTTTATTTCGGTGGTACAAAGTTCAAAGATTATCATTGGGCATTTTAATCAAGAATTTAAATAACTAGTGGTTAGGTCGATGATGGTGAGATTGTACATTGACTAGATGAAAGATGTGGCCGGTCTGTTATGAGATTGTACATTGGCTAGATGAAAGATATGGCCGGTCTGTTATCAGATTGTACATTGACTGGGTGAAAGATACGGCCGGTCTGTTGTCGGTCTGTTGTTATATGTTTTAGAGATAAATTTAAATTTATTTTAAATTTAGATTTATTAAGTATTTAGTTTAGATTTATTAAGTATTTAGTTTGATTAAATTTTTTGAGGTGTAATTTTCTTGTGTAAAATTTGAGAAAATGTTTGAGCTTTAATTTCAATGTTTGATAAATTTAAAGTTGTGTATGAGATGGGTTTCGGCTCATTGAAGT
This sequence comes from Pinus tabuliformis, assembly GCA_031772625.1. Taxonomy (NCBI): domain Eukaryota; kingdom Viridiplantae; phylum Streptophyta; class Pinopsida; order Pinales; family Pinaceae; genus Pinus; species Pinus tabuliformis. The sequence goes on along the minus strand of CM062811.1, from coordinate 406,596,747 downwards.
TATGAGTGGTTGCCTCAATATTTTAGATGATTATATATATAAAAAATGAAATTAATTTTGTGAAATTCAGGTAGTGCCATTGCCTCCATGGGAGATGTTGTAATAGAGCATCAGGTCAATGAAACATTAAATCTAAAATTAAATTTAAAAATAAAATAAACTGCCATTCAAACAACATCAACACATAAGTTTAATTCAATTTAAAAAATAATAATAAAATTAATAAGTGTTAAAAACTAGTGTACCTATAGTTAAAATAACAAATGCCATATATATATATATATATATATATAAGAAAAATGCCATGTGTATAGGTATTTAGTTGTATGTATTATGAAGGTTTTAATAAAACTAGTTATGTGAATCTTAAGTTTTGGTGGAGAGTGATCAAATTTTTTTAAGGTGCAAACCTCTTTTAGAATGCAAAACTTGAGAAAAAGTTTACACCTCGAGAACTTTGATCCCTCTAGAGCCTTGATAAATTTGAGCTTAAGATGGATTTATGCTAGTTCTTTATATGTATGTATGTTATGTGTCAAATCCTTGCTTAGCATAAAAAGAATTACACATCCTTTTTATTTTGAGCCACACCCCAATAAAATGTTTTAACCACAAGGGATTTTTATTTTTAGTTACTTTATATAATATTTACAAAGTTTATATTTAAATATCTTTAAATAGATTTCTTCTCTCATATTGGGAATTAGAAAACATGTATCTATGCAATAAGAACTCTCTCTCTCTACATATTCATTGATTTTTTTTTGTTATTAATATTATTATAAAATACTACATGTCAATCCCATACTATCTGCTTCATACCCTAAATTAGAAACCACTTATCAATAGAATAAGAAATCTCTTTCTCTTAAGTGGGCATTGAAACATTTTACTTGTTGCGAACATTAATTTTGCTTTTCACTTTCTCTCTATATGTAATTATGAATTTGACATTAAAATATTAGTTATAAGAATTATTTTTACATTCTATTTCTTTATCTCTATATAAATTTCTAAAATTAGGTTAGTTTTCACTTTCTCTCTATATGTAATTATGAATTTGACATTAAAATATTAGTTATAAGAATTATTTTTACATTCTATTTCTTTATCTCTCTATATAAATTTCTAAAATTAGGTTTTAGTTAATATGGAAATTGAAATATTACTACAAAAGTAAATAAAGTTTATGTAAATTTATGTTACTTAATATGAAAAATGAAATATTTTATTTATGGTTCGTTCATATATATATATATATATCGCATGTCAATTCTATCTTGAGCATGGAATGAATTTCTATTCTCCTTCATAGGGAGTTGTAATATCAATATTCTAGATATCATGTGTAATCTGGATGTTGAGTGGTGAAGGAATTACACATCTTCCTCATATTAAAAAGTAGAAAGTAAATTAATTTCTACTATCATTTATTTTATCTCTCTATATGTAAAGTTGATGTAATTATGTTATTTAGTAGCTCATCTATGTAAATTATAGTTGGTATGCTGATAGGCATCTATCCATAATAAACATCAAAACACACTTCATCATATATCTCAAGTTTCTAAATTAGAAAAACTAAGAATTACCTAAAATATAACTTTATTAAAAAGAATTATTGCTATTATTATCGACAAAAAGAATTAATATATGGATTAAATATATACACACTAAAAAAACCATGTAACAAGATTCTTAATCATGGAGATTAATCTGCATTTTATCACGAAGATTCTTAATTTGTAAAATTGGCTTCGATACAATACCATGGGCCAATAGCATGGCTTATCGATACCACATGCCCTAAAATTATACTTGTTCATACGACATTTTTTACTTTTTCATACGTCAATTTTTTTAATTAATGAGTTTAATTATAAGGAAAAAAATACATAATCACTTTGGAAATAAATCTCAGCCTTTGATTTGTGTATATTACTAAGAATATTATTGAATATTCTATGGAGACTAAATTCCTACCATCTAAACCTTAATAATTATTGATAATTAAATTAAAATTTTGGAAGTCATCTTTCAAAATAAACATAACTATGGATATTGAAGGGGAGTTTTGTTTATGGTAGACATTGAAATATTTTTTGTTATTAACATATTGAAGGGGAGTTTTGTTTATGGTGGACATTGAAATATTTTTTTGTTATTAACATTTTATTTTTTATTTTTTAATGTAGCTATTTTTTTTTTTTAATGTAACATTACATGACAACATCTCTCCCATACTGGGCTATAGAGAGCATTTTGGCCCACCGAATAATATTAATAAAAATAAAATTACAATAACATAACAAATTAAATTTAATTGATTTATTATTTTCAACGCATTTTATTTTCTATTATGTTAATTGAGTCGATATTGTGTTTTATTATCAATTTGCGAACACTAAAACATCTCTCCCATATTAGAGTGTAGAGTGGAGAAATTAAAATAAGAATATTTATAGAGATGTCAAATTAATATAAAAATAAAAACAATTATAAAAAACACAAAGATAATTACTAAGAGAGATAAACTCTCTCCAAATGTAAACTA